>QRDG01000497.1:970593-1144360 GCA_012064385.1 Puccinellia tenuiflora
TTTTGGCGTAGCCCTCGAGAGCCTCATCGAGAACACCCTTTAGCTTGGTGTAGTCTTTCTTCATATCCAAACTCCCCGAGTCGAGATAAGTGGCACTGGACCACCTCGGGTTCAGGACGACGAGTGTGCAGTACTTGTTCCTGCTCAACACAATTGAAACGGAATGTTGGAAAGGATCAGCAATGGAACAAATCTAAAAGAAAGCATAAGTTACGACGGCGGCGAGCGGATGTGTACTTACTCGGGAAAGAAAGGCACAAGAATGTTGTTCTTCCTCTTGTTGGTCAGCATGAACCTCCGGAGGTACTCTGTCGCCTTGGTCCGTGTCGCTGATCCTTCCACCAGCTGGCAGTCACGCATGTAGTAGGGATCCGCTACCACGACGTGCGGGGTATTATCTCTCTTGATCTTCATCGCCATATCGAGCGCGTATAGGCAGACCAAGTTATAGTCCAGCCGTCTAGAGTGAAAGAGATTGAAGACGTCCTTATACGCTATGAAGAACGGATTCGCGGGGGCATCATGGATGAAGTCCAAGTACATTGGCACCCTGACCGTGAACACCGGGTAATTTGGCTCCTTGTATTGAAGAAGGAGGCGTTCTAGCACCAAGACAGATTCATGCAAAGCGTGCATGGGTCCACGTGCGAGGCGGAGCAGCTCCGGAGGCAGTATCGCTTTACCAGCTTCACGAACTCGGGTCAAGCCATCCGCACGGGGTGATACGGTGTCTTCATGACCCTGGATAGTCTTAGGAGCTGGCTGGCTCGCAGAGGCGCCTGGCTCCCTCTTTCTCTTCCTATGCTTCTTCTTCATCTCCGAGGATGATGAGGGTGGTCGGGGTGCGGACTACGGGAAAACCGTCTTATGTAGTGTACCAGGGCTGAAAACATTAGACGGTTTGCGTAGAGCTTGATCGCCGGCCTCCGGAGGCGTGTCTTGAGATAAACCCTGGAAGTCCAAGCGCTGCGTGCATGTAGTGGGACGAGCAGGTTGATCGCCTTGAGCGTGGAAGGGTTCTTCATCCAGAGGAGGCATGTACATGTCCACGCTGGCGCCAGTGTTGAGGAAGCCCTCGACGTTGACATCATCACCATTGTCGTCATTGGCATCAAGTTGAGGTGCATTGGCAGTGCCTCTGGATGGTTGCGGTACAGACGCTCCCAACAGTTTTTGGTGGCGGATGCTGGTGGCGACGACCACCGGTTCCTTCCGGGTGGCGGTGATGGCTGCAGGCTTCGAGGAGGGCCGAACGATCGGGGGCCTCGAGGTGGCGCCGGTGTTGCACCTTAACCCTAGAAGACCAGTCCCAAGACGAATCTGGGTCTTCGACCATTTCGGCCACTTGATGCAATCTTTAAGGACCATGTGATCCTCGTCGGCTCCCGGAGGTTGAATGGGGGGCTCGACGTCGCGACCCTCATCACGTCCTCGTCCATTTTACTGTGGTGCATATTGCAGCTCATTGGTTGTACAACAGTGCCCTGAGCACAGTCCTTCAACTCGCCGCCGGGCACCACCCTATGAAGTAGTATGCAAGGCATGTCCTGAGTCAAAACATGTTGGGCATCATTAGATGGCAGTCATCATAGGCATAGTTATAGAAGATTCCGCAGACTATCTAATTAGTTACCTGGGTGATGGCGTTGAGCTCGGCAACTGTCAATACAAGGGCGCCGGTGCCAGCGGCCGGCCTATCATTCTCCGGCCGTTCGGTTGCATTATGAAGCACAGCCGGCGGTGGCTGCGGCTTGGTATCTTTCGCGGTAGGGGGCGTCGTTGCGTTGGGCTGCGGGTCGTCACGTTTTGGTTCATGATGGAGTTGCTGCCGCTGACGCTGGGCACGTATATCGGCCCCTGTCGACCAGCCGCATTCCAAGCCGCTAACCCCTCCATCAACCCACGGGGTAAGAAACTTTTCAGCGACACACTTATAAGCATCTGTAGCAATTCTAGGACCATATTGAATTTCTAGAGGAACTAAAGTAGCCTCTCTTAGGCGGTGAAGCCTAACTTAAGAGCCAAGGCTCTGATACCAATTGAAAGGATCGTATGAGCACCCAGAGGGGGGGGGGGGGGGTGAATAGGTGCTACGCCAATTTTTAGTTCTTTTTCAAATTTAGGCTTTAGCACAAAAGTAAATTCACTAGATATGCAACTAAGGTGAATTTACCTATATGACAAGCAAGCAACTAACACTAGGCAATTAAAGGTACAAGTAAAGACTACAAAGGGAAAGAGATAATCGAAAATAGAAGCACGCGGAGGCAAGGATGTATTCCCGAGTTCCTCCTTGTTAAAGGAGTACGTCTCATTGGAGGGGTGTGAGTTTGCCACAAAAGCCTACTCAACGCCACAAAGGCCTCACCCTTTTCTCCGATGGACCTCGCCACAAAGGCTCGGTCCACCTTCCACTATCGGAGTCCTTCGAGACGGAATCCGGAGCCTTTACAATATCCTTGGGGCACACACCCACAACTTAATCGGGGGCTCCCAAAACAATACAACAACTGAAACAATAGCAATCACAATGAGTACAACCAAACACCTAGGTTTTCCCAATGGAAACCCTAGGCAAGATTCCCTCAAGCAAATGAGGGGGAAATGAAAAACCGGTTGGTGAAGATGTAGATCTTGGCCTTCTCCTTCAATCCTCCAAAAAATAACGAGTTTGGGTGGAGGGATTGGGAGATCTCTTCGATTTGAGCTTTTGCCTTTAATGGAGGAGAGAGAGTTGCAAGAGCTAAGTGTTCCAAGGTAGGGGGAGGGGTATAAATACCCCTCCAGGAAATCTGGCCGTTGGGAAAGCGCAGGGCCGGAATTTCCGGTATAAAGTACCGAAATTTCCGGCCGGGGTCCGGAACTTCCGGCCTGGAGGCCGGAACTTCCGGTGGGCCAGAAATCTCCGGGGAGAATTTCCGCCCAAAACCTCCGGGACCCCTCCCAAGAGGAAAACCCAAAATGACTTAGCCAAAATTCCGCCGGAAACTTTCAGGGCCGGAACTTCCGGCCAGGAGGCCGGAATTTTCGGACCATCGGAAATTTCCGGGGGGAACTTCCGGGGAGAAGTTTCGGGACACCTCCAGAGAGGAATCCCAAAAATGAGTTAGCCGTTTTCACGCTAGGCCGGAACTTCCGGCCAAAGGCCGGAATTTCCGCCCACCAGAAATTCCGCCCAGAGGGCCGGAACTTCCGGTCCACCAAAGACGGAAAACCACTCCAAAGAGACCCTCTTCTCCATCTTCGATCTTTTCTTCGATCTTTCACCTTCTAGGCCTAATCAACTAAGAAACCTGTCAAGACACTTTAACAAACAAGATTAGCCCACAAAATGTGTTGTCATTAAATCACCAAAACTAAGAGATGTTCTTTTAAAGTCTTCCTCGTTGGCGTCTTCTTCCATTCCAATGATGCTCCTCTTGCCCCTCCTCACGACAACACGGCTAGGCTTTGACGGGTCGGTAATGAAGAAGCATTGCTCAACTTGGCTAGCGAGTACCCATGGCTCATTTTTCGCGGAGGCGTTCTTCGATTTGGCATCGGGTATTACCATGGTAGTGAAATACTGGTCTTATTTGACGACGTCCTTGGCCCATCTCACACGGAACATTGGCACCAACTATTCACAGTAGTTGAGCTCCCATATCTCCTCGATCCTTCCGAAGAATCTTTCCTTGACAGTAGCCTCGTCATCACCGTAGGATAGCATAGTTACTCCTGAGTTTTGATATTTGCTATTCCTATCCTTTTCCTCGGTGCAGAATCTGCAACCGCTGATGTCGTATATCTGATAGGTATTTACGTTGTGCCCGAGGCCCTGTGATAAGGAGAATATGAGTTTTTCATCTTCTGTAGCTGGCGGTATGCTCTTTGCTTTAACCAGTTGCCTTTTCTTGAACCAACGCGTGAAGCTGGAGTTGTGCTCTCTGGTTACATCTCCCTTCTTCCTCGGCCGGCCCGGGTCGATGTAATTCTGCTCGATTAAGCTTTTGTGCTCTTCCACCCAAGGTTTGATCAATTGTAAGTGTTGTAGCGTGACCCGGTGAGCCCTGTCGATGTCGTCTTGTCGACCATGAATGCCGACATGGAGTGAGCGGTAGCCCTTGCGGTAACCAAATCCCTCAAGCCTGCCGAGGTGCGTCCTGGTTGGCAGACCAACATCCTGGTTCTCGGTGCTCAGATAATTCTGGCAGAAGGAGATGCACTCGTAGGTTAGGAAGCCCTTGGCCATGCTTGCGTCTGGACGGGACCTGTTGTGAACGTATTGTTTCATGACACCGTTCTGCCTTTCGAACGACATCATGTAGTGCAGGAACGTCGGCCCGAGCTGCCTGATGTCATCAACTACATGGAGAAGGAGATGCACGCCGATATCGAAGAATGCGGGCGGGAAGTAAATCTCGAGCTCGCATAGTATCACCACGATCTCTTCCTGTAGCCTGTGGAGCTGCCTCACGCCGATCGACTTCCTGTTGATGACGTCGAAAAAGTTGCAAAGGCCAAGCAGCGTATCACGGACATGCTCGTCTATTAGCCCTCGAATCGCAATGGGGAGTATCTGCGTCATCAGCACATGACAGTCGTGAGACTTCATCCCGCTGAACCTCTTCTTCGTTGCGTCCAGATATCTGCTTATCTTCCCCGCGTAACCGTGAGGAAATTTGACTCCTAGGAGGCACCTGAAAAACTTCTCGAGCTCCTCCGGACTCATAGTGAAGCAGGCAGTGGAAAGCACCACCGCGTTCTTCTTTACCCTTTTGCGGCGACCTTGAGTCCCTTCCGTCTGATCATCATCATCATCATCGTCATCGTCATCACTATCGGGGGCCTGAATATCTTTCCCGAGGCCAAGCCATTTCAGATCGTATCTTGCTTTCGTCCCATCCTTGGTCCTATCGGACAAGTTGCAAAGTGTGCCAAGCAGACTCTCGGTAACGTTCTTGGTAATGAACATTACATCGAGGCTATGGGGCGTGTGGAGTACCTTCCAGTACTCCAAGTCGTGGAAAACAGACCTCGCTTTCCATACACCCAACAGGGGATCTACGCTCGGTCGCTTCTTTCCCGGCGCAGGGCACTCCTCCCAATTTTTCAAAAGCTCGTCAATTTCTTCGCCGCTCCTCGGGCACGGGGCTCTTTCGAGCTCGTCTTTACCATTGAACAAATCACCGCGTTTCCTCCACGGGTGATCCATGCGAAGCCACCTTCGAGCCCCTGGGAACACGGTTTTCGAAGACCCGGGATCCCTTGGTAGCTGGAGATGCGGGGTCTCATCCATGCACTTGACACATGCATAGAATCGATGGCCTACTTGGGCTGATACATATGAGCAACCAGGATAGTCCTGCACCGTCGTGAGCAACGCGGCTCTCATATCGAAATAATCTCCAGTGTAGGCGTCCCACGTACAGACTGGCGTCTCCCACAACCTGGCTAACTCCTCTTTCAATAGCGCGAGATACATATGTATGTCGATACCTGGTTGTTTCGGCCCCTGAATGAGTATACTCATGTATATGTACCTTTGCTTTGTGCACAGCCACGGGGAAGGCTGTAAGGCCATACAAACACGGGCCAGGTGCTATGCGTGCTACTCTGGTTGCGATTGAGTCCATCGGTGCTCATACTAAGCCTGACGTTCCTTGCGTCGCGCCCGGAATCTTCAAAGGCCATGTCCAATGCTTCCCACTAGCAAGCGTCTGAAGGGTGTTTCAGGATCACACCCTTCTCCGGATCTTCTTCGGGCTTCTCCCTTTTCGCGTGCCATTGCATGAGCTTTGCTTCCTTAAGGTCCACGAAATACCGCTGCAGACGGGGAGTGATAGGAAAGTACCATACCACTTTTCGAGGAACATTCTTGTTCCCACTCTTGTACCGTCCCTGGCCGCACACCGGACATGTGGTTCTGTCCTTGTACACGCACCGATAAATTGCGCAATCATTGATGCGGGCGTGGTATCTGTCGTATGGTAGGTCAAGAGGGCACACGACTTTCTTGGCCTCCTCGATACTGCTTGGCAATGTGTTCCCCTCGAGAAGACGATTGTGCCAGAATTTCAGGTTCTTGCTGAAGCTGACGTCGGTCATCTGTTTTCCTCCTTCATTTGTAGAGCATCAAGCGTTACATGCAAGCGCGTATCCTGGGGCCGGCAATCAGGATACAACAGAGTCATCACGTCTTTCTTCATTTGCTCCAGTTTGGCTTTCTCTCTGCCGCACCTCTGGCATCGCTCGTCTCCTTGAGGAGGAGTTCTTGAACATGAGGGTCCCGCAAGGCCGAAGTTAGCGAGGTCTGCGTGTCCGCGTCTTCTCCACCACTATCTACTTCTTCATCATGACCGTGTCCGCCGGCATCTCCTTCATCATGATGATCTTGTCCGCCGGCATCTCCTTTGTCATGATGATCTTGTCCGCCGGCATCTCCTTTGTCATGATAACCATGTCCGGGAGACTCTTCATCTTCTCGCCCGCCCTCGTCTTCATGCGCACCATTTGCTGTCAGCGCCTTGTTGAAGCCTATCCAGAAACCGGGCCTGAGTAGGTGTTCCTCCAATTGTCCGGAATTAGGGTCGATCCAGCTCACGAGTTTGCATGTTCGACACGGACATCTTATCTGGCGCCTGTTGCACCGAATCATGTCCGCCTTTGCTTCCTCCTTGTATCTACCGATTTGACTGGAGCTCATCTTGATGACCATGGTTGCTATAGATAAAGCAGAAATGAGAAACGAGAGTATGTTAAGTAGAACCGCAACATGCACACGCGCGCACACACACATGCATGGTCTCCAGAAAAATTTGGCATGACCTCTCCTAAATCTAGGACATATGGGTAGTGCAAAAATTTGCCGAAACGGAAGTTAATCGACATTTCGGCAAACATCCATGCACCACGCCGGCGCAAGCAACAACAAAAAGTTTCTTCGCACATGCAAAAATTCATGCACACCACACAAGTTTCATGTACAAGCATCGTCTCGCCATCATGCAAACCGCCCGTCGACAAGCGCTTCACCTACAACCATACACATCGCCGGCCACACAAAACATGCATATGCATGTCCATCCAACTATACTCACCTAGTAGGTTTGTCACCGAGACGTGACCGCGATCGATGAGAGAGAGTGTGTGGTGTTGGAGAGAAAAAGAGATGTATTTGGGAGAGGAGGAGAGTATATATGGAGCCTCCCCCGCCCCTCACCAATTATCTATCAAATAAAGTAGCTTTAACTACAAAAAAATGGAGAAAAGTATGGGCAAAATGGGATGGGAGGGAGGAGGAACACGAGCTAGCAAGGTGGGGAGGAGAGGGGAAGAAGAAGACACAATGGGGTTAGGTAGGGGGGCTGCCACTTTTGTATTTCTGGACAGCAANACCTAGTAGGTTTGTCACCGAGACGTGACCGCGATCGATGAGAGAGAGTGTGTGGTGTTGGAGAGAAAAAGAGATGTATTTGGGAGAGGAGGAGAGTATATATGGAGCCTCCCCCGCCCTCACCAATTATCTATCAAATAAAGTAGTTTTAACTACAAAAAAATGGAGAAAAGTATGGGCAAAATGGGATGGGAGGGAGGAGGAACACGAGCTAGCAAGGTGGGGAGGAGAGGGGAAGAAGAAGACACAATGGGGTTAGGTAGGAGGGTCTGCCACTTTTGTATTTCTGGACAACAATTCTGTGGCGCGTGGATACACATGTGTCACAGAAATTCAACTTTCTGTGGCGCATGGAGTTGGATGCGCCACAGAAAGTTTCATTTTTCTGTGGCACATGTGGATCCATGCGCCATAGAAATGGCTCCCCCAATTATTGGTGTCGGGGCCCACCCATATTTTTGTGGCCCGAGGTCACATGCGCCACAGAAATATGGATTTTTGTGGCGCATCCTTCACCATGCGCCACAGAAAAGGAGGGGTAGGATGCAATCCAGCCGTTGGTGGTGGGGCCCACAAATTTTCTGTGTCGCATTGGCACTGGTGCGCCACAGAAAGTCTTAATTCAGTGGCGCATAGGCTAAACACGCGCCACAGAAAGGGGAGGAATTCTGTGGTGCACCTCCCACGGTGCGCCACAGAATATTTTCTGTGGCGCACGGCCACTTGGTGCTCCACAATAGCATTCCACCTATAGCTAGTTTCCTAGTAGTGATATAGAGTGCGCAAATAATAGTCGGAAAACAAATGCTTTATATTCTATCATGATGACAAAAAACACCTACCAGCTACGCTTTGTTAGGTTGTCCTTTGTTAAAATCACTCCTCTGCGTAGGTACTATGTGAATATTTTATTTTCAGTGGTACTTTTATTTCGACAGATGTTTATTGTCTAGATTGTCAATGCATTAACCATGCCATGAAGTCACAGGCGAACTATAGCCACGTGCTGGCGACTGCGGCTGTTTCTAATGCTGGATTTTTACAAATATGACCCACGAACAGTGTAATTGTCAAAAATACCCTTCCACTTTTTTTTGTAAAATCTATCCCAGGCGGGATGTAAGAAAGCGACACTTCTACTTTCCACCAATCCAAGTGGCAGAAAGTCACCGTCCGCCAACCCAGGTGGCGGGAAGTCCATTGGCTCTGAGCCCCCTCACGAGTCACGCCTGCAAATGCCACGTGTCCGTGTAGGAGACTTTCCGCCAACTGGGTGGGCGATAGGTGACTTTTCAGGTGCACCTGGGTTGATGGAAGTACACGCGTCACTTTTTTACATCTTGTAGGATAGATTTGACAAAAAAAAATCGGAGGGGGTATTTTTTGAGTAATACGTTGGGCAGGGGGTATATTAGTAAAAAATGTTAATGCTGGATACGTACGGCACTGACTGATCTAAGCTGTCATGCCCCTTTAAATACGTAATAATTGTAACATGCTTCGTCGTCATGCAACAAAAAGGACCAGTACAGTACCTCCTCATTCGTCTACTCCGTTGGTGAAGAATGGAGCTTGCATCAAGCCATCACTGCCGTTCCTCGGCTTCCTTGTCTTGTTAATCTTCTTACTCGTCAAGCAAGTCGTGAAGATTAATACTTGCTCCGCAACAGGAAAGCGGCTGCCGCCCGGGCCATGGAAGCTGCCGCTCCTGGGCAGCCTCCATCATGTCCTGCTGTCGCGCTACGGCCACCTGCCACACCGGGCACTGCGGGAGCTCTCCGGCAGGCACGGCCCACTCATGCTGCTCCACTTGGGTGTCGTGCCCACGCTGGTCGTCTCCTCCGCTGAGGCCGCCCGGGAGGTACTCAACTAGGTTGCACGGATACGGCAAAAATCCCACGTATCGGGGTTGGATACGTCCGGATACGGGGATACCTCCGGATACTCCAAGATACGTGTGGGATACGTATCGGACGATTTTTTATTTTCTAAAAAAGAAATTAAATCGGATACTTCTGGGATACAGCCACGATACGTTAGGATACGGGATTACCCTAATTCTTGGATCGATAAATACGACCCATATGCCTCTTTCTCCTTTCACCTCCCGACCTGGGCGACGTGCGCCGCCACACAGATCAACGCCGGCAAGCCACCCTGCTGCTGCGCCGCAGCACTTTAGAATAGATATCCCGCCGTCGGCTCGCCGCTGCTCCGTCCACCACCCGCCGCCCGCCGCCGTCAGCTTCCTACTCCCTCCCCTTGACCTGAGAACTCTCGGTGCAGCTAGGAAGGAGAAGCCCGGCGTACTTCCCCTCGTCTGGTGCCATGCTGGAGAGGAGAAGATCAACCGCCACTGATCCACTCAGCATATCTGAGCTACCTTCCCTTAGGCACTGTGAGTTTGAGACTTTATCCTATTAGTAATTGCTTGTGAAATTGGTCCTCCCATTCTCTAAGGTTGTTATGTGTCTCACATTATTTTAGGACGTGCCAGAAAATGATCTAGGAATAGGCCTTTGTGGAATCATGTTGACATTATAGAGGCAGATGTAGGAGGTGGAATTATTCGATTCAGATGCAAATATTGTACTCTGAATATAGAGGAAGCTACAACAGGGTTCAAGCCCATTTGCTCAACATATCCAAGAAAGGGATCAGATCATGCCCAAATATGAACAATTCTACTATTCAGCAACTTCATATTGAAGTTGCAGCAGCTGAAGAAAACTAGGATCATGTTTACAGGGCATTTTTCTAATGTTGTATCACTTTATTATTTTTTCAAAACTGCATATTTTCATATAATCATTGATTTATATATATTTAATATTTATATATAAATAAACGTATCCCCGTATCCGTGTTTTGGAAAAATTGACGTATCGCGGTATCCCCGTATCCGTATCCGTATCCGTATCGCCGTATCCGGGCAACCTAGGTACTCAAGACGCACGACGCCTCCTTCGCCAGCCGCTACCTGACGCCCACGCTCGCCGTCTTCAGCCGCGGCGGGCAAGACATCCTCTTCTGCCCCTACGGCGACCTGTGGCGCTAGCTCCGCCGTGTCTGCGTCCTCGAGCTCCTCAGCACGCGCCGCGTCCAGTCCTTCCGCCACATCCGCGAGGACGAGGCCGCTGGCCTGCTCCGTTCCGTCGCCGACGAGTGCGCTCGCTCGGGCAACGTCCGCACGGTGATCGAGATCGGCGAGGGATGTCGCACGTGATAAGCGACATCGTGGTTCGATCGTCCATCGGCAGTCGTGCGCGCGGCGCGACGAGTTCATGCGCGTGATCGATGAGGCGGTGAAGCTCACCGCCGGTTTCAACCTGGCCGACCTGTTCCCCTCGTCGAGGCTGGCGCGCAGGCTCAGCGGCAGGCTTCGCAAGGCCGAGCAGTGTAACGAACGATTGCACGACATCTTCAAGGACATCATCGAGCGTACTACTGCAGGCGCCGATGGGAGCAAGAGCGAGGAAGATCTGCCAGCGCGCTACTCAGAGTGGGGACGACGGCGTGGAGTGCCCCTCACCACCGAGATCATCACCACCGTCATTCTGGTTATGATCTCCTCCTCATTCGATCCATACTTGAAGCAGAGCAGACACGTCCATCAATTTCTCTTCTCACCAAACTCACTCACACTTGTTGATTCCATGCAGGAGGTCTTTGTTGCGGGGAGCGACACGTCATCCACGACACTCGACTGGGCCATGTCGGAGCTGGTAAGGAATCCGCATCTCTTCCACAAGGTCCAGGCGGAGGTCCGGGAGGCATTCAAGGAGCAACACAAGATCACGGAGGGCGACATGGGAAGCTAAGCTACCTTCATCTGGTGATCAGGGAGACTCTGCGCGTGCACGCGCCGGTGCCGTTCCTGCTGCCCAGCCAGTGCCGGGAGCAGTGCGAGGTGATGGGCTATGACATCCCCGTGGGAACAAAGGTTTTGGTGAACACTTGGGCGATGTGCAGGGATAGCGCCTACTGGGAGGACGCCGAGTAGTTTCAAACCGGAGAGGTTCGAGGCGAGCACCTGCCGTGGAATTCAAAGGGGGGGCGGGGACTTCGAGTTCATCCCCTTCGGCGCAGGCAGGAGGATTTGCCCCGGCATGGGGCTCGGCCTGGCCAACATGAGCTCGTGCTCGCGAGCCTCCTCTACCACTTCGACTGGGAGCTTCCTCACGGCGGTGATGAGAAGCTCGACATGTCCGAGTCGTTCGGCCTCTCCATACGGGAGGAAGTCCAGGCTCGTGCTGCGCGCTACGCAAACGTATTCCATTCGCAAATTAGTTTCGCTTTCCTGTGACGACGTGCGTAATACGGATTGGTACTAATGCTGTCCCAAAAAATAAAGCATTTCTCTTCAAATGTACTACTCCGTAGTAGTACTTGTATTTCTCTTCGTAGAACAATTCAGAGTTTCCTACTGCTCTGCTGCAGTCTTCTTGTGACCACAACAACGATTTATTATTTAGCGCAGCACACGGTGAAGACCAATGATTATTTTAAAAAACAATTTTACTTTATCTATTTAAGATAAATTCAATTTTCTTTATCTATTTCTAATAAACATAAATACCACATAGGTTTATCTTGGTATGAAAACAATGGTGCCAAACTGAGTTTTCAAAGTACTTTTTAAATATCATTTTCATTTTCTAAGTGCTAAAAATGACTTTTTTTGTGAAGCAAGTACAAAAAAAATATAGTGCAAAATGCACCCATCTAATTTTCACACAAAGTAGTCCATATTTATGGATAACACCTAAATATCAGGAATTTTCTCGCTTTCTACCTAATTTCGTCCATTTAAATAACTTTATGCCGATTTTCTGAATTAATTCAAAATTGAACTACAAGTGTGTGATAGTTTGCTCTGAATTTTTTCCGAAAAAATCATTTTAAGGTACACAAGTGGTGATTATACCACATAATCGTCGATAGTGTTGAAAAATTCGGCCCCTTTCAATTATAGCCATGCTGGCCATTTTTGACAAGTTTTTCCTCAAAGAAAGTGAAGCAAAACTCAAAAAATAAAATTGTTGGCATGGAGTCCTTTTATGTATACTAGTTGTTAGCAAAAACGATAAACTTGAGTTTGACAAACTTTTCAAAAAAAAAAACTCCTTCACAAAAAGGTTTATCATGTATATAAACATGTATAGGTTTCAAGCCAAATTGAAAGTGCATGGTTGCTCCCATGCATAGTTTTGGTAATTAATAACAATCTCTATGAACTAATATTTGCATTGAGCTATATGTGTAGGTTGTCCATTTGTTTGCTTGTTCTCCATTTGTTGGAGTCGAGGTTAAGGGAAGAAGAAAAGTGTGTGTTGATCAAGGCTTCGTGCGTGTTGATCAACTCTCAAGTCCAAGTGAAGATATGCCGAAGAGGTGCTTCTCCCATCTTGGTGTATGGGGGAGCCACGTGTGAATCTTCACCAAGCGAAGCGCAATGAAGAAGGTGGTGCATCTTGAGGAGTTGAAGATCGTCTTCATCGACCTCAAGTGGTTTAAGCGCAAGGCAAAGTTATGATCGTGATAGGGTTTCTATTTTACCGGTCTCATGTTGTTTTAGTGAGAGACCGGATTATAGGATAGATAACCGTACTATCAAGAGGGGCTCCTGACCGAATATCGTGATCGTATCGTCGTAGAGAGCACAAACCTTTGCATCCATGCAATCATCTTTATTGGTTCTTTTTGTCTCTTATCGTGGTGTGGTCTTGGTGCTTCTCGTGCTTGTCATGACAAAGCCAAGTTCACCGAAAACGGTTTTCATATGCGCCTTCTATTGCGGTTTCGGTATTAGAGATTTTGCCGGTTCATCCGTGCGGAAGATTTACCTCTTCCATTTCTTTGCAAAATCTCCATTGCTTGTTTGCCATTTTCAAAGGTAGCTTTTGTTGTCCTCTTTCCAACAAAATTGGTTTTACTTCATTCGGACTTCAATTGCAAAAGATGTGGCATTTCCGGTTTTCAAAATAGAGGTTTTAACTTTCCCCATTTGATTTATAATATTTTCTTAGACTATGGTGTTTCTCTGCATATTCTTGTTGTGCTCGTTGCGACGAGTCCAACGAGTCCAAGATTATCGAAACGGAGTTCGTGGGTGAAAGTTATTCGTGTAGAGCCTTTTGTTGCGTTTCCAACGAGCCTAAGAACGTCGAAAAGGGAGTTCGGATGAAAAAGATATGTTCGTTTTCGTGTTGGATGTTTTTCTGCAGTTTGGCCAGCCCAGGCCGGGCTCAGGTCGGGCCCAGGCCGGCCGCTTCTGGCTCCTGGCCGGCCAGGCCGGGCCTAGGCCGGCCCCAGGCCGGGCTGTCGGGGCTGGGAGGATTTTGAACCCCCAACGGCCACTTTTTGAGGACCCATATAAAAGGGGCTTCTTCTGCATTGTTTCAACTAGTTTTTTCCCCTCTCTCTCCTCCATTGTTGCAAAACTTGAGAGCTCGATTCCTTCTAATCCCTCCGATGATTCTTGACCAAATTTAGGAAAACAAGAGAGGAGATCTAAATCCACTACTCCACCAAACAAAATCTCCTCTAAGTGAGGGGAACTCGTTGGATCTAGATTTTGGAGTTCTTGGTGTTTCTCCTTTGTTTCTTCCCCCTAAATCCCTCCATAGCATTAGTGCTTTGGTTGGATTTTGGGGAGAAGGATTTGACCCACTTGGTGTGATCTTCCCCTTTTGCATTAGGTGCATCGAGTTGTGCTCCCAACGGTGATTCGTGGGATTGACGGTTGGGAGCTTGCTACTCTTGGGTCATTGGACCCTAGACAGTGTTGTGGTGATTCTTGGGAGCCTCCAATTCGGTTGTGGATGCGTGCCCCAAGCTTTGTGGTGTAAAGGCTCCGGATTCCGCCTCGAAGGACTCCGATAGTGGAAGGTGAACCAAACCTTGGGTGCGGTTCATCGGAAAATAGGGTGAGGCCTTTGTGGCATCTTGAGTAGGCCTCTTTGGCGAGCGCACACCCCTCCAACGAGACGTACTCCCTTAACAAGGAGGAACTCGGGAATAAATCCTCGTCTCCGCGTGCCTCGGTTATTTCTATACCAAGATTTTACTATGCACTTTACATTGTGATAGCCTTCGTGCTTGAAGTTTATATCTAGCTATCACCTTGTTGCTTGCCTTGTTTAGCATAAGTGCACTTAGGTAAACCTAGAATTTTAGGTTGTTGGCTTGTTAATTTAAACACCTAGTTTTATTTCGCAATTATCAAGCCCTAAGTAGAAAAAGTGTTAATTGCCTATTCACCCCCCCTCTAGACGGCATCCGGGCATAGCTTGTTTTTTCAATTGGTATCAGAGCCTCGTCTCTCTTGTTTGGCTTTACCGCCTAGAGAGTAAATATGTCGTATAGGGATTTTAGTGCACAATTACATGTTTATATTCAATGGCACAAATTTTATTATTTGGAAAACTCATATGCTTAGTCACTTACGGGTCTTGGACCCCAATATTGAGCGTATCTTAGATATAGGTTTTTCTCCTCCAAAGGATTACGAAAGTACGACTTTAGAGGATGAGAAAAACTTATATCTAGATGCTCTAGCCTCTAATGAGTTTTGCAAATTTGTCAGTGTTGTAGTTTTCGAGTCAACCATGCCTCTCCGGGACGCTCATGAATTATGGACCAAGCTTCAAGAAAAATATGGAGTGTCCAACTCTTTTGAGGATGATTGATCTCCCTCCACCTCCGGCCATGACGAGCTCTCGTCTTCATATACTTCACCAAAATGTGGTAAGCTACAAACTAATGTGATGGTGAGTAGTGATAGGTCTTGCAATTTTGATAGTGATCTCATTTTTTATGATCTTTTATCTCTATCTTGTTGCAATGCCTCATCTTTGGGCTTAAACTCTTCCAGCACTCCAAATGTCATACATGCTAGTGTTGATAGTCCTTGCATATCATCCAAAAATTGCTTAGATAAATCTAATGATGATATGATTGCTTTATCTTGTTGCCATGATCAAAATGTTTGTGTTTCCTCTAACTCTTGCATGAATAATAATGTAGAGGAAATCCAATTTACTATGCAACAAGATTTGAACTTGAGTAGTTCAAAAATTAATTATTCCTCTTCATCCATCACTCATTGCCTTATGGCTAAATCTTCTAGTAGTGATGATAAAAATAATGATAATGATAAAAATGATGAAGAAGATGATATGGAAAAAATTAATGCCCTTCTTCAAAATAAAGGTCTAATGATTCTTAAAGCCCTCCCTAAAAATAAAAATTCTCAAGCTATCCTCTTTGAAATTATGGAAACGCTAATTGAGCGCGGGGAGGCTATTGAGGCCTTGGAAGCAAGCCTTGAAGAAAAGGGTAATATTGAAAGATATGATGCTATGGAAAAGGCATCGTTAGAAGATGCTCTTCAGGAAGAGCAAGAGACTCGTGCTTCTCTTGAGGAGAAACTATAAAATATTGAGGAGTCTCATAATGAAATAATGGCTAAAATCATTAAAGAACGTGACCATGCTCATGCTAAATATAAAGTCACGAAAAATGAAAATGCTAGATTAAATGATGAGATTGCCAAGTTATCTTCTTCTATTCCTAAAGTTAATGATGCATGTGCTACTAACTCCATTTCTTGTGAAGCGTCTACTTTGAAGGAGAATGTTGAGCTAAGGGCTCAAGTTGAGTTGCTAACTAGCAAGTATAGGAAGTTAGAAGAAAGTCATAAAAAGCTATCTAGCTCTAATGATGATCTTCTAGCATCCTATGCTAGTCTAAAGTTAGCTCATGAGGCAATCACTACCAAGGTAAAATCTTGTGAGCCTTATGTGGATAATAGCACAACTTCAACTAAAAATGCTAAAATGCCATGTGCTAGTCCTAGTAGTTCATCCACTAAAAATATTGGTACATCTTGTGATGAATTACTTGCTTTGCCTTGTTGTCATAACAATGAAGCCTCTACTTCCTCTAGTGCATTTGTTGCCACTAACCATGTAGAGGAAATAAAAGACCTCAAGGCCCAAGTCACTTCTTTGAAGAATGACTTGGAGAAGCGTCATGAAGGGAAGCGTGCACTTGACAACATGTTGAGTGTGCAACAATCCCCTAATGACAAGAGTGGACTTGGATTCAACTCCAACAACAAGTCCAAGTCCAACAAGAAGAAGGGCCAAGTTCAAGTCAAGAATCCGGCCAACATCATTTGCTTCAAGTGCAAGGTTGAAGGGCACCACGTTCGGGATTGCCCAATGAAGAAGAAGCCTCTTAGTGAGAAGCAACAAGGAAAGAGGCCTCTTGTTCAATCTCGTGCTCAACCACGAGTTGAACAACGGCCACCTCCTAAGAAGACTCAAGCCAATGCTCCTCAAGTTGAGGAGCCTATTAAGAAGAAGAAGTGTCGGTGTTGCTACCTTTGCCGTGGCAAAGGTCATTTTGCTTCTTCATGCACTAACGGTACCTCATCCAACCCTATCATAATTGATGATATTTATTCTCTTGGGAAGGATAGAAATGGCAATGTGTTTGCCAAATATGTGGGAGCTCAAAGTGGTGTCAAGAAAAGCACCATTTGGGTTCCCAAGCCTATTGTGACTAACCTCTTAGGACCCAACTTGGTTGGGGACCAACAAGCTTCAACTTGATCAATAGGTGTTAGTGGAGGACATTGGTGACTTGGCTATTTTTGAAGAATTAAGGGATCTTCATGGTTTTATTTCTCAAGCCAAGTCAATTGGATTATCACATATCTATCTCATATCCAATGCTTCCTCCTTGCGGTAACTTGTATTTAATTCATATATACATTGAAAGTTGCTTGCTCCCTTGCATGTGTTAGTTTTGTTCCTAGCATGTGCTTGTATATGTTATGTTACTTTCTTACTTGTCTTGTTATTCAAGGTTGTGTATGATAGTTGTATATCATGTATGTGTAATTTGTGTGTTGAGCTTTAATGAATCTTGTGTGGATTTTATTTGGCTCTTTGAGTTTTTAATGGACTATCCCATTTTGGGGGAGTGATGTTCTTTGTGCACCTCACAAACCTAAAAATGTGTGTACATGAAGCACACCACGTAGTATTGATATTTCAATATTATCTTTACTATGTGGTATGTCATATTCATGAGAAATTCAATTTCTACAATGTCTATTAATTTCTCTAGTTGGTTGTATTTGCCTCTTGTTTAAAATAAAATGAATTATCACATTATGGGGGAGTAATAAGCTATGTGCATATTACAATCCCATAAAAATGTGAACATTTGAGTTTTGCCACTTAGATTTGATATCGTAAATTATCTTATTCCTATGTGGCATGTTTGCTCAAACAAGTTCCAATTTTCCTTTTGGTTATTATTTGGTTCTTGTTTGTGTGAGTTTGCTTGGTGTGGTTTTTCTCTAATATCCATTTCCATATATTATGTGAGAAACCATTTGTTTCATTTTATTTTAACCATGGCGTTGCCGGTTGGTTCGAATAATTGAAACTACCAACAATCATTTGTCAAATATGGTTTTCTTAATTCTTATCTTTTGCCATATGCTTATTTGTTGTGAAGTTGGTCTTGAACATCATTCCTATATACCACCGAGAAATGTCTCCATATACTCCTTGTCCATGACAAGTGATTCTAGTAATTGTGGTGGATTTTATAAACCATCTTCACTTTGGCTCTTGCGTTGATTTGACTTATTTATTGCCTTCCTTGCCTTTTGAATGGATCCTATTTTTCAATCGGTAGTGTTTAGTGTTATAGATAAAAATTGGAGAGTAATGATCCGTTGTGTGTGCAATTTGTATTCAAATGCAAATATCTAAGATAATGCATTAATCTTGGGGGAGCATTCCTTTATTTAGTACACTATTCTATCTATCAATACTTGATCCGTTTAATTGGCATTTGATTCTTTATCGTATGTTTTGGTACCTTCAATTGGTATTAATTGGAATTCAATATCTCCCCATCGCCGATCTGCGCCAGGGTGAGCACCACCGCCGCCCTCGGGCACCTTCTCCGCTCCCCCCTTGCTCTGGGCACCGCCATCGCGTGGTCGCCGTCGGATGTTGCTCACCGCCATGGCGAGCACGAGCTCGAGCCCGAGCGGCTGCTGCTCCTCTGCTCTGTCGTGCTTACACCCCCTTGCACCACCTCCCTGCACCCCCTGCACTCGCACTCTTGCACCTGACACTTGCATACGCACGCGCCGCCCGCGTTTGGATGTCGTCGGCAGCCGCACGTCGCCGTTAGTGAACGAAGTCTGAACCTTTGGTTCAGTTTCGTTTTCAGTTTCAGATAGCCTGTAGATATACTACTTAGGCCACCGGATCCATGTTCAAACACGAATCCGAGCGCAGCGCAGTTGGTCCTTGTTGCCTGCAGGGCCCGATCGATCCTGAGTTCGAGTTCCCCCGTGGCCGATTAAACCCCCTTTTTACCTTTCTTGCTAGCCACTGACAAGTGGGCCCCTGGGTCCCACATGTCAGCCTCTTGTGTAGATCAATCCTCGGTGACAATGGTTTTCAGATCCAGATCCAGATCTGGCTTTTTGCAGACTAGCCATGTTTTTGAAAATCCTTTGCAACTAGGTCCCTGCTAAATAGTTTCAGTCCTGTTTTTGCTATAATTAAATAACACATGTTTATTTTGACAAAAATTACAATAAAAATATGTTTTCAAATCAGAAAAATGTAATCTGTTCAGATATAAATTTTGTTCAATTTTTGGAATTAATATAAATGGCTAAAATAAATAAATCCTTTGCTAATTAATTAAACTTGCAAAATTTATAACTTTTGTTCTACAATTCCAAAAATTATGAATTTTATACCAAATTAAAGCTAAAATGCAATCTGTTTAAATCTATTTTTGCATGCATAAAATAATTAATTTAACTTTTGGGTAAATTGAAAATTCAATTAAAATGAATTAATTAAATGCACTAAATGCCATATTTGATTATTAAATTGCTAAACCCTAATTTTAACTTGCCTAATAAAATGTTTAACACTTAAATTGCTGCATATTTAAAATGTCATGTCATCATGCTTGATTGAATGCATTTGTATTGATTTGCCTTTTGTTATTTTTGGGGTTACCGTAGACGACGACGTTGCTGAGTACCCCGACACCTCCGAGGATCTAGCCCAGTACCAGGCTACTGAGCAACAAGGCAAGCAGCTCCTCCCCAAATTTCTCATGTGATGCATATTACTGTCTTGCATGCTTTAGGACTTCCGTTCTGTTGTGTCTTACGATTCCTATTAGAATTGTATAGCCTGATAGAAGTCCAGTTATTCCTGATATGCCCGCCTATATCCTATGCTTGTTTTCCAGTTACTATCTACTAGCATGCTTAGGAGTTGATTGTGGTCCATCACATGTTTAGTTGGTATATCTTAATAATTAAAGACTTACTATGTGGGAATCACTTTATTATATTAAAGATAAGGCACTCGCGGAAGGCCAGCTATGGTGATTTGTTCTGCTAGTGTCGCCTAGGAAAAACCGTTCTTTTCCGCTTATCCAAGAATGAGCACCCTAACAACACGTGGGAAGACTTATGGAGCCCCCCGCAACTCAGTACCAGATCTGTTATATTGTTTAGGGAGCCACAAAGTAGTTCGGGTGTTTACCATTTGGAGCATATGCACGATGCATGTTGAAGATGAGAGGTTACAACTATGGGGGGCGCATATAGGTTTGCGGTACGTTCGTTTATCAAGTGTGGAAGGAGGAGAAATCGTATGAGTGTTATCCTCCCGAAGCCTGCCTCCCAACGTTTGGGCCCGCAAAGGAGTTTCGGCCGGGCTCCCCACGTGGATCAGTCTCAGATAGGTGGCTCTCTATCCAATGTAGTAGTGAAGGGAAGGTCGTGTTGAGATACCTTTTGCCTTTGTGGCGTGTGGTTGATCGAACGTGTATGGTTACATTTGGACACCCCTGCAGGGTTAAATCTTTCCGAAAAGCCGAGTCCGCGGTTATGGACGACTTGGGTAATGTGCTAGCTAAAAAGATCATAGACATCACCTTATTTCATGAATAGCTAAATTGACTAGTAAATAGCCATATTCAAATAATAACCTGCTAAAACTTGATGAAGTGAGTGTCCGGACTTCTTCCTCGTGGGAATATAATACGATGGAGTTATCTCAGGACGGGTATTGGTTGGTGAGTAGTTTAGCCCAGTAGCGCAAGCGCTCTCTCCCTTATTCTAATTAGACGCAAGTTGTAGCGTGTCTTCTGTAGTTATTAGGCGCTGCTGCTACAAGTCCACATACATCCCTTTTCAACCCCAATGCATGTGTATCGTACCTTCTTTCCTCTTGTGCGTAAGACTTGCTAAGTACCCCCCGTACTCATACATCGGGTGTCCGGTGCCCGTGTTTTCACTGATGCAGGAGCGACAGCAGAGTTCGACGATCCAGATGGTGGCTACTACGTAGAGTTCGACGCCGACTACGACGAGTAGATTGAGAACCTAGGCGCAGCCTGAGACCACCGTGGGCGGGTCCCCTCTTTTATTTTCCGGCCTTTGGCCTTTGATGTAGTCTGTACTCACACAAGTGACTGCTTCCGCTGTATTCGGGACGTATGATCCCCTGTGATGTAATAAAAGTATTTCGAACTATGTTTATTTATCCTTTTGTGTCGTACTTGTGCATGTGATGTAATCCAATTGTGGTTCTACTTGGCGAAAATGATATTTCCGCTAAGTGGGGCTTACAACACCCCAAGAGGAGGGTGGATGTAGTACAACTGGAAATTTCCCTGACTGAAGAACCAAGCCTTATCGAACCCGTATGAGTATAGTACACCACAGAGTTTGGTGAAGGAACTTCACACAACACACAAAACACCTTGTCCCCAACGATTTTAGGAATTTTCTCATACTCTTGCCTCGCTAAAAACAAAAGATTAAGGTATGATGTGGAAAGTGAACGAAAACACAAATAATAGTTAAACGGGACAGCGGAGAACAAGTTTGTAATCAATATAAAGGAATGGACTGAGGATTATAGTTTCACCAGTGGTATCTCTCCTAAGATAATAAACATTGTTGGGTAACACATTATAACTAGGAAATTGACAGATTTATGATCATCGATTACGAGAGAATGAACAACACAAATATTCATAGAGGCATCATGTCAAACATATATAGAACGCGCACCAGCATCACATCTATCACTAATACTCCACTTCGAGTAAGCTTCTATGCTTGCCACTCTAGGTATTGATCTGAAAACAACAGATTATCATCTTAAGCACTATACATGATGTAAGAAAAATTTATAACACGAAGACGCTATTTTATCCTTAGTAGAAACAACACATCTTTACGTTTCATTGTTACTGTCACGCAAGCCCAGGGATGAAGGAGGCTAGAATCCACTATCAAGCATATACCCCTCTTGGAGATCTAAAACAACTAGTTGGCCAGAGTAACAACATATTAGAGAGCATGCAAGAACATATATAAATCAATCTCATAATAAAGAACATGCACAATCTGATCATAACATCATAATTCATCATGTTCGTATAGACACAACAATACGAGCAATTATATCGGATGGATCTCGATCATATTAGCCAGCTCACTAGACCATTGTATTGATGAACAAGGAGAGATAACCATCCAGAGACTTCAATGGACCCGTAGTCCAAAGATGAACTACTCACGCATCGTCATGGAGACAATAAGGTTGGTGTGGATGCCTCCGATGACCATTCCCCCTTCAGCAGGGTGTCAAAACAGGGCTCCATATTTGTTTTCCGCGACAGTCGCGGCTCGATATCAAAATTGGAAAAATAGGATCCATCTCAGGTATTTTTGCTTCGGGGACAATATATAGGTGAAGAGGCAGTGCGAGGGGCCGGATGAGAAGGCCACGTGGGTGGGCCCCGTAGGCCAGCTCCTGGACGCGGCCCCTATCATGTGGGCCCGATGTGTCTCGCCTGCTTTCCTCATTCAGCTCCTAAGTCCACCCTAATAAGTTAGGTCTTTTAGAATTGTGGGGATTTTTCTGATGACTTTTCTTTAAGAGATTTTCTGAAACTCAAAATAATAGAAAACAGGAACTGACACTTGACACTGGGTTAATAGGTTAGTTCCATAAAATATTGCAAAATATATAAATAATGATATAAACATGTAACAATTGATATTAAAGTAGCATGGAACAATAAAAAAATATAGATATGCATTGGACATATCAGGAGAGGGGCGGCGGCGGTAGGAATCGAGCGTGGAGGATGGCGAGGGCCGGGGCACAACGGGGGCACGACAAAGCGGCGGCAGCGGAGTTTGGCCGCCTACAGCGGTGGGCGGCTCGACGGCTTGGGCAGACCTACTAATGATGCATATTTGCATCAGCAAAGATAAAAATTTGGGACATGCCCCAAAAAATTGAATCACCGTTTAGGGATATATCATCTATTGGAGCTACATTATTGATGTTTGGTGATGTACAAAAACTATTTTTTAGGCACGAGCCATATTATACATCATCTAGCTACTGGAGATGCTCTTAGACCCGCAGTGGTGACATTTTTCCCCGTTAAAAACAAACATGTTTTTCAGATCACATCTAAGAAGACCAAACAAAAATTTAAGTTCAAATGGTACTGGGGCTGGAACTCTCATGAGAGGAGCTGCCATGCCCAACCATGTACAGAAGCAAGATACAACAGAACCCTACTTCAAATGATACTTGGGAAAGCTGAAATTCCGTGGCTTAGGTACTCAAAAGCATCTTGCTACATTAGAGATTAAGCTAGACTACGACACGGTGACTTTTTTCTTCTCAGATACCATGTAAACACTGTCAACCACATTGATACAACACAACAGACTAGGTGACAACTGCAGCAGCCATCCCTTCACCTCGAGAAATAAACATATTATCAATCCAGCAACATAAATAAAATTTCTATAAGACACTCCCTCCGTTACTTGATGTAAGGTGTCTAAGGTTTTGATATGAATATTAAGACGTCATTATATGGCATACGGTGGATTTATTTTTCCTCAAAAAATCAAGAGAGAAGTCTCTAATAGCCACAAATTGAAAACAACCGTCAAATCCCTCCGTTCCATATTATGACTTATTTGTGGATGGATAAAATTGTCTATAAATCGTAATACATCTTATATTTTAAAAAATAATCTTAAAAACTTAGACACCTTACATCAAAAAACGGAGGGAGTATATCATATCCCTAGCTATATCTCCTAGGCATGCTCATGACAACAACATAAATTCTTGATGCATTTTGAGACTACAATTTGTTGTGATAAGCTAATAAAAAATTGAACTACTGAATGTTTTAGGGCTTCTCCCACATGAGCTCTGAAGCTGAAACCAAAAGAAAGGGGGCAATATACGTAAAAGCTTGTTGGAGCTCGGGCTACATGAGGCCCATTATTTTGAAATTTTTGAAATCAATATTTTAATGTTTCAAAAAATCTTTAAATAAATCTGGATGTAGCCAATACTGTATCCTAAAATTATGCAAAATTGAAATACGAAATTCTTTATATTCTGGGATACGTAGAAAAACAATATCTGACAAACTCTGACAAACTTTGGGGCGCACTGTTCACACACCCATATTTAAAATTTTATCTTTTCTATGTAGAGTAGAATACAATGTATTTCGGACTGATATTTTGCACACTTGTAGAATACATGATTGGTTACACACACATTACAATACATATATATATTATTTTGAATTTTTTTGAAACATTAAAAATTCTTTTTCAAATGTTTCAAATAAAGGGCTACATGAAGCCCCTAGGTGCCAAAACGCTGTACTCGCAATATATTGCTTTGAGCTTACAGACTATGAAACAGCTAAACCAAGGGAAAACTCTAGCTATGTCCAGATAGGCACTCACAAATAATTCAACACCAGAACCAGATCCAACATTTTGATTATCTGGATATCACTTACAATCTAAAAAACATCCATTCATCTCGGCATCACCATCAGACACGATATTCGTAATTGTTGAACTTTTTCAGTACATTAGGTAGTTTAGAGAGTACATATGCTCTATTTTTAATAAAGTAGAGCTGTGGGGGACTCGCCTACAATCAAGGTTTACAACAATTAATACATATATTCGACACGATTCCAACACGAGAGTGGTAGGCGGCCGGGCAACTAACAAGTTCACCGGAGCACTGTGTAGAGGATTTCGTCGATGGTGGGCGAGAGGATCTCGACAGACCTTCTGTTTTCTGTTCTTAGCCTGTGACCGTAATCGAGCGGTTCTACCCGCAGTTCGAACCATTGTTGTCGTCTTCTCGATGCAGAGGTGCGCGCTTCCATGCCTCGACCTCAGGCACATCTGATACAGCTTGGATTCGGAATTCTGGCGAAGGTGATCTATGGCCTCGGGAAGCAACTTCTCATCAACATCTTGTAGCCAAACATTACTGTGCACCTTCCGTTGTTCCTTTCCATCAATCGCCTCGGAAGCATAGCTCTCAGCTGAAGGCTCTATGAGCCGCGGGGAGTCATGGGGACTAAAAAGAAGTCCCAGCTTGAGAGGACCCGAACCTGAGTTTGGACAGCGTCTTCTTCCATGTTCAGTAGCTGTACTTTTCCGGCTTTGCTGCTGTTGGTCGGACAGAGGGATGTGGCACTGCAAATACACCACAATAACCTCTTCTGGATACTTACAAGCCAGGGTTCTACACCCTGATGACGATGAAGATGGCGCATTGACCACAAGATCATGGCCATGATCGCTGCAACAGAGTGGATCTGGACGAAGCCAGCGGGTTAACATGTTGTGAACATCGACCCAGTACTCCCTCTCCCGGTAGAGAAAATGCGTGACACAGGAAAAATCCTGCGTAGGGAGTTGAATGAGCTCCCTCCTCACATCTTCGGCAGCAGCAGCATCCATGAAGTGAGGCGTAGCTGACTCCATGCACTTGATGATGATCCCGAATATGTCGGTGCTCTCGGACAGGCGTAGGATGAGCCTCAGATTGAAACTCTTTGCAGGTTGTTTGATATCGTGATACGCAAACCCGAGTATGGCCTCCACACCCCGATCAGCAAAGGTCGTAGGCCGTACACCTAGGTAGTAGAATTTGCTGCCTCCTAGCAGCGCTTGGTAGCGGAGCGTCTTCCCTGCCAGAAGGTCGCCGATGAGAGGGTTGAAGAACATGTGCGGCCGCCGCGGGGTTCCACCGAACTCGACGAACTTGAGGAACTCGCTCGTGCCCTCCGCGAACCTCTCGAATCTTCGGACGTCGTCGGAGCTGCAGCTGCTGTCGACGTCGTCCTTGCCGAAGCTGCTAAATGACGACACGAATGACTTGGCCGCGTGAGCGACCCGTCTGGGCATCGAGGAGGACCGCCTTGTCGCTTCGTCTTCCAGGGCGCGCTGCTTGCGGCGTCGCAGCGTGTCGTCGCACTCCTGGGCGGCGCGCTTCAGCTTGCTGCGCCACCGCAGCATCGGCAGCTCGGTGATCTGCCATCTGGTGGACAGCTGCAGCGCGGCAGCAATCTTGATGTGTGCCATCTCCAGCCTCTCTATGTGTTCTCCCTCGTCTGATTTCTGATCTATGAGGAAGTTGGAGATCCGGCCAAGCGTCTCGCCGACCACCGCAGAAGCAACCATCTCAGCCATTATTGGACTCGCCTCACACCAGTACGTCCCGCCCCCCTGCTCTTGTTCACATTACAGAAAATTGGGATGGTTTATTTCTCATGGCAGACAGATCGATGTGCATATAAGGTTACGGTTGAAATGATCTGGTCTCGTACAGTATAGCTTATCTCTCCAAGAGGATGAAACACCTATCTATCGCAACTCCAGAGTCAGGAAGACTGATGGAACCAATGGCGTGGGAAAGAGATATGCTTCGACCATGGTTCTAGGCGAAAGGACAACTGAAGCGTCCATCTCAGAGGGAGACACGTCTCGAGATTGTTTTGATTCCAATGGAAAATGACTAGTGAGTCTTGTTCCCTATCTTCAGGAGACGACTTTGACTCTTGGGAGCCTTCCGTCACACGCGTGTCTGTGTGCAAATGGATGGAAGTCATAGAATGGAAGTGCCTGGTCGACTGACGCGACACGTGATCCCTTGTAAACACGGCATGTTCGAGCGTGGGCGGTGGGCTAGCGGTTGTGTGGACGGGCGAGAATGTTGCATAGAGACGGGCACACATCCCAATGGTTAAAGTTCATGAATGGAAATCAAATTTAAAACTTGTTGATTTTCCAAGCCGTGCAAGGACTCGTCGACTGTAAGTGAGTCTTTAAGGAAAAATTGACGTAGATTTTCCAATTCATCGCGTAAGGGTTCTGACGGGTTAAATGAGTGGACTACGGCGAAATGCTCAAGTCGATCTAAATCATGTTAGCTGCATATTTTGACTTTGAGATATGGCAAATAGATATCAAAATAACTTGCTTAATGAAAATTTAACCGACGTGTACATACATCCCGAGGATTTTGACGATCCAAAGAATGCTAACAAGATGTGTAAACTTGGGAAATCGATTTATACACTGAAGCAACCATCTCGAAGATAGAATACTAGTTTTGATGAGATAGCTGAACCATTTGCACTAGTATGAAATAGCTTATATCCAGTGGCGTGCCAAAATAATGCTCATTACTGCTATTTTGGTAAAATACACTGGCATGGAAAACAATTACCACTTCATTAGTTACCTAGAATTAGTGGTGTGTCCGACAGTGTCCACGGCACGCGCCACTAGTAACTTAACCCGGGGCCCGCTGTCGAATAAAAATACTAGTGGTTCTCCGCCACTAGTAATTTCGTTATAAAATAACCCACCCCACCGATTTCAGATCCACATCCCACTATCTCCATTCTCATCCCCGACCCGTCACCGCCACATCCTCACCCCTCCACCGCCTCGCCCTGCCACTGCGGCCTCTCCTCTCCACCCTGCGCCCTCTCCCTTGTCCACCGCCTCGCCCAACCGGCGTGAGCTTCTCCACTGACGCTGCCAACGACCCCGGCGTCGTTGTGCCTCGCGTCGGCCACAGCCTACTTGTCGCCTCCTCGTCGTCTCCTCAGTGAGCCTCCTCTACTCCACTCCTCTTCTCAATTTAGATTATTTATTTTAGTTTAATTTGATTTAGATTGATTTAGTTTGAATGGTTGGGCCGATAGTGCCTCCACCATGGTTGTTATTTCCGTCGGCGGCAACGGGAAGGAACACCGCATTCAAAGAATCCAATACAACCGCTTTCACCAATACTGGTTTTTAAATTATAGGCATATTGACATTCCCCGCCTCTTCTAACACAATGGAAATTGTAGGCGTCAACGGAAACCAAAGCTTCGCAAAATATGGGCGCGCACGACCGCATCCCATCCAACAAATGTCTAGGAATATATACATCAATCCATGAAAACCAGAAGCTGAATCATCCGGAACTCGTCAACGACCAAATCAAGGACGACCGGCAACAGGCAGCTCGGCAACTTGGACGGAAGAATATCACTAGGGCCACCATCCTACCTCCTTTATTCGAACTGGGTCTGACGCCCAGTGAATCTTGTATTAGATCCGCCATCGCCTCACGGTCGGCTGCCTCCACGTGCATTTGATCTGCGTCTACGTCACAGCCATTGCACCAACATATAGTCACGCACTGGTGAGCCTCCGCGCCATGGCTACTGGCAACAACTCCAAGCCCAACCTCATAGTCGTCGGCCCGCGCCGAACCCTACGCTGAAGGGATGAGAAGACCTGACTGGCGGCAGCGAAGTAGGATAAGGAGGGGAGTGGAGGCTTGTAGTGCGGGTTAGGTTTTCCCTCCCACCGCCACATGGGGCAGGCGAGAGGAACGAGACCGACAAAAGGGCTACTCTATGACAGATTAGTTCCTTAAAATGGGGGGATGGGTGGGTGGGAGGATTTCACTTCCCGGGCCTTTTAAACATATATATCAGAATTTTTAAATTTAATTAAACACCAAGTCCTATCCTTAAGAATAAACGCATTAGTATCAGGAAAATCTGATCCTCAATTATAAATAGAAGCCTAATTCGTGTTTGTAAGAATTTAAACTCGGGTGTTGTGCTTGTAGGTACACGTACCACTCCCAACCAAGTGAATTAGGCTCACTTCCTAATGCAACCTCGAGCTGCCCTGGAATTCTTTTTTTCAATAAAGAGCGTATTTTATTAGACGCAAACAGTTTACATCAAGCTGATACAGTCAGAAGAGTCCACATCCAGCTTCTGCATAATTAGGATGCATACAACCGACGGAATAGAGATAGAAAGATAGATTATAGTGAAGGAAGAAGGGGACTCATAGGACAAAAACATGTCACATGCGACAAGAAATAATCCTATGGTGAACGTGGCCCAAGTCGCAAATTATGCTGCCACCCATGACGGATAAAAATATATGTCGCCACTTGCTCCAACCGCGAGCAAACCTTCAAAGACAGGTCGCGGTGTATCGGATTCTGAAGAATAGACCACTCTCGGAGATAGTGAGCACAAGGGAAGATCACCTACATAGGAGAAGAAAATTTAGCATTAAACACTCTATCATTCCTACATAACAAAAGTGATCATAATAAAGCAATCGCTCCCACCGGATGTGTTCTCTAAAACTGTAACCGATAGCATACAACCAATTGCCAAAACAAATTAGCAATAGTGCGAGGTGGTTACAAGTTCGAAGCAACTTGGATGGCAGTTCATATAGAGTGCGCAAAATAGCAGTCGAAGAACAAATGCTTTATATTCTATCATGATGACAAAAAAACACTTGCCAGTTACGCTTTGTCGGGTTGTCCTTTGTTAAAATCACTCCTTTGGCGTAGGTACTATGTGAATGTTTTATTTTAGTGGTACTTTATTTTCCAGAAATGTTTATTGTCCAGATTGTCAATGTATTAACCATGCCATGAAGTCACAGGAAAACTGTAGCCACATGTGTTGGCGACTGCGACGGTTGTTAATGCTGGATTTTTTACAAATATGACCACTAGTAGGAAACTACTTATAGCCGCCGGGCTACCGCTGGCACGTTCGCCAGTGCTATTTATCGTCAGCGGTATGCCACTTATCGCTGGCGAACCGGAAAAGAGATACTCCAGCGGTAACAGCGGGTCCGGGCGGCCCAGCGGTGCCACATTACCACTGGCGCACCAAACAACCATTCGCCAGCGGTACGTGACATACTGATGGCGCAACAACAACTGCGTTCGCCAGCGGTAGCAGGGACATCCAGCTTGTACTAACTACCACTGGCGAGCAGTTCCTCCGGTGCGCCAGTGGTAGCTTGGACATTCCTGCCCCAGCGTCGCACCCCTCTCTCTCCTTCTTATTCCCGCGCACCATGCGCCCGTCTCTCTCGTTCTTATCCACGCACCATGGGTGTCTCTCTTCCTCAATCCCCTTTCTTTCTCTCCTCCTTGCTCCTCCAGGGTGAGCAGTGGGAGCACACCTCGTTGTCCACGCTGACTCGTCGACGCTGGCCTCGCGGAGGGCGTATGGATCCAGGCCGCGCGCGGGCGGCGCTGACCGGCTTGGATCGAGGAGGTCGTCCGCACACCTCTCCCCGTCGCAGTGACGTGCCGACTATGGTGCTCCAGTGCGCTCGCGCGTGCGTGCGGCTGCCTCTCGCTGGTCAGTACGTGCCCCGCCCGGGCGTGCCCCGTCAAGGACCAACCTGCCTCCTTCCCGACCCGTGCCCCTCCTCTTCCTCCTGCTCCACACACCAGCGGCCGCCGAAGCAAGAGGGAGGAACAAATTAGGGCTTCCACATCCAATCCAGTAATTCCGCTGCCGAATTCCCTCTCGATCCGGAAATCCCCCTTCAATCCTGCGCCGAAAATTTCGGTACGCTTGCGAATGCTCTTTCACCCACCGTTTCCCTAGATTCTTCTCGTCCTCTCCGCCTATCCATTTTGCTTCTATCCATCATAGCAGCTGGGGCATGGATCGAACCGAATCCAACTGAGCGGGGACCGTCCCCCTCGCTCCGTGTGGCACCTCGCGGGGGTTGGATGCTGCTGCCACCGGGCCATGGATGCTGCCCGCAGCGGCAGGCAACAAGGACACGGACGCCGGTGAGCACAGGGCGCTTTTGTCGCCGCCGCAGCGGCCTCGGCACGAGGGTGGCACCGCGCGCAAGGGCCAGCCCGAGCTGCCCAAGCGGCGTGTAGTGGAGGGACACCCACGTGAAGAAGCTCGTCAAGGTCCTCGAGTTCTAGCCTAGGAGGCAGCACAACGGCACGACAACCAGCCCACTCGTCCCGGTGTTGCCTCGTACAGCGCAGTGGGCGCCGGCGACCCATTCGGCCGCCATGGCTGCTGCTCTCCAGCCGCCCTCGGCTCCGGTTTCCCGCTTGACCACGTGGGCCCGGCCGAATTAATATATTTTTAATTCTCGCAATGTTACTACTGGCGAACTGACGTATTTGTTCGCTAGTGGTATTCCTGGTACTACTGGCGCACAAAACTATGTGCTCGCGGTAACTTGGTACCGCTGGCGAAGATGTTGTTCGCCAGCGGTATGGTGTTACCACTGACGACTGTAGCGCTGGCGAAACACTTGTTCGCCAGCGGTAGCTTAATTAGGTTCGTCAGCCGTAGCCTATTTTCTACTAGTGTACCCACGAACAGTGTAATTGTCAAAAATACCCTTCCAACTTTTTTTGTCAAATCTATCCCGAGCGAGATGTAAGAAAGCGACACCTCTACTTCCCACCAACCCAGGTGGCAGAAGTCACCGTCCGGCAACCCAGGTGGCGGGAAGTCCCTTGGCTCCCCCCTCACGCCTGCTAATGCCATGTGTCGGTGTAGGAGATTTTCCGCCAACTGGGTTGGCGAGAGGCGACTTTTCAGGTGCACCTGGGTTGACGGGAAGTACACGTGTCACTTTTTTTTTTACATCTTGTAGGATAGATTTGATAACAAAAAAAATCGGAGGGGTATTTTTTCAGTAATACGTCGGGCACGGGTATATTAGTAAACAAATGTTAATGCTGGATACGTACGGCACTGACTGATCTAAGCTGTCATGGCCCTTTAAATACGTAATAATTGTAACATGCTTCGTCGTCATGCAACAAAACGGACCAGTACAGTACCTCCTCATTCGTCTACTCCGTTGATGAAGAATGGAGCTTGGCAGCTTGCGTCACTGCCGTTCCTCGCCTTCCTTGTCTTGTTAATCTTGTTAACAGAAAGTTGCATTTTCTGTGGCGCATGCGGATCCATGCGCCACAGAAATGGCTCCCCCAATTATTGGTGTCGGGGCCCACCCATATTTTTGTGGCGCCCGAGGTCACATGCGCCACAGAAATATGGATTTTTGTGGCGCATCCTTCACCATGCGCCACAGAAAAGGAGGGGTAGGATGCAATCCAGCCGTTGGTGGTGGGGCCCACAAATTTTCTGTGTCGCATTGGCACTGGTGCGCCACAGAAAGTCTTAATTCAGTGGCGCATAGGCTAAACACGCGCCACAGAAAGGGGAGGAATTCTGTGATGCACCTCCCACGGTGCGCCACAGAATATTTTCTGTGGCGCACGGCCACTTGGTGCTCCACAATAGCATTCCACCTATAGCTAGTTTCCTAGTAGTGATATAGAGTGCGCAAAATAATAGTCGGAAAACAAATGCTTTATATTCTATCATGATGACAAAAAACACCTACCAGCTACGCTTTGTTAGGTTGTCCTTTGTTAAAATCACTCCTCTGCGTAGGTACTATGTGAATATTTTATTTTCAGTGGTACTTTTATTTTCGACAGATGTTTATTGTCTAGATTGTCAATGCATTAACCATGCCATGAAGTCACAGGCGAACTATAGCCACATGTGCTGGCGACTGCGGCTGTTTCTAATGCTGGATTTTTACAAATATGACCCACGAACAGTGTAATTGTCAAAAATACCCTTCCACTTTTTTTTGTAAAATCTATCCCAGGCGGGATGTAAGAAAGCGACACTTCTACTTTCCACCAATCCAAGTGGCAGAAAGTCACCGTCCGCCAACCCAGGTGGCGGGAAGTCCATTGGCTCTGAGCCCCCTCACGAGTCACGCCTGCAAATGCCACGTGTCCGTGTAGGAGACTTTCCGCCAACTGGGTGGGCGATAGGTGACTTTTCAGGTGCACCTGGGTTGATGGAAGTACACGCGTCACTTTTTTACATCTTGTAGGATAGATTTGACAAAAAAAAATCGGAGGGGGTATTTTTTGAGTAATACGTTGGGCAGGGGGTATATTAGTAAAAAATGTTAATGCTGGATACGTACGGCACTGACTGATCTAAGCTGTCATGCCCCTTTAATTAAATACGTAATAATTGTAACATGCTTCGTCGTCATGCAACAAAAAGGACCAGTACAGTACCTCCTCATTCGTCTACTCCGTTGGTGAAGAATGGAGCTTGCATCACTGCCGTTCCTCGGCTTTCTTGTCTTGTTAATCTTCTTGCTCGTCAAGCAAGTCGTGAAGATTAATACTTGCTCCGCAACAGGAAAGCGGCTGCCGCCCGGGCCATGGAAGCTGCCGCTCCTGGGCAGCCTCCATCATGTCCTGCTGTCGCGCTACGGCCACCTGCCACACCGGGCACTGCGGGAGCTCTCCGGCAGGCACGGCCCACTCATGCTGCTCCACTTCGGTGTCGTGCCCACGCTGGTCGTCTCCTCCGCTGAGGCCGCTCGGGAGGTACTCAAGACGCACGACGCCTCCTTCGCCAGCCGCTACCTGACGCCCACGCTCGCCGTCTTCAGCCGCGGCGGGCAAGACATCCTCTTCTGCCCCTACGGCGACCTGTGGCGCTAGCTCCGCCGTGTCTGCGTCCTCGAGCTCCTCAGCACGCGCCGCGTCCAGTCCTTCCGCCACATCCGCGAGGACGAGGCCGCTGGCCTGCTCCGTTCCATCGCCGACGAGTGCGCTCGCTCGGGCAACGTTGGCGCGGTGATCGAGATCGGCGAGCGGATGTCGCACGTGATAAGCGACATCGTGGTTCGATCGTCCATCGGCAGTCGGTGCGCGCGGCGCGACGAGTTCATGCGCGTGATCGATGAGGCGGTGAAGCTCACCGCCGGTTTCAACCTGGCCGACCTGTTCCCCTCGTCGAGGCTGGCGCGCAGGCTCAGCGGCAGGCTTCGCAAGGCCGAGCAGTGTAACGAACGATTGCACGACATCTTCAAGGACATCATCCTCGAGCGTACTACTGCAGGCGCCGATGGGAGCAAGAGCGAGGAAGATCTGCTCAGCGCGCTACTCAGAGTGGGGACGACGGCGTGGAGTGCCCCCTCACCACCGAGATCATCACCACCGTCATTCTGGTTATGATCTCCTCCTCATTCGATCCATACTTGAAGCAGAGCAGACACGTCCATCAATTTCTCTTCTCACCAAACTCACTCACACTTGTTGATTCCATGCAGGAGGTCTTTGTTGCGGGGAGCGACACGTCATCCACGACACTCGACTGGGCCATGTCGGAGCTGGTAAGGAATCCGCATCTCTTCCACAAGGTCCAGGCGGAGGTCCGGGAGGCATTCAAGGAGCAACACAAGATCACGGAGGGCGACATGGGGAAGCTAAGCTACCTTCATCTGGTGATCAGGGAGACTCTGCGCGTGCACGCGCCGGTGCCGTTCCTGCTGCCCAGCCAGTGCCGGGAGCAGTGCGAGGTGATGGGCTATGACATCCCCGTGGGAACAAAGGTTTTGGTGAACACTTGGGCGATGTGCAGGGATAGCGCCTACTGGGAGGACGCCGAGGAGTTCAAACCGGAGAGGTTCGAGGCGAGCACCGCCGTGGAATTCAAGGGCGGGGACTTCGAGTTCATCCCCTTCGGCGCAGGCAGGAGGATTTGCCCCGGCATGGGGCTCGGCCTGGCCAACATGGAGCTCGTGCTCGCGAGCCTCCTCTACCACTTCGACTGGGAGCTTCCTCACGGCGGTGATGAGAAGCTCGACATGTCCGAGTCGTTCGGCCTCTCCATACGGAGGAAGTCCAGGCTCGTGCTGCGCGCTACGCAACGTATTCCATTCGCAAATTAGTTCGCTTTCCTGTGACGACGTGCGTAATACGGATTTGTACTAATGCTGTCCCAAAAAATAAAGCATTTCTCTTCAAATGTACTACTCCGTAGTAGTACTGTATTTCTCTTCGTAGAACAATTCAGAGTTTCCTACTGCTCTGCTGCAGTCTTCTTGTGACCACAACAACGATTTATTCTTTACGCAGCACACGGTGAAGACCAATGATTATTTTAAAAAACAATTTTACTTTATCTATTTAAGATAAATTCAATTTTCTTTATCTATTTCTAATAAACATAAATACCACATAGGTTTATCTTGGTATGAAAAACAATGGTGCCAAACTGAGTTTTCAAAGTACTTTTTAAAATATCATTTTTCATTTTCTAAGTGCTAAAAATGACTTTTTTTGTGAAGCAAGTACAAAAAAAATATAGTGCAAAATGGCACCCATCTAATTTTCACACAAAGTAGTCCATATTTTATGGATAATACCTAAATATTAGGAATTTTCTCGCTTTCTACCTAATTTCGTCCATTTAAATAACTTTATGCCGATTTTCTGAAATTAATTCAAAATTGAACTACAAGTGTGTGATAGTTTGCTCTGAATTTTTTCCGAAAAAATCATTTTAAGGTACACAAGTGGTGATTATACCACATAATCGTCGATAGTGTTGAAAAATTCGGCCCCTTTCAATTATAGCCATGCTGGCCATTTTTTGACAAGTTTTTCCTCAAAGAAAGTGAAGCAAAACTCAAAAAATAAAATTGTTGGCATGGAGTCCTTTTATGTATACTAGTTGTTAGCAAAAACGATAAACTTGAGTTTTGACAAACTTTTCAAAAAAAAAACTCCTTCACAAAAAGGTTTATCATGTATATAAACATGTATAGGTTTCAAGCCAAATTGAAAGTGCATGGTTGCTCCCATGCATAGTTTTGGTAATTAATAACAATCTCTATGGACTAATATTTGCATTGAGCTATATGTGTAGGTTGTCCATTTGTTTGCTTGTTCTCCATTTGTTGGAGTCGAGGTTAAGGGAAGAAGAAAAGTGTGTGTTGATCAAGGCTTCGTGCGTGTTGATCAACTCTCAAGTCCAAGTGAAGATATGCCGAAGAGGTGCTTCTCCCATCTTGGTGTATGGGGGAGCCACGTGTGAATCTTCACCAAGCGAAGCGCAATGAAGAAAGGTGGTGCATCTTGAGGAGTTGAAGATCGTCTTCATCGACCTCAAGTGGTTTAAGCGCAAGGCAAAGTTATGATCGTGATAGGGTTTCTATTTTACCGGTCTCATGTTGTTTAGTGAGAGACCGGATTATAGGATAGATAACCGTACTATCAAGAGGGGCTCCTGACCGAATATCGTGATCGTATCGTCGTAAAGAGCACAAACCTTTGCATCCATGCAATCATCTTTATTGGTTCTTTTTGTCTCTTATCGTGGTGTGGTCTTGGTGCTTCTCGTGCTTGTCATGACAAAGCCAAGTTCACCGAAAACGGTTTTCATATGCGCCTTCTATTGCGGTTTCGGTATTGGAGATTTTGCCGGTTCATCCGTGCGGAAGATTTACCTCTTCCATTTCTTTGCAAAATCTCCATTGCTTGTTTGCCATTTTCAAAGGTAGCTTTTGTTGTCCTCTTTCCAACAAAATTGGTTTTACTTCATTCGGACTTCAATTGCAAAAGATGTGGCATTTCCGGTTTTCAAAATAGAGGTTTTTAACTTTCCCCATTTGATTTTATAATATTTTCTTAGACTATGGTGTTTCTCTGCATATTCTTGTTGTGCTCGTTGCGACGAGTCCAACGAGTCCAAGATTATCGAAAACGGAGTTCGTGGGTGAAAGTTATTCGTGTAGAGCCTTTTGTTGCGTTTCCAACGAGCCTAAGAACGTCGAAAAGGGAGTTCGGATGAAAAAGATATGTTCGTTTTCGTGTTGGATGTTTTTCTGCAGTTTGGCCAGCCCAGGCCGGGCTCAGGTCGGGCCCAGGCCGGCCGCTTCTGGCTCCTGGCCGGCCAGGCCGGGCCTAGGCCGGCCCCAGGCCGGGCTGTCGGGGCTGGGAGGATTTTGAACCCCCAACGGCCACTTTTTGAGGACCCATATAAAAGGGGCTTCTTCTGCATTGTTTCAACTAGTTTTTTCCCCTCTCTCTCCTCCATTGTTGCAAAACTTGAGAGCTCGATTCCTTCTAATCCCTCCGATGATTCTTGACCAAATTTAGGAAAACAAGAGAGGAGATCTAAATCCACTACTCCACCAAACAAAATCTCCTCTAAGTGAGGGGAACTCGTTGGATCTAGATTTTGGAGTTCTTGGTGTTTCTCCTTTGTTCTTCCCCCTAAATCCCTCCATAGCATTAGTTGCTTTGGTTGGATTTTGGGGAGAAGGATTTGACCACTTGGTGTGATCTTCCCCTTTTGCATTAGGTGCATCGGGTTGTGCTCCCAACGGTGATTCGTGGGATTGACGGTTGGGAGCTTGCTACTCTTGGGTCATTGGACCCTAGACGGTGTTGTGGTGATTCTTGGGAGCCTCCAATTCGGTTGTGGATGCGTGCCCCAAGCTTTGTGGTGTAAAGGCTCCGGATTCCGCCTCGAAGGACTCCGATAGTGGAAGGTGAACCAAACCTTTGGGTGCGGTTCATCGGAGAATAGGGTGAGGCCTTTGTGGCATCTTGAGTAGGCCTCTTGTGGCGAGCGCACACCCCTCCAACGAGACGTACTCCCTTAACAAGGAGGAACTCGGGAATAAATCCTCGTCTCCGCGTGCCTCGGTTATTTCTATACCCAAGATTTTACTTATGCACTTTACATTGTGATAGCCTTCGTGCTTGAAGTTTATATCTAGCTATCACCTTGTTGCTTGCCTTGTTTAGCATAAGTGCACTTTAGGTAAACCTAGAATTTTAGGTTGTTGGCTTGTTAATTTAAACACCTAGTTTTATTTCGCAATTATCAAGCCCCTAAGTAGAAAAAGTGTTAATTGCCTATTCACCCCCCCTCTAGACGGCATCCGGGCATAGCTTGTTTTTTCAATTGGTATCAGAGCCTCGTCTCTCTTGTTTGGCTTTACCGCCTAGAGAGTAAATATGTCGTATAGGGATTTAGTGCACAATTACATGTTTATATTCAATGGCACAAATTTTATTATTTGGAAAACTCATATGCTTAGTCACTTACGGGTCTTGGACCCCAATATTGAGCGTATCCTAGATATAGGTTTTTCTCCTCCAAAGGATTACGAAAGTACGACTTTAGAGGATGAGAAAAACTTATATCTAGATGCTCTAGCCTCTAATGAGTTTTGCAAATTTGTGAGTGTTGTAGTTTTCGAGTCAATCATGCCTCTCCGGGACGCTCATGAATTATGGACCAAGCTTCAAGAAAAATATGGAGTGTCCAACTCTTTTGAGGATGATTGATCTCCCTCCACCTCCGGCCATGACGAGCTCTCGTCTTCATATACTTCACCAAAATGTGGTAAGCTACAAACTAATGTGATGGTGAGTAGTGATAGGTCTTGCAATTTTGATAGTGATCTCATTTTTTATGATCTTTTATCTCTATCTTGTTGCAATGCCTCATCTTTGGGCTTAAACTCTTCCAGCACTCCAAATGTCATACATGCTAGTGTTGATAGTCCTTGCATATCATCCAAAAATTGCTTAGATAAATCTAATGATGATATGATTGCTTTATCTTGTTGCCATGATCAAAATGTTTGTGTTTCCTCTAACTCTTGCATGAATAATAATGTAGAGGAAATCCAATTTACTATGCAACAAGATTTGAACTTGAGTAGTTCAAAAATTAATTATTCCTCTTCATCCATCACTCATTGCCTTATGGCTAAATCTTCTAGTAGTGATGATAAAAATAATGATAATGATAAAAATGATGAAGAAGATGATATGGAAAAAATTAATGCCCTTCTTCAAAATAAAGGTCTAATGATTCTTAAAGCCCTCCCTAAAAATAAAAATTCTCAAGCTATCCTCTTTGAAATTATGGAAACGCTAATTGAGCGCGGGGAGGCTATTGAGGCCTTGGAAGCAAGCCTTGAAGAAAAGGGTAATATTGAAAGATATGATGCTATGGAAAAGGCATCGTTAGAAGATGCTCTTCAGGAAGAGCAAGAGACTCGTGCTTCTCTTGAGGAGAAACTATAAAATATTGAGGAGTCTCATAATGAAATAATGGCTAAAATCATTAAAGAACGTGACCATGCTCATGCTAAATATAAAGTCACGAAAAATGAAAATGCTAGATTAAATGATGAGATTGCCAAGTTATCTTCTTCTATTCCTAAAGTTAATGATGCATGTGCTACTAACTCCATTTCTTGTGAAGCGTCTACTTTGAAGGAGAATGTTGAGCTAAGGGCTCAACTTGAGTTGCTAACTAGCAAGTATAGGAAGTTAGAAGAAAGTCATAAAAAGCTATCTAGCTCTAATGATGATCTTCTAGCATCCTATGCTAGTCTAAAGTTAGCTCATGAGGCAATCACTACCAAGGTAAAATCTTGTGAGCCTTATGTGGATAATAGCACAACTTCAACTAAAAATGCTAAAATGCCATGTGCTAGTCCTAGTAGTTCATCCACTAAAAATATTGGTACATCTTGTGATGAATTACTTGCTTTGCCTTGTTGTCATAACAATGAAGCCTCTACTTCCTCTAGTGCATTTGTTGCCACTAACCATGTAGAGGAAATAAAAGACCTCAAGGCCCAAGTCACTTCTTTGAAGAATGACTTGGAGAAGCGTCATGAAGGGAAGCGTGCACTTGACAACATGTTGAGTGTGCAACAATCCCCTAATGACAAGAGTGGACTTGGATTCAACTCCAACAACAAGTCCAAGTCCAACAAGAAGAAGGGCCAAGTTCAAGTCAAGAATCCGGCCAACATCATTTGCTTCAAGTGCAAGGTTGAAGGGCACCACGTTCGGGATTGCCCAATGAAGAAGAAGCCTCTTAGTGAGAAGCAACAAGGGAAGAGGCCTCTTGTTCAATCTCGTGCTCAACCACGAGTTGAACAACGGCCACCTCCTAAGAAGACTCAAGCCAATGCTCCTCAAGTTGAGGAGCCTATTAAGAAGAAGAAGTGTCGGTGTTGCTACCTTTGCCGTGGCAAAGGTCATTTTGCTTCTTCATGCACTAACGATACCTCATCCAACCCTATCATAATTGATGATATTTATTCTCTTGGGAAGGATAGAAATAGCAATGTGTTTGTCAAATATGTTGGAGCTCAAAGTGGTGTCAAGAAAAGCACCATTTGGGTTCCCAAGCCTATTATGACTAACCTCTTAGGACCCAACTTGGTTGGGGACCAACAAGCTTCAACTTGATCAATAGGTGTTAGTGGAGGACATTGGTGACTTGGCTATTTTTGAAGAATTAAGGGATCTTCATGGTTTTATTTCTCAAGCCAAGTCAATTGGATTATCACATATCTATCTCATATCCAATGCTTCCTCCTTGCGGTAACTTGTATTTAATTCATATATACATTGAAAGTTGCTTGCTCCCTTGCATGTGTTAGTTTTGTTCCTAGCATGTGCTTGTATATGTTATGTTACTTTCTTACTTGTCTTGTTATTCAAGGTTGTGTATGATAGTTGTATATCATGTATGTGTAATTTGTGTGTTGAGCTTTAATGAATCTTGTGTGGATTTTATTTGGCTCTTTGAGTTTTTAATGGACTATCCCATTTTGGGGGAGTGATGTTCTTTGTGCACCTCACAAACCTAAAAATGTGTGTACATGAAGCACACCACGTAGTATTGATATTTCAATATTATCTTTACTATGTGGTATGTCATATTCATGAGAAATTCAATTTCTACAATGTCTATTAATTTCTCTAGTTGGTTGTATTTGCCTCTTGTTTAAAAATAAAATGAATTATCACATTATGGGGGAGTAATAAGCTATGTGCATATTACAATCCCATAAAAATGTGAACATTTGAGGTTTGCCACTTAGATTTGATATCGTAAATTATCTTATTCCTATGTGGCATGTTTGCTCAAACAAGTTCCAATTTTCCTTTTGGTTATTATTTGGTTCTTGTTTGTGTGAGTTTGCTTGGTGTGGTTTTTCTCTAATATCCATTTCCATATATTATGTGAGAAACCATTTGTTTCATTTTATTTTAACCATGGCGTTGCCGGTTGGTTCGAATAATTGAAACTACCAACAAACATTTGTCAAAATATGGTTTTTTTAATTCTTATCTTTTGCCATATGCTTATTTGTTGTGAAGTTGGTCTTGAACATCATTCCTATATACCACCGAGAAATGTCTCCATATACTCCTTGTCCATGACAAGTGATTCTAGTAATTGTGGTGGATTTTATAAACCATCTTCACTTTGGCTCTTGCGTTGATTTGACTTATTTATTGCCTTCCTTGCCTTTTGAATGGATCCTATTTTTCAATCGGTAGTGTTTAGTGTTATAGATAAAAATTGGAGAGTAATGATCCCTTGTGTGTGCAATTTGTATTCAAATGCAAATATCTAAGATAATGCATTAATCTTGGGGGAGCATTCCTTTATTTAGTACACTATTCTATCTATCAATACTTGATCCGTTTAATTGGCATTTGATTCTTTATCGTATGTTTTGGTACCTTCAATTGGTATTAATTGGAATTCAATATCTCCTCCATAGATATTTGTTCCAATTGATATTTTTTTGTGGGAGTCTTGATACCTTTTTGCTTTATTTACTTTACTTGGCTCCGGTCAAGTATTATCCTCTTCTTGGTATCTTTTCTCCTAGTTGGTATTTTTGTTTTTAATTGGTATCTTATTTTCAATTGGTGTCTTATCGATCATTTGTTGTGTTGATTTGATTCCTTTTGATATCACACTTCATGTGTTGATGTGTTTTGGAATCAATCATATGTTGGTTTGATTTTTCCTCAACCATGTGTTGGTTTGGATTTTGATATAATTTGGACAACCTTTTGTGTCACACTTTGGTGTGCTCTCTTCTTGGTTTACTTGGTGTTTTGTCCAAATTGTATCTTGTTTGGTTCTTGTAAGTCTATGTATGCATACTTAATAATATATTTTTATATGGCATGCTAGCCTTTCTTGATCCAATATATAGGGGATACTCCACCGAATCCTAAATCGGCTAAGATCTGCATGAAATTCAATTTCATATCTATATGCACATATTTATGTGGAGTGTTTCCTATATATTGTAGTTTATCTAACTACTATGGGACCCAATGAGTTTGGGAACCATTTTGTACTCTAATTTTGTTTTAGGTACAATGGAGATGCATTGGATGCTTGCCTCATTCATAAGGAAGGTGTTCTCACCGTGTGATTGTCGGAGTCAAGCTTTGATGACAAACCAACTCTCATCATTTTCATCGTCAATGCATCTCGGTAACAAGTATCTATCCCATGCATACCTTTTTAGTATCCAACCTTGTGTAGGTTGCCTCTTGGCATGAAAGTTTTTATATGCAATTGTTGTGTTTTTGGTCTATTTCCTTCACTTCATATACCTTTGTGATATGTGTGTTGAATTTGCAAAAAACCTTTTCTTCAATTGATATTATTTCCTTGTGATACTTGTTGCGTATCTCAAGGCATCTTCACTATCTCTTGTTCCCTTAGTGATATGTGTGATGCATTTGATATCTTTGAAGTTCATTTATATACAATGAGATAAATTTGAGCTATGTGCTATGCTTTTAAGCAACAATCTCGTTTGTATAGTTATGACTTCCTTTTGGATACCTTGTTCTCTTTTCCCGAACCATCTCATATGTGCAAGTTGCTTTGTGGATGTATATCATCTTTGGTTTGTCTACTTAAAAACCTATACATATGAGAGAGGTCACCTTTTAGTTGGTATCCTAATTCTTTTGAGCTACCTTGTTTTCTTCTATAATTCTTTCGTGGCTCCAAATTTGTCTCATGAGTGCTTGTCTTATTGTTTATTGGTATCTTTACGCACTCATGTTTTTCTTGAAGATCTTTGACCTCATGCCTACCATGGTGAGCATGTTGAATTTATTTGACTAAATGCTCTCACTAGCTTTTGGCATTTTCAATTGGTTTTAGTTTCCAATTTGTATCCCTAAGCTTGTGAACATACCGTTAAGATCTTCCTTTTGTATTGGTTGGGCCTATCTTATGTTGAATTTTTGAAAATTGGTATATCCTTATGGCTCAACCATATCTTTGGTGCAAGTGCTATGATTTGCTTTTGCATTATGCACTCTTGCACTTGTTGCGGGTTCTAGATGATTTTGGGGGAGCGAGGATGCCATTTTTGTGCACTCCTATGTGCATGAACATTGGGGAGCTTCTCCATTTTTATTTAGAATTCTCGCTTTGGATCTTCTCGATTGCTTTTCTCCTTTGTGGAGATGTTTAAAATGAACTCATTTCTTTGCAATCTTTTGATCCTCAATATAGTTTGATTTCCTCTAATTTTTCGTTAAAAGGGATTGTCATCACCTTTATGGAGGAACTAATATTATATTGGCTCTCTAAATTTTTCTTCTCATTTCAGCAATCGATGCCAATGGGGGAGAAGTTTAGAGGGTTTAAGGGAATTTGGGTTTATGCTTTTGTTGCATTTTCCATGCATGCGCTTGCATCCTTGCTCGTTTGTCTTGCAAGGATGCTCTATTCATTATATAAACCCTCTTAAAAAGATATTGTCATCAATTACCAAAATGGGGGAGATTGAAAGTGCATGGTTGCTCCCATGCATAGTTTTGGTAATTAATGACAATCTCTATGACTAATATTTGCATTGAGCTATATGTGTAGGTTGTCCATTTGTTTGCTTGTTCTCCATTTTTTGGAGTCAAGGTTAAGGGAAGAAGAAAAGTGTGTGTTGATCAAGGCTTCGTGCGGGTTGATCAACTCTCAAGTCCAAGTGAAGATATGCCGAAGCGGTGCTTTTCCCATCTTGGTGTATGGGGGAGCCACGTGTGAATCTTCACCAAGCGAAGCGCAATGAAGAAAGGTGGTGCATCTTGAGGAGTTGAAGATCGTCTTCATCGACCTCAAGTGGTTTAAGCGCAAGGCAAAGGTATGATCGTGATAGGGTTTCTATTTTACCGGTCTCATGTTGTTTATGAGAGACCGGATTATAGGATAGATAACCGTACTATCAAGAGGAGCTCTCGACCGAATATCGTGATCGTATCGTCGTAGAGATCACAAACCTTTGCATCCATGCAATCATCTTTATTGGTTCTTGTGTGTCTATTATTGTGGTGTGGTCTTGGTGCTTGTCGTGCTTGTCATGGCAAAGCCAAGTTCACCGAAAACGGTTTTCATATGCGCCTTCTATTGCGGTTTCGGTATTAGAGATTTTGCCGGTTCATCCGTACGGAAGATTTACCTCTTCCATTTCTTTGCAAAATCTCAATTGCTTGTTTGCCTTTTCAAAGGTAGCTTTTGTTGTCCTCTTTCCAACAAAATTGGTTTTACTTCATTTGGACTTCAATTGCAAAAGATGTGGCATTTCCGGTTTTCAAAATAGAGGTTTTTAACTTTCCCCATTTGGTTTTATAATATTTTCTTGGACCATGATGTTTCTCTGCATATTCTTGTTGTGCTCGTTGTGACGAGTCCAACGAGTCCAAGATTATCGAAAACGGAGTTCGTGGGTGAAAGTTATTGCATTTCCGATTTGCAAATGGGAGCTTTTACCTTTCCCCATTTATTTGTATAATATATTCTTGGACTATGATGTTTCTCTGCATATTCGTGTAGAGCCTTTTGTTGCGTTTCCAACGAGCCTAAGAACATCGAAAACGGAGTTCGGATGAAAAAGATATGTTCGTTTTCGTGTTGGATGTTTTTCTGCAGTTTGGCCAGCCCAGGCCGGGCTCAGGCCGGGCCCAGGCCGGCCGCTTCTGGCTCCTGGCCGGCCAGGCTGGGCCTAGGCCGGCCCCAGGCTGGGCTGTCGGGGCTGGGAGCATTTTGAACCCCCAACGGCCACTTTTTGAGGCCCCATATAAAAGGGGCTTCTTCCCCATTGTTTCAACTAGTTTTTTCCCCTCTCTCTCCTCCATTGTTGCAAAACTTGAGAGCTCGATTCCTTCTAATCCCTCCGATGATTCTTGCCCAAATTTAGGAAAACAAGAGAGGAGATCTAAATCCACTACTCCACCAAACAAAATCTCCTCTAAGTGAGGGGAACTCGTTGGATCTAGATTTTGGAGTTCTTGGTGTTTCTCCTTTGTTCTTCCCCCTAAATCGCTCCATAGCATTAGTTGCTTTGGTTGGATTTTGGGGAGAAGGATTTGACCACTTGGTGTGATCTTCCCCTTTTGCATTAGGTGCATCGAGTTGTGCTCCCAACGGTGATTCGTGGGATTGACGGTTGGGAGCTTGCTACTCTTGGGTCATTGGACCCTAGACAGTGTTGTGGTGATTCTTGGGAGCCTCCAATTCGGTTGTGGATGCGTGCCCCAAGCTTTGTGGTGTAAAGGCTCCGGATTCCGCCTCGAAGGACTCTAATAGTGGAAGGTGAACCAAACCTTTGGGTGCGGTTCATCGGAGAATAGGGTGAGGCCTTTGTGAATCTTGAGTAGGCCTCTTGTGGCGAGCGCACACCCCTCCAACGAGACGTACTCCCTTAACAAGGAGGAACTCGGGAATAAATCCTCGTCTCCGCATGCCTCGGTTATTTCTATACCCGAGCTTTTACTTATGCACTTTACATTGTGATAGCCTTCGTGCTTGAAGTTTATATTTAGCGATCACCTTGTTGCTTGCCTTGTTTAGCATAAGTGCACTTTAGGTAAACCTAGAATTTTAGGTTGTTGGCTTGTTAATTTAAACACCTAGTTTTATTTCGCAATTATCAACCCTCTGAGTAGAAAAGGTGTTAATTGCCTATTCACCCCCCCCCCCCCTCTAGGCGTCATCCGGGTATGACTGTTTTCGTGGTATAGTTTGTGATAAAGTGCCCATATTTGGCACGTGGGGGTATCTTGGTATGAAAACGATCGTGCGAAACTGAGTTTTCAAATTATTTTTAGAAATATCATTTTTCATTTTCTAAGTGCCAAAATGACTTTTTGTGAAGTAATTACAAAAAATATTGTGCAAAATGGCACCAAAAATCATTTTAAGTTACCCAAGAAGTATTCTATGCAATAGTCACTGCTACATACACAAACAAAGAAATATACTCAAAGAAAACAAGAAAAGAAAAAAAACAAAAAATCTTTGCCGTCTGCCGACGCACGACAACGTCCGCACACGTCAAAGAAACCATGCATGCTGATTGACTAGTGGCATTTCACGTGGATCACACCTCTAAGCCGTTAGATCTAGGATGGCTCAAACCGCCACCTGCCACGGATTAATGACCCAACCCTAATCCCCACCTACTCCCAGGCCATCGATCCCCATCTTCTCCTAGTGGCAGCGCTAGATCCCGAGCCCCATCCTCACCTCCTTCTCTTTGTGCAGCACCGCCGCCACGGCCCGCGGGCTCCTCGGACCCCGCGCCCGTCTCATAGCTCCGATCGGCGAGCCTCTACTAGTCCTCCTCCCTTCCTCCATCGAGCTAAGCTCGCTTCTCGTGCCCGAGCACCTCCGTGTCGGGGTCCTCCTGCTCGACTCGTAGCACACGATCACCACGGTCAGGTTTTTCCCTCGTGTAGCACACGACAACGATTTATTCTTTACCGTGTGCAGCACACGGTAAAGACCAATGTTCTTTTTTTTAATTCAATTTTACTTTATCAATTTCTAATAAGTTCAATTTTTCTTTATCTATTTATAATAAATATAAATACCACATAGGTTTATCTTGGTATGGAAAATAATGGAGCCAAACTGAGTTTTCAAAGTATATGTAGAAATATCATTTTCCATTTTCTAAGTGTCAAAATGAATTTTCCGTGAAGCAAGTACAATAAAATATGGTGCAAAATGGCACCCATCCAATTTTCACACAAAGTTGTCTATATTTGATGGATAATACCTAAGTATTAGGAATATTCTCGCTTCCAAATAATTTTGCCTATTTAAATAACTTTAGGCCGAATTTCTGAAAATAATTCAAATTTGAGCTACAAGTGTGTGACAGTTACTCTGGTGAATTTTTCGAAAAATCATTTTTCGGATACACAAGTAGTGATTATATCATAGAATCGTCGATAGTTTTGACAAGTTTTTTAAAAATCTCAAAGAAAGTGAAGAAAAACTAGAACAAATAAATCTTTTGGCATGTAGTCATTTTATATATGTGTACTAGTTGTTAGCAAAAATGATAAAGTTAAATTTTGACAAAAGTTCCAATAAAATCCTTCACAAAAAGGTTTATCATGTATAAACATGTATAGGCCAGGTTCCAAGCCAAATGACAAATGTATGGCTATTTTCGTGGCATAGTTTGTGATAAAATACCCATATTTGGAACATAGATGTATCTTGATATGGGAAACAATGGTGCCAAACTGTGTTTTAAAAAAATAGAAATATAATTTTATATTTTCTAAGTGTCAAAATTGATTTTTTGTGATGTAATTACAAAAAATATGATGCAAAATGGCACAAAAAATCAGCACTCGGCAACGTCCACATACGACAAAGAAACCATGTGTGCTGATTGACGAGTGGATTTCACGCGGATCATGCTCCGAGCCGTTCGATTCAAGACGGCTCAAACCGCCACCTGCCACGGATTGGTGACATGGCATACCCGACCCAACCCTAATCCCACCTACTCCCAAGCCATCCCAACCCTAATCCCACCTACTCCCAAGCCATCCATCCCCATCTTCTCCCAATGGCGGCGCTAGATCCCGAGCCCCATCCTCACCTCCTTCTCTTTGTGCAGCACCGCCGCCACGGACCATGGGCTCTGATAAACAAATAATTTTTTATGAGACATGCTATCAACATAATCTTGATCAAATAGTAATGTAAAGCACGTGATATGAATAAGGTAATCCAAAACAATTATCTGTCAAACACATTTTGGGCAAGCAATCAATCCACGAAACACACTCTAGCCATCTGTTCCTCACCGCACTCGTCGGGTTTCACATACATTTGCTAAATGGACCAACCTGGGTAAGCGAGCACCATATTGACTACGCTAAACAGGTTCCAACAAGCAGTAGTATAATCTCCAACACATTTCTGAGTTATGAACCACTAAACCAAGTAGGATACAGTACCGAAGATGACACAAGCAATTAACAAGACAAAACTGGCGAGGCGAAAAATAGTTTACCAAATTAGAGTTTGTTCCATACCAGAGCACAAGGTGACGATGTAGTTAAACTTAAAAGCAAGGTACGTGAAACCAGACTCGAATATTACCAGGGGAAGCTGAAATCCCTTGGTTTAGGTATCCAGATACATATCGCGATACTAAAAACTTATGTAGACTAAGGCACACACTGAATACGATATTTCCAGATAGCATATAAACACTGCGGACCGACCGTATTGGTGCGAAATCTGACTTAAATTTACTAGGGGAACCCTGACTTAGGTATACAGATACATATAGCAGCATTAGTAACTTGGCTAGGTACACGCTTGGTAAGCGATTTCAGAACATATCAACACTGCCGACCATCGATGCAACATATATTCCTTCACCTTGGGAAAACAAAATCTTCCATCTATTAGTAGCTGCTAGGATGAATCCATGGCTAAATATAGCGTGCAAAAAAGATGTGTGGGCAACTCATAATCTCAAGAACAGTACATAGTACTGTAGTTTGTTTCGGTCCGCCCTAAGGAACAAAAAAAACGGAGCACTGCTAGATTCACCACGGTAGACCTGCTGTGATGACATGCTTTTCAAGTTACAGCCGAGAAGAGCACTCAGAAATATAAGTTCCCTACATTAGGTACTCAAAAGCATCTTGGTACATTAGAGATTAGGCTAGACTACGACACGATGAGTTATTTCTTGAGATAGCACTTAAACGCTGCCGACCACATTGATACAATGTGACAAACTTGGTGAGAACTGCATCAGATATCCCTTCACCTGGAGAAACAAACGCATTATCTGTTTGTCAACATAAAACTCTGTGACAGATATCATATCCCTAGATATAACACCTACGAATACTGATGACAACAAATACAACAACTGATGTCTGTAATAAACTAATAACAGAAGGAACTACCGATTATTTCAGGGCTGCTACCACTGGAGCTGGTTCCTCCACAAGCTGAAGCCAAAAAGGAAGGGTGTAATATGTTGCTTCGAGCTTACAAACTATGAAACAGCTAAACCAAGGGGGAGCTCTAGGCATGTTCACATAGGCACTCGCAAGTAATTTAAAACCAACACCATATTCAACAACTCAATCATCTGGGTATCAGTTCACAATCTAAAAAGGAGCCATCTATCTCGGCATCGACATCATTTTAACTGTTTTATGTGTTGTTCACATGACTGAATCCCCACAACCAAATGGACAGTAGTTTATGGATGTATGCTACCCGTGTTGGCAGACATATATTTTCCATAGGAAAGAACAAACTCCAGATCTCACAAACTATATTATATTAACATGATCTTCTTACCTACTGAACTATTTGAGCACATTAGCACATCAAACCAAATAGTCATCCTATGCATCGTGTAACATTTCAGCTCCATTAAATTCACCAGCAATGGTTGTGCCTAGAACCACAAGAAGTCAGGAAATTAACAATTATTCCAAAGATAAGAAAAATGCATAAGAGATGGCAACAGTGAGTCAGTTACAGAGATTGAGCTGACAAGAAACTTGAGCAAAATAACTCATTTTCATTGTACAGATGATTTATACTCTTTTGATACGATTACTAGCACTAGGAAAAAAAATGCATTCATCTGTTGTGAAATGCATGGAATAGTCCTGCAATATACTCAGATACTTAATCATGAAGTTGCCAAGACTAATAAAATGGTAAGAACAAAAGTGATATTGAGTATTTTGTTCTAAGTAAATGGAGCCTGAGAGATAGGAAATGTAATTTATTTGTGTGCGCTAAAACTGTATTCGTCACCTGCAGGAGGGCCATCAACGAGTGACAAATACACAATTATTTAGAAAATGTGGATTCAACAAAGATTGTTCTTATGGACTTGAGATTAATAACAGGATCAAAACAAATAAACATATTGGGAGAGGTTCAAAAAAATAAACATATTGGGATGAAAGAATATAACTAGCTTTGAGTTGCCAACGGAGTTACTCTTTTGACATTTCATCTGGTATCTAAAAAGGAGAGTAATGACAGCTATATTTAATGATTACATGCATATACAAAAGAATACTACTATAAGCTCGTCTATCTAGCAAGGGGACAATTTATAAGTTGAAATTGTCAGCAAACACATAAAAAATCAGGAAGAAGGTAATCGAGCAATCATGTACAAAATGTAACCAGATTAAGTTACGCCTACAATATAAAGACTAAGGATGAGCAATCACCTGGTATATAGAAACTCTTGAAAGGATGATGATAACTGAACCAATGGGTTTCATAAAGTTTCTTGGACTGCATCAACTTAAGTTGAACACCATAGACACTGTTGCTAGCATGTAAAAATATTGTATCAGTATCCTCATCGATCTCTAGCAACGATGCAAACCGTCCCTGAATCTGAGGAGGGAGTCCAAGAATGCTATGCCATTCAATGGTCTTCCACGGCACCGATGTGGCAACACCCTGAGGATTGACATCCCTTTGCCACAACTGGAAGCGAGGGTAAGACAATATGGCGAGGCCAGTAACACCATCCTCACTCCTCAGCCTCAATGATCTGACAGTTTTGGTCATAGTCGATATTATTATTTGTAACGGGAGGCACCCCAAACACAGTTAGACTGTTCGTATCCAAATCAAACTCAAGTATGCCATCAACCAAAGACAACCAGTAAAGGCAATTAGCAACCAAGACTGCAGGTTTTAAATCAATCCGACATGCAGCCTGTGTTGAGATGAGATTGTCCCATAGGCCAGTATCCGAGGAGTAAACACAGGCGAGGGGTCGATAATCAGGTCTGATCATGGACACCAAGACCAGCTTGAAGGGGCTCGAGTGGCATCCGCCATGCACGTGGTCAGCGGCAGCAGCAATGCAGAGCACCTCACCATAGTAGATGATGCCCTTCCTGAGCTCCGGCGGAATGGACACGCGGCGCGGGTGATGAGGTCGCACACGACGACCTCTTTCCCGTTGATGTTTTCGAGGACGACGCGGCCGTGGCGGCAATCCAGCAGTGTGCAGCTGCTGCTGCGTCCAAGGTTAAACCGATGAGGAGGAATGCGGTCGGGAGGGTCCAGGACGGGGGTGAACACGATACTCTGTTGGCCCTGATGAAAGAAACCGAGGAGGGGCGGCTTCCGGTGGTGTGCGTAGAACTGGCGGTGGAACTTGGGGTCGGTGACGAGCCCTCGCCAGTGCTTGCAGACGGCGGCGGCGCGCGGGAGGGAGGAGGGCTGCGGCGGGAGGCGGAGGAGTATCTCCCGGAGCATCTCGTCGTCGTCCGGCAGGGAGGCAGCAGCAGCCGCCGCCGCGGCGGGCGAGGTGCCGGTGCGGCGGGTCACTCCCGCGCCCTCCTCTCTCGCGTGGATCTCGGGATGGGGGCGCGGGCTGCGGCGGCAGGTCACTCCGGCACCGTCCGCACTCGGCTGGATTTGGGGATGGAGACGGCGGGCCAATCCGGGGCCCTGCTCACTGGTGTGGATTTGGGGGTGGAGGCGCGCACTACGGCGGGGTGCCATTCGGGATCCTTCCCCTCGCTGGAGTGGATTTGGGCGCGGGCTACGTCGGCTCGTCGGAGGCGCCGCCGCGAATAGGTGGCCAAACGGGCCGGCACGGCCCGGCACGTGCACGGCACGGCCCATTGGGCACGATTAGAATCGTGCCGTGCCTGGGCCGGTCCCGCGTGCCGTGGGCTGACCTCCGGCACGGCCCGGGAGGCACGCCGACAGCCCGTTAGGCACGGTTGGCCCGTCGGGCACGGCCCATTTAGGGTAAATGTGGCCCAAAATTGAAAAAAAATAAAAATAGATAAAAAAATTAAAAAAAACCTAATCGTGTCGTGCCGGGCCGATCCACGGGCCTCGACAGGGAGCTGGGCATGGCACGGAGCGGGCCCGTGCCGGGCACGGCACGATTCTATTCGGTGCCGAGCCGTGCCCGTGCCGCGCTTTAAGAAACGTGCCTCGGGCCGGCACGCTGGGCCCGGCCCGTTTGGCCACCACAGGGGAGGGAAGGAGCCTCGCGGGCGGGTGATTTTCTTTTTTCTTTTGGGAGTTTAACAAGTACTGGTATGGTAGCATCGAGAGGCTGCCACGAGATAAATCAAGTTTAAGTCATTTTTAGGTGACTTGTACTAGCTCATAGAAACAGGCAGCCTCTCAAAGAAAAAAAAAACTTGATTTCAATTAATAATATTTTTAAATTTGAACATAAATCTGAAAATTTTGTACATACGCTACCTGCAAATTTTTGTTAATAATATGATATGTTGTGGACTACAAAGAAAATCTTAAAATGTAGTTCTAAAAGGAAAAAAAACTTAATTTTGTTCCCCACATTTGTCTTTTTACACGCATCATAAATGTAATTTAATTTTGATAAAAATTTGTTCAAACACCCTAGACAAGGGAACTTGTTCACTAGCGTTTGAAATAGAGGATGTTTTGACTCCCATCGTTCGTCGTCTCCTACCAACTGACATTTATTTAACAGTAGTATAGACATTGTCTGAGATGTTAGTGCAATTGTATTATTGTCAGTTGACGTGCTCACAAATAGGGAGGAGGCGCCATGGCCGTGCGCGTTCAGCGTTCTTCAGTTCTGTCGCGTGCGGCGGACGGCCCTTGCGTTCTTCTACATGAGTGGGGTGCTCCCCTTCCCGGGGTTGGCGGCGGCCTGGTGTCTCCTTCTCCGGCGGTGCTCGGCGGTGGAGTTCTTCAGGCGACGCGGAGGTTCAGCGGCGTCCTTTGGAGCTGCTGTTGCGCTGGGCTTCGACGGCTTGTACTACTGCGTTTTCCTGTTCTTTCTTTGTATTCTCTGTTGATTACGCAGTGTAGATCCTTTCAAAAAAAATATTAATAGGAGGTGGAGAAAGAAAATTATATAGTTTGTGGAGTGTTCTAGCATTACTAAAACTATCACCCTCACTATTCCCCCCCCCCCCCCCCCCCCCCAAGGCCCACCACCTTATGGCCCAAGCCAACCACCCACCCACTATAAAAGGATTACGACTTCCGATGAAGATCGCTGATGGAAATAAACTTGCCCTTCACTTTAAAAGGTAGTATAATCATTTTTTCGGAAAAATAATAATCTCTCTGATCCATAAAAGTGTTACCCACTTAGTATAAAGTTTGTATTAACTTTGTGTCGTGTGTAAAAAAGACAAAAAAATGTCTCTTTTACATAGTTTACAAAAAATGTCGGTTTTGCGTGAAACTTAGCGTGCACATATAGATTATCGAGAAGTTCACACCAAAAATTTGTTCGAATTTTTTTTGACATTTCAAAATGTTTTTCCCAAGTGGCGGGAGCATATGCTCTTATGTTTCAATACGAATTTCCGAAAATATTATTCATACACACTAGATAAGGGAATTAGTTTACTAGCGTCGTCGTTTTCTACCAAGCAACCGAATTTAGTTACCAGTAGTATAGACACGTCATCGTTTCCTACCAACCAACTGAATTTATTTACCAGTAGTATAGACATTACGTGAGATTTTAGTGCAATTATATTAGTGTCACTTGGATTTTTTTTGACAATCAATACCACGATATATTTATAGGAGTGGATAGTACGTGGTAGAGATATATGAGCTGACTATGGTGATTACAAAATAAAGTTTAAAGAAATTTTTTCTTCTTTTATGACATAATCTTATACTCTTCTGAAGTACAAAGATACCGAACAACACACATGTAAATACCAACAAGAGTTCTCCTATAATTTTAATTTTCAGCCGCAATGTCAAGGCTACGTGTACGCACACAACCATTAAAGTAATCAAACAACGTCAACATGAGTACCAACACCAGTTTTCAGGTGAAAGCAACCCAACAACATGGTCGATGTCGCTCAGTATGTGTCACCATTATCGAGGATGTAGCAGCCGGGATAGATATTGCGAGGTCAAACCTCCTCAAGGCATCCTTGAGAAAAAAATCCAAAATCGATCTGGCGACGTAAATTTTGAAGGATCATACCTAGACAAATTTAATCCTCCAAAACCACCATTGACAACAGGAAGGATATCTTGTCATCAAATGAAGGCCCAAAGATTAGTTATTGTAGACGATGCTACCAAAACCCTGACCAATCTATTAAAAGTTGAAACACTACTTTAATTAGGAACTCCACTCATAGATCGGGTTCCCTACCCCTCTGACATCAATGGTGGAGGCGGAGGTGGTGGTGCCGGCTAGGTCTTCATGAGGAGCTCTCGTACGGGAAAAATAAAGAGTCATGTCACTACTCGACGGTTTAGTTACTTTTGCATCCGTCTGTCACCCTGTATCTATCTCACTAACCTAGTGTCACTTGGAATTGCTCACAAATAGTAATGGAAGCGTACAAAGAAAACTTATGTAGTTTGTGGAGTGTTTTAGCATTACTAAAGAATATAAATTATCACCCTCAGTATTACCCCTTTTTAAGGATTACGACTTCGGCGATTCCGACGAAGGGTAGTATAGTCATTGCCCTTCAGAAAAGTAATAGTCGTCTATTCTAATAAGCCATAGCGGCGAAGTCAAATCGGATTACTGCTGGTGCAGTATCTGCTCGACGCAAGGTTCTATATGAACAAGGTCGAGTAGTGTCAATTTGATGTTTCCATCATATGTTCATGTGCAAAAGTTGAAGCGGATAATGTGCATATATAAGTGATACACTGACATTCAACACTAGTTTGTTTGTTTTTCGAAAAGGGCGCCCCAGCCTCTGCATCGATATGATGCATGCGGCTTTTATTTCTTTATTGATAGAAACAAGTATAACAAATCATTACATCATGGGTCACAAAAGGTCGATACATGTATCAACCATCTAAAAAAGGAAGACATGAAGTGGCTCTCCATCAACATGCGATACGGCGATCAAAACACCAACTGCACTGGTTGTATAAATCCCGTGCCACCTGCTCTAGCTGGTTGCACCCAGTAGCCAAAGCTGCGCGCTTCTCCATTGGTTGTAGGAAGGACCACGTACGGATCCAATGTGTTGCCATCGGAACCACCTGCATAAAATTAGATGATGTCGCATTATTAAAGATATAATCATTACGCGTGTTCCAAATGGCCCAGATTAATGCGCACAAACCCACTCTGATTTGCACCACTAATTTTTTACTAACCCCTTTTAGCCGGTTTCCAAACATGTTTGTAATATTGACAGGAGGGCGAATATTGAAGGCCAGGTGAACCACACGCCAAACTATTCGTACTAGAGGGCATGTTATAAATAAATGATGAATTGTCTCGTCTTGATCACAAAAACAACATTTTTTACATCCCTTCCAGTTTCTACGGACGAGGTTGTCCTTTGTCAGAATAACTCTCCGGTATAGGAACCACATAAAAATCTTGATTTTTAGCGGTACCTTCATTTTCCAAAGGAACTTGCGATGATTAGACACTTGATCGCTCATATAATCTAGGTATAAAGATTTAACCGTAAACCTCCCTGAAGTTGTCAAATCCCAGGAGAAAACGTCCTTGTCATTAGATAAGTGAACCTCAATTAGACGTGAGAGTAAATGTATCCATCTGTTCCACTTATTACCCGTTAACGACCTTCTAAAAGATAAGTTAATAGGCGGAGCCGTGGACAAAACCGAAGCAACTGTAGCTTCCTTTCTGCGGACAATATTATACAGAGATGGATATTGTTTAGCAAGAGACTTGTCCCCTAACCACTTATCCTCCCAAAAACGAGTTTTCTCACCATTGCCAATTTTAAAAGATCCCCGTTCAAAGAACTCATCCTTAACCTTCATGAGGCCCTTCCAAAAAGGAGAATCGGTAGATTTAACTCTCACTTGAGATAACGATTTCGAATGCAGATATTTATTTTGCAAAAGTTCATGCCAAACCCCTTCCTCCGTTAGGATTTTGAAAAACCATTTGCAAAGAAGACTTTTGTTTTTAATTTCAAGCACTTCTATCCCCAGCCCACCTTGCTCTTTAGGCCGGCACAAAATATTCCATTTTGCTAGTCTGTATTTCCTTTTGTGACCATCACTCTGCCAAAAGAACCTAGACCTGAAGAGGTCCATTCTTTTCCGTACCCCTTTAGGTACCTCGAAGAAAGATAGCATAAACATTGGCAGGCTCGTTAAAACCGAATTAACAAGGACTAGCCTATCGCCATAAGACAAAAGTTTGCCTGCCCAACTAGCAAGTTTTTTCTCAAATCTATCCTCTACCGGTCGCCACTCTCCATTTTTGAGTTTACGAAAATGAATCGGAATACCCAAATACTTAAATGGGAATTTCCCGGATTCGCACCTAAACAGAATTTTATATTGGTCTTCCATTTCTTTGGCTTTACCAAAACAAAATAACTCGCTTTTATGAAAATTTATCTTTAAACCGGAGAGTTGTTCAAAAATACACAAAATCAATTTCATATTTAAAGCTTTCTCTAGATCATGGCTCATGAATAATATCGTATCATCTGCATATTGCAAGATCGACACCCCTCCTTCTACTAGGTGTGGTATCAATCCATCTACTTGCCCATCCTCCTTAGCTCTGGCTATAATAATAGCCAGCATATCGGCCACAATATTGAACAGAATTGGGGAAAGAGGGTCTCCTTGTCTTAACCCCTTTTTAGTTTGGAAATAATGACCTAAATCATCATTTACCTTTATCCCCACACTGCCCCGACTAACAAACTGGTTTATCCAATCACACCATTTAGGGTCAAAACCTTTCATGCGCATGACCTGTTGGAGAAAAGACCATTGCACTTTGTCATACGCCTTTTCAAAATCAAGTTTTAAAATTACTCCATCCAATTTCTTCCTATGAAGTTCATGGATGGTCTCGTGGAGGATAAGCACCCCCTCAAGGATGTGTCTCCCCGGCATGAAGGCGGTTTGAGTGGGTCGAATAACTTTTTGTGCTACCATCATTATCCGATTCGTTGCAACCTTAGTAAAAATTTTGAAGCTAACGTTTAGCAAGCAAATAGGTCTGTACTGCTGAATTTGGATAGCATTCTCTTTTTTTTGGGAGTAGGATAACATTCCCATAATTAAGATGATGCACAGGCAGTTCACCTTTGTGAAAGCATGTGAACAAGTTCAACAGATCAACTTTTAGGATTTCCCAAAATTTTGATAAAATTCAGCCGGGAAACCATCGGGGCCAGGTGCCTTATTTCTCTCCATTTGGAGAATGGCATCGTGAACTTCTTTTTCTGAAAATTCAGCGGTAAGAATATTATTTTCCTCTATGGAAATTTGTGGTATATCCCCTATTTCAGTTTCAATCATAGAGCAATTATTTGGTGCCTCCGCCCCAAATAATTGTTTATAATAATTCCTAATATAGCTTTGAAGATTATCTTGACCTGTTATGATCCCCTCCTCTTGTTCAAGTTGGAAGATTCTTTTCCTTCTGTGTTTACCATTTGCTATGAGATGAAAGAATTTAGTATTACTTCCTCCCTCTTGGATATATTTAACCTTTGCCCTCTGAGCCCATTTAGACTCTTCATCTCTCCTTAGGCTTGCAATTTTATCATTAGCCTTTGAAAGCTCTTCCCGCTCAGCTGTAGAGAGGGGTATAGTTTCTGCTTTTATATCTAATTGATCAATGATATCAAGCAGTCTAGCTTTTTCTTTTTTGTAAATCCCGCTTTGGTCCTTTGCCCATCCCCTTAGGAATGACCGCAAATGCCGAATCTTATTTTGCCAAACTTCCATAGGACTACTCCCATGGGAGACAACCAACCACTCTTTGGCGACCATCTCAAAGAAGCCTTCTTTTCGTAACCAGGATAACTCAAAAGAAAAGTGAGCTTTATTGCCCAGGTGAGCTTGTTCACCTGAATCAAGTAAAAGGGGAGTATGATCGGACCCCTCCCTAGTTAGAGCCCGAACAGAAACAAGAGGAAACTTTTGTTCCCAAGAAACACTTGCTAAAACCCTATCCAACTTCTCAAATGTAGGATTCGGTTTACGGTTAGCCCAAGTGTATTGTCGTCCAGATAAATCTATTTCACGTAGGTCAAGGCTCTCTATGATAGCATTGAAAATAAAAGGCCATCTAGTGTTAAAATTATCATTGTTTTTATCACTCTGGCGATGCATGATATTAAAATCTCCCCCTACTAGTAAAGGTAACGTTTCTTTCTCACAAACACGAACCAACTCAGCCAAGAAGTCACCCTTATGGTCTTCTTGTGCAGCCCCATACACCACGACTAAAATCCATTGAAAATTATCTTTTTAGATGTTAGATGTATCTTAACACACCTTTCACCTAGCTCCACTTTTCTAATTGCTAGAGACTGAATACTAAAGCCTACAAGGATACCTCCCGATCTACCAATCGGAGGGAGGCAGCACCAACCAAAATCTACACCCCCTGCTAAATTTTGAAGAAAAGGGGCTGAAAAATTATCTTTTCCCGTCTCTATGATGGCAAAGAAATCAAGCTTATGCTCTCTAATAGTATCCGAGACCACTGAATGCTTAGCCGTATCCCTAAAACCTCCACTGTTCGAAAAACATCCTTTCATTGTTTCTTAGCGTTAAGTTTAATCCTGATACTTCGTCTAACAATTGAACCTTCAGATTTCTTTTTATTGTACACCCTTTTCTTTCTAACAACCGGAGAGGAAGGGTCCCTATGGCCCTCCGCATCCAGCTGTTCCTCTCCTTCAAGATCATGGCTTAGCCCTAGCGCCCTAGTCAGTGCTAAACTCCCCTCTGATTCATTGTTAATTTCCTTTTCCTCTTAATTCTTTTTAAGCATGGTAATTGTACGCTTGAGGTCAATGTCTTTCAGAACTGAAACAAAAGACATCACCTGGCTAGTAGAAGAACCTAGCGAAACCCCTAACCTTGCAGCCCTAGTGACAACTACATCATTAGGAAAAGAAGCAATGGAAAATTTTGAGGTGTTTAAAGTACCTGAAGCAAGGTTGTCACGGTCGTAGGCCCTTCTTTGGGCCTTCTCCATGATCGTTGCTCCGTCATCTTCCATGGCGCGCACTCTTGCGCTAGATCGAACACCCTTTCCGCTTGCTTCAGGAATGCCACCAAAAGCGATCAACTCATCATGTGAGTAGCGTCCACCAAGAAACACTCCTGTTCCTACTGCGGACGCTGAAGACATGGGACATATAGTAGCTGTAGGCGTGCAAGGAGATCCATGTGGCAGTGAAGAGTCCACCCCCATCTCCTCCTGACGTGCAGGTGATCCAATGGATCGGCCGGAGTCGAGACCAAGCCCTCCATTTGATGGGAACGACGACGACAACCTCGTACTCATAGTCCTCCTCTGACTGGGGCTAGCAAAAGGAGTCACAGCATAACTCATCAGCCCAGAGTATTTTGCAGCCACCGAGGCAACAAGGCGTCGTTCAGCTTCGCGGTTCGGAGAAGCAGGACTGTACCCGAGATGGTTCACCGCTGAATTTGGCATGATTTCCGATGTGGCAGAAAGATCCTCTGAACTTTCTGTCGCGGCAGAAGAAAATGCGACATTCTCTGCCTCGGCAGAAACAGGGAGCTGAAACAAAGCGGTAGCATGGATCCCTGTCGCGGCAGAAGAAAATATGTCCTTCTCTGCCTCGGCAGAAACAGGGAGCTGAAACGCGGCAGCGTTAACCTCTGAACTTTCTGTCGCGGCAGAAGAAACAGCAACATTCTCTGCCTCGGCAGAAACAGGGAGCTGAAAAAAACCTGGAGGTGCAGAGTTTGCCATGGGTGATGGGAGGCACTCCTCATCTGTCTCCACTCGATCACCCCATTTTCTGCTAGGGACAGAACATGGTGTCTTGATAACATCCTTGAACAGGTTAACGTCCACCGATCCAAATTGCAGATTGCAGATCACCTACGTACTATCAATTGGACTATTCTTGTGAGAATCCTTCTATTGATCAGCTTCATTAGGATCCGCCTTTTTGTCTAAAGCTTTTGACTGATCTATTTCTTTATTATTTGTATTTTTCCCTCGCAGAGAAGCCTCAGTATTCTTTGCTAAATCTTTAGTGGCTTTGTCTTTCGATGATTTATCATTTCGCTTATCATCTCCCTCGGAATCATCATCCGGGTCAACATCATCCATGATCACATCCTCCCCATTGTCATTTTCGATTGAAAAATGGATCATATAACCCACTCCATCATATGTATGATCAATCCTAGGTGGGATTGCCGACGGCTCAGCACAAGCCACTCTAAGCCGTACCACCTTGTGAGCACGAGTGAAAACCATGTCCACCTCTTTCGTTTTTCCAATGAGAGATCCAACTGCAAACAAAGCAAGATAGTCCTTACGGAGATCATCTGGACAACCTCGCACACGGACCCATAAATCAACCAGATCATACTTTTGAACATCAGAATTAACACACTCCTCAAAATGCATTGTAGTCTCCTTGCCTTCCACTTGGATCGACCCAATCTTCCTAAGTCTTGCAAACTCCGCTTTGGTTGGATATACCACACTAAACAAGTTCTTAGCTATCATAGAAACATCCCATTGGAATTCAGTTTGGACCAGCCAATCTAACTCATGGATGACCTCCTCCACTGTCATGGTGCCACCCGAAACCCTAATTCGACCTTCCTTACCACTCTCATTATGAGTCCGCACGTCCTCTGATTTCTCGACATCAAAGAACAGCAAGTTGTCATTTGCTAACCCGTACATCCGTGCCACCGGTTTTGGAGCAGACAGCAAAGGACAATCCTTGGATTGGTGCAGCGCCTTATCACAATAGATACATAACTCAACTGGGCACTCCTCAGCTAGGTGCCCAGTGTGTTTGCATCTGAAACAAAGAACCTTTTCTTTCTTCTTGGGTGGTTTTGATACTTGAGGATCAACAGCCCCATCTGTCGGTATTGGAGCAATGTTCATCCCCTTTGGCTCTATGGGGGCCATAGCTTTGGCCTCTGTTGCCAAAGAAGCTGGTAGCGCCGCCACTGCCGCTGCAACTTGCTTCTTGATCTGTTCGGCGAGTTGAGCAGAAACAGTCTCATCTACTACTGGAATCTTGCCTCTATTCCGATTGCCAAACCGACCTCTGCTCTGCCTCCCGTATCCCCGTCCTCCGACAGGAACCCTAGGCCTACGAAAATTGTTACCTTGTTCTCCATCATATGACCCAGCATCAAAGGCACCAAAATTGCCATTGAACCGGGTCGGATCTTGCTGCTCATACCCTCCTCCATATCCTTGTTGCTGCCAGTTTTCATTGCTTCTATACTGTCTAGGGTTTTGTCCAGCTTGTGCTCCTGCAAAGCCACGGTTGAAATTCTTCCCATGCATCGGTAGATCTGCACGACCAACTCCACCATTGCCGAAGTTGTTCCCAATCTGGGCAGCACGGCCGTTGGCGGAGCCAGACGATCCTCCACGCTCGAAGTTGCGGCTATTGCCTCCACCACGACCATTGAACGGCAGGTTAGGATAGCCACCAGCACCTCTGCCGGCGTAGCCCCCACTGCCACGGCCCTCCATCTGTTCGTTCGAGAGAGCCCTAGCCGTCACCGATCTGGAAGTGGCGATATGATTTTTGGATCTCTACCAAACCTTTCCAAAAACCATTCGTAGAGATATTATTTCATGTACTCCCAGGCTCGCCCGAGTGGTAATGCCCTTGTGGCCCAACTCAGGAGCACCCCAATTCCCCGAAGTGAGCCGGGCCTCATGCCCTTTGCGGCCTACTTCAGAAAGATTCAACTTTTTTTGAAACGGAGCTGGATCCTCGTGATCCGTTGATGCCGGACATACGATGTGCAATCTCACCGGAGAGGATAATGCCGACCGTCGCAACGAGGGCCGCCATCTTGGACGACCGCTTCGCAACGAACAAACACGACGACGATGAATCGTAATCCATTCATTGGCATCAAAATTCTCCTCTGTGAATGTCGAAGGAGGTAAGACGGGAAGCCTCGCGCAGGTCTGATCCTGACTCATATAAGAAACCTGATGAACCGGCGAGGCCTCCTCCTCAGAACCGACAAGTGGAAGAAGAAAATGCGCTAACCTTTGTTTTACCCGTCATTGATCCCGCTTCCATTGACGATCAGATTGACGCAGATCATAGACCGTCGGTGTCGGCGATCGACACCATTCCCGCAGAGATGCGCGCGACGCAGGCGAAGCGGTCCCCAGAGACGCCACATTCTGGTCATCCTCATTATCGGAAGTTGACCAGAACTTACCTTTCGGCTTCTCCGGTGAACCAGCAGCATCCCTTGAGGTGAGCGAAATCGCCGGATCCTCACCCACATCTTCATCCTCTGAATCAGATGCGAGAACCCAGTATCGGGATCCACCAAGCGGCGATGATGCCGGTGATGTTGCCGGTGAGGGCGGTCTCACCAGCGGCACCACCGGATCTGGCGTCACCTCCTCGGTCGCCTCCTCCATCTTCGTATCTACATATTTGAGTTGTACTGCATAACACTAGTTTGTTAATGTCTTGGTACCACCAAGTTGTACCAGCTATGATTAGACCGACAAGTACGACTAATGGTAACCGAATTCTTGATCCTTCCCAAGCCTAGTGGTCTACCATAGGTAGTCGACTTTGCACATAGTGCGAAATGTTTTGTCTACCTAAAATACGCAAAAGTGTTCTCAAGGAGAGCATGTTTGTATATCATCCCAGCTTAAGAGTAGACGTGTCTGTATTATGCAGATTGGCGCTGGTGGTCGCCATCAAAGACACTAAGATTGAGTAAAGTTGATCCGTCCTTCTCAACCACACTTGGATATGAGTCAATATAAGCTTGAAGTCATAAAGATTTGAAACAACATGAATTATTAAATATCAATGGATAAACTCCTCTTGTAGGATGATGGGTCGACATAAATATGCAATTTCTTTGTCTCGTCAAATTATTTACACATGTACTTACGATATAGAACTTCCTCTTGTAGTAAAATTGTCTCGTCAAATTATTTTCACAGCACAAGATACGTGAAACCGGACTTGGTTATTACCAAAAGGAAAGCTGAAATCCCTTTGTTTAGGTGTCCAGACTTCAGATACATATCACGATACTAAGAGCTTACATAGACTAAGGCACACACTGAATACGTTTTTCCAGGTAGCATATAAACAGTTCGGACCGACCGTATTAATGTGCAATCCGACTTAAATATTACTAGGAGAATCTGAAATTCCCTGGTTTAGGTATCCAGATGCACACACTGCCAAGTGCCAGCCATTGATGCAACAGACATACCTTCACCTAATAGTAGCTGCTAGGATGAATCCATGGCTAAATATAGCGTGTAAACAAGATGCGTGTGCAACTCATAATCTCAAGGAACAGTACGTAGTAGTTTGTTTCGGTCCGCCCTACGGTTGTGCGCTATTAATCTCAAGGAACAAAAAAAAAGGAGCACTGCTGGATTCACCACGGTAGACCTGCTGTGATGACATGCTTTTCAAGTCACAGCTGAGAAGAGCACTCAGAAATATAAGTTCAGATGGTACTTGGGCCTGTAACTCTCATGCCTGATGAGAGGAGCTGCCAAGTAGACCTGGCCATGGGCCGGGCCGGGCTTTGGGCCGAGCCCTAAAGAGCCCTTGGGCCTGTGGGCCTTGGGCTGGGCCTCTCCTTAAATCACCCATATGTGAAGCCCAAGCCCGGCCCGTCCAATCCTATGGGTTCAAAACGCAAGCCCAGGCTCACCCACAGGCCTCAAAACACAAGCCCAAGCCCTGAAATTTCGGACCAAGCACAACCATGTAAAAAGGAAAGATACAACGGTATCTGACTTCTTGGCCTCTTGGGGAAGCTGAACTTCCCTACATTAGGTACTCAAAAGCATCTTGCTACATTAGAGTCCAGATTCGGCTAGACTACGGCACGTTGAGTTATTTCTTCTGATAGCACGTAAACGCTGCCAACCACATTGATGCAATGCGACAAACTTGGTGAGAACTGCATCAGATATCCTTTCACCTGGAGAAACAAATGCATTATCAGTTTATCAACATAAAAGAGTGCTCTGTGACAGATATCATATCCCTGGATATAACTCGTAGGAATACTGATGACAACAAATACAAACAACTGATGTTTGTAATAAACTAATAACAGAAGGAACTACTGATTTTTTTTAGGGCCGCTACCACCAGAGCTGGTACCTCAGCCAAAAAAGAAGGGTGTAATATGTTGCTTCGAGCTTACAAACTATGAAACAACTAAACCCGGGGGGGGGGGGGGGGGGGGGGGGCTCTAGGCATGTTCACATAGACACTCGCAATAATTTCAACACCAACACCAAATTCAACAACTCAATCATCTAGGTATCAAGTTCACAATCTAAAAAGGAGCCATCTATCTCGGCATTCACATCATTTTAACTGTTTTCTGTGTTGTTCACATGACTGAATTTCAATAACCAAATGGACAGTAGTTTATGGATCTATGATACCCGTTATAGCAGACATATATTTTTCATAGGAAAAAACAAACAGTCCAGACTCCAGATCTCACAAACTATATTATATTAACACGATCTTCTTACCTATTGAACTATTTGAGCACATCAAACCAAATAGTCATCCTATGCATCATGTAACAGTTCAGCTCCATTAAATTCACCAGCAATGGTTGTGCCTGGAACCACAAGAAGTCAGGAAATTAACAATGGTTCTAAAGATAAGACAAATGCATACGAGATGGCAACAGTGAGTCAGTTGCACAGATTGAGCTGACAAGTAACTCGAGCAAAATAACTCATTTTCATTGTACAGATGATTTATACACTTAGACAAACAAATCTATTCATCTATTGTAAATGCATGGAATAGTTCTGCAATATACTCAGATACTTAATCATGAACCATTTAGCAAATAAGAATGGTACATAATTTATCTCATGCAAACTCATCCCTCATCATGGCAAGCATACAAAGTTAAAACATGCCAAAACTAATAAAATGGTAAGAACAAAAGTGATATTGAGTATTCAGTTGTAAGTAAATGGAGCGTCAGAGATAGGAAATGTAATTTATTTGTGTGCGCTAAAAATGTATTCCTCACCTGCAGGAGGGCCATCAAAAAGTGACAAATACACAATTATTTAAAAAATGTGGATTCAACAAAGGTTGTTTTTATGGACTTGAGATTAATAACAGGGTCAAAACAAATAAACATATTGGGAGAGGTTAAAAAAATAAACATATTGGGATGAAACATCTGGTATAAAAAAGGAGAGTAATGACAGCTACATTTAATGATTACATGCATATACAAAATAATACTGCTATAAGCTCGTCTATCTAGCAAAGGGACAATTTATAAGTTAAAAGTTATCGGCGAACACATAAAAATCAGAAAGAAGGTATTCAAGCAATCATGTACAAAATGTAACCAGATTAAGTTACGCCTACAATATAAAGACTAAGGATGAGCAATCACCTGGTGTATAGAAACTCTTGAAAGGATAACAGTGATTGAGACGATGGGCTTCATAAAGTTTCTTGGACTGCATCAACTTAAGTTGAACACCATAGACATTGCCGCTAGCATGTAAAAACATTGTATCAGTATCCTCATCATACCCCAGCAGCCATGCACTCCCTCCCTCAATCCGAGGAGGGAGTCCAGGAATGCTATGCATTTCAATGGTCTTCCACGGCACCCATGTGGCAACACCATGAGCATTGACGTTCCTCTCCCACAATTGGAAGCGAGGGAAAAACAATATGGCGAGGCCAACAACACCATCCTCAGCCTCAATGATCTGATAGCTTCGGTCAAGTTTGACAATATTTGTAAAGGGAGGCGCCCCGATCGGAGCTACTGTTCTCAGCCAAATCAAACTCAAGCATGCCATCAAACGAGAACCAGTAAAGGCAATTACCAAGCACGACCGCAGGTGTATTAAAAACTACACATTTAGCCTCTATTGAGACGAGATTGCCCCACAGGCCAGTCTCCGAGGAGTAAACACGGACAAGGGGTCGGTAACCGGGTTTGCAGGTGGACACCAATACCACCTTGAAGGGGCTCGAGTGGCAGCCGCCGTGCACCTGGTCAGCGGCAGCAGCAGCGCAGAGCACCGTCCCACTGTTGATGTCCTTCCTGAACTCCGGCGGAATGGCCACGCGGCGCTGCACGCGAATGATGGGGTCGAACACAATGACCTCTTCCCCGTTGATGTCTTGGAGGAGGACAAGACCGTGGCGGCAATCGAGCAGATGGCAGCCGCTGACACGTCCAAGGTCGAAGCGCTGAGGAGGAATGCAGTCGGGAGGGTCCAGGACGGGGGTGAACACGATCCCCGCGTTGATGCGCTGAAAGAAACCGAGGAGGGGCGGCTTCCGGTGGTGTGCGTAGAACTGGCGGTGCAACTATTAATTTGTATATATATAATCGGTTTGGTACGGGTACGTCCGGTCCGTTCGTCCGTCTTTCGAAACTGCCCCTAGACATCAAAACAATTTACTGGAGATGCCACCGCCAAGTGAAAAACGGTTCGTTTTTTTCTTTTGTCTACACATATCCGCACCAACACGAGGATATTTCCCGTAAAAAGAACACGAGAATATTTTCCCCTTTCCTTCCCCACCGCTCGAAGCTCCCCGTCGGTCTCCCTCGATCCCCATGGCCGATGCGTAGTGGTGCGCTCTACACGGTGACGCTCCCGACGCGGCATGGCCCTACACGGCAAAGACGCGAGGCGCAGCCCCTGGCCCGGCAATCGGCCCTCCCCGTGCAGTGGCTGCGGTCTCCGCTAGATTCCCGCGGCGTATGCGTCGGCGATGTGAGAAATTCGTGGTCCTTTGTCATCTCCTTCAACTCCGGCGGCCAATCTTCGTGCACATCACCGACCTCCAGATCTAGACCAGGATAGTTGGTGGTAGGCCACGTCGCCGCCAAAGGGCCCATGGCCGGGGGCTACCGGAAGCTGCACCTGCACGTTCCTAGCGAGGTGCTGCTGGTGCCCCGGCGATTGGCGTGGCGATAAGAGGAGGAGACAGCGAGCAATCTTTTCGTCAAGATCCCAGATGAAATAGCGCAGGCAAGACGTTGTGGCTGCCATCTGCACAAATGGGGAATTGATATGGTTTCGTTTTTTTTATGTCCCTTATCTGAACAAGTAGAGATGGATATTCAGTCTGAAACGCTGAATAGATGCTGATGGGTATTACGGTCCTTCGTGCTCCAAATCAGTTATTCTTCCATGCTTTCTATCTACTACAATCAGTCATTTTTTCTATAGTGCAGCACAGCGAAGCTGCGGGCTAAAAAATCAGTCATGGTCTGCGCCAAAAACATCTGGTGCCATCGCATATTATTTAGGCAGTGTTTCAGTTGTTTGTTATGGGAGAGGAAGGCGGTACTCCTGGCTGTGGTGCGCCATCTGGTGAGGTGGTGGCGTTCTTGCCAACCATGGCTGACGCTCATGGGGCCGGAGGACGACACGGACATGGAAGGATGATGAAGGAGGACTGGGCGTCGGGAAGAGATTTAGCAGCGACGACTTCTTCAGAGATGGCCGTAGCGAAGCACGGGCATTGTGCTAGTTAGTCATAAATCTATGACCATTTCAATTTTATTGATCATAAGGCATTTGGGAGGGTCTGAAGCCTAAACGCTAACGACCTTTTGAAAGGACACGGATGTCGCCTAGAGGGGGGTGAATAGGCGATTTAAAATTATTACGGTTAAGGCTTGAATAAAATGCGGAATAAAAATAACGTTTAATTTATCAAGCCAAAACCTAAACTAGTTAGGTTCACCTATGTGCACCAACAACTTATGCTAAGCAATATAATCAACTAGGTGATCGCAATATATATGACTTTAAGCTCAATGTCTATCACAAAGTAAATAGCATAAGTAAGAAGCTCGGGTATAGAAATACCGAGGCACTTGGAGACGATGATTTATCCCCAAGTTCACTTCCCAATGGAAGCTAGTCTCCGTTGGAGCGGCGCGGTGTTCACCAATTTGAAACACCGAGTAGCCTTAATATGGCACACCGTATATCCGTTGTGTCTTACCACCAATGTGGCGAGGCACTTGTCACTATGTTGCCGTTGAGGTTCACAACTAAAACCTTTACAAGGATGAAGCTCACTCCACAAGTTGGAGGGTCTTCACCAAATGCACCGAGCCACCAAGACTCGATGCCCAAGGCCGAGGCACATACCACAACTTAATTGGTGGCTCCCGGCAATGTCTTCGTAGCTACCAAAGCTCTGAGGCAAACAAGGTTGGGCCTCCCTCCACAACCTAATTGGAGGCTCCCAACAAATCCCGTGAGTCACGAAGACTCTGAGAAATCAACAACCGTCTAGGGTACCAACGTGCCCTAGAGGAACAAGCTCTAGGGCACCCAAGCACCCAAGAGTAATAAGCTTCTCAACTTCACTTTCCACGAATCACCATGGAGAACTCAAACCGATACAACTAATGCAATGGCAAGAACACACTAAGTGGTCAAGTCCTTCTCTCCGAAATCCAACCAAAGCAACTAATGATATGAAGGGATTTAAGAGGAAGAACAAGGAGAAAACACAAAGCAACTCCAAGACCCAAATCAAAGATGTTCCCCTCACTTAGAGGAGATATGGTTTGGTCGAATAATAGATCTAGGCCTTCTCCTTCAATCCTCCAAAGATCAACGAGTTTGGGTGGAGGGATTGGGAGATCTATGTGTTTTGAGCTCTTGCAACAATGGAGGAGAGAGAGGGAAAAACGTGCTCAAGAGTTCTACTCAAAAGGTAGAAGACAACCCCTTTTAAAGGGTGGGGAAAAGTGACCGTTTGAAGGGTTTTCTTGCCTGCGCATGGAAGCCGGCCTTGCCGGCTTGGGGCCGGCCTAGGCTGGCCAAACTGCAGGGAGGCCGACCTTGAGCCCGGCCTAGGCTGGCCTCGCAGTGGTGGAGGCTGGGCAGGAGCCAGAGGCAGCCGGCCTTGAGCCCGGTAAGGCTGGCCAAACTGCAAAACGTTCGATACTGAAAATGCAATAACTTTTGTATCCGGACTCCGTTTTGATGATCTTGGGCTTGTTGGAATCACCACAACGAGCACTACAAGATTATGCATAGAAATATCAATGTCCAACATGGGAGGGTAAAACCAAATGGGGAAATGTTAGATCACTCTCTAAATGAATAACCGGTAAACCCCCAAAATAAAAAACGCAATAAGTCTTTCATACGAAATCCGTTTTTGATGAACTTGAGCTTGTATTGAAGATCAAGATAAGCTCTAAAACCTCATCTAGATAAAAGTGACATAAGAATAGGCAATGGAGATTTTGGTATGGGTGGGAAGGTGTGAACCTTTCCTCACTAGTGAATCGGCAAAATCTCTACCACCGAAAACGCAATAGACGATGCAACGAATTCCGTTTTTGGTGAACTTGGTCTTGTCATGACAAGCACGACAAGCACCAAGACCACACCACGATAAGAGCCAAATAAGAACCAATAAAGATGATTGCAAGAATGCAAGGATGCAAAGGTTTGAACTCTCTATGACCGATACGCTAAAGCTCACTTGAGAGCCCTTCTTGATAGTACGGTTACCTTTCATAAAAACTCTGTCTCCCAACTACATCGCGAGACCGGTAAAATAGAAACCTATCAAGATCATACCTTTGCCTTGCGCATTCCACTTGAGATAGATGATGACGATCTTGATCTCCTCTCAAGTGGATCACCTTTCTTGATTACGCTCTGCTCGGTGAAGCCTCGCATATTGCTCTCCCATACACCAATATGGGAGAGACACTCTTTCGCATATCTTCACATGCCCTTATCTTCTAGGTTGATCAATTTGCACATAGCCTTGATCAACATATAATCTTCTTCTTTTAGCCTTGACTCCAACATATGGAGTACAAGCATTCCTTATGGACCAACACTACAAATATAACTCAAAGCACACATTAGTCCATAGAGATTGTCATTAATTAGCAAACCAACACATGGGGGCAACCATGCACTTTCAATCTCCCCCATTTTGGTAATTGATGACAATCCCTTTTAAGAGGGTTTATATAATGAATATAGCAATCTTGCAAGACAAACAAGCAAGGATGCAAAGCGCATTAAAGGCAAATGCAACAAAAGCATAAAACCCAAATTCCCTTAAACCCTCTAAAACTTCTCCCCCATTGGCATCGATTGCCGAAATGGGAAGAAAAAATTTAGAAAGCCAATATAATATGAATTCCTCCATAAAGTGTGCATTTCTCAAAATGTGAGTGGAATCAAATGCACATATCCGCTGACGAATAATTAGAGGAAATCAAACTATATTGTGGATCCAAAGATTGCAAAAAGGATTAAATCATTCTAAACGTCTCCACAAAGGAGAAAAGCAATAAAAAAGATCCAAGGCGAGAGTTCTAAATAAAAACGGGGAAGCTCCCCAATGTTCATGCACTATTGAGGAGTGCACAAATATGGAATCCTTGCTCCCCCAAAATCATCTAGAACACTCACCAAGTGCAAGGATGTAAAAATTAAAGCAAAACAAAGCACTTGCACTAAAGATGTGGTTGAGCCATAAGGAGATACCAATTAAAAGAAACTATCAAGAAGGGTCCAACCAAGAGTATGTGTGTGTGCAAGAAAATTAATTTGGTAAGACACATAGTCTTAACCAAATGGAGATAAGTTATATATCAAGTATTGACACACACAACTTACAAAGAAGATTTTTAAAAATATATGTTTACAAATTCAAGGATACCAATTTTTTTTAAGGATTCAACATAGGATAGGCCCAACTGAGATAAAAGGAAGATCTTTAAATGAGTATGTTCACAAGCTTAGGGATACCAATTGGAAACTAAAACCAATTGAAAATGCCAAAAGCTAGTGAGAGCATTTAGCCAATAAAAATCAACATGCTCACCATGATAAGCATGAAGTCAAAGATCTTTAATAGAACTTGAGTGCGCAAAGATACCAATAAAAATGAGACAAGCACTCATGAAACAATTTTGGAGCCACCAAAGAATTATAGATAAGAGCAAGGTATCTCAAAAGAATTAGGATACCAACTAAAAGGTGACCTCTCTCATATGTATAGGTTTCTTAGTAGACAAATCATTGATGATATACATCCACAAAGAAACTTGCACATATGAGATGGTTGATAAAGTGGAAACCATGCTATCCAAAAGGGAAGTCATGAATATACAAAAGATATTATTGCTTAAAAGCATAGCACATAGCTCAAATTTATCTCATTGTATATAAATGAACTTCAAAAATATCAAAGACATCACACATATCACTAAGGGAACAAGAGATAGTGAAGATGCTTTGAGATAGGCAACAAGTATCATAAACAAATAATACCAATTGAAGAAAAAGGTTTTTGCAATTTCATCACAAATATCACAAAGATATACCAAGTGAAGGAAACAAGCCAAAACCACAACAATTGCAAAATAGGAGCTTTCATGCTAAGAAACAACCTACACAAGGTTGAAACTAGAAAAGTATGCATGAGGTAGATACTTGTTACCGAGATACATTGACGATGAAGAAGATGAGGGTTTGTTGATCATCAAAGCTTGACTCCAATAATCACATGGTGAGAACACCTTCCTTATGAATGAGGCAAGCATCCAATGTATCTCCATTGTACCTAAAACACAATTTAAGCACAAAATGGTTCCCAAACTCATTGGGTCCCATAGTAGTTAGATAAACTACAATATATAGGAAACACTCCGCATAAATATGTGCATATAGATATTAAATTGAATTTCATGCACATCTTAGCCTATTTAGGATTTGGTGGAGTATCCCCTATATATTGGAACTAAAAGACTAGCATGCCATAAAATATACATACTAGTACATATGCATGCATAGACTCATGAGAACCAAGAGAGATACAATTTGGACAAAAACACCAAGTAAACCAAGAAGAGAGCACACCAAGGTGTGACACAAAAAGGTTGTCCAAATTATATCAAAGTCCAAATCAACACATGATTGAGGAAAAATCAAATCAACAAATGATTGATAAAAAATCAAATCAAACAAATGATTGATTCCAAAACACATCAACACATGAAGTGAGATATCAATAGGAATCAAATCAAATAACACATGAGAGATAAGATACCAATTGAAAATAAGATACCACTAGGAGGAAAGATACCAAGAAGAGGATAATACTTGACTGGAATCAAGTAAAGTAAACTAAATCAATAAGGTATCAAAACTCCCACAATAATATCAATTGAAACAAATATCTATGGAGGAGATATTAAATCCCAATTAATACCAATTGACGGTACCAAAGAAATGGCGATGAGCATAACAGACAAAAGGAGAGATGCTCAAATGGCTTTCCTCATTCAAGGAGATAAAACATAAAACGGGGAATGAGAAAGCAAGACACCCAAGAGAGAGCAAGGTTACACCAAATAAACCAAACACCCTCTATACTTTTAATGATGGCACAAAGCATCAAGAAAAAAAGATTTCTCTTCCATAAACACATACGATAGGAATCAAATGCCAATTGAAAGGATCAAATATTGATAGATAGAATAGTGTTCTAAATAAAAAGGAATGCTCCCCCAAGATTCATGCATTATTTTTGATATTTGCATTTGAATACAAAATGCACGGACAAGGGGTCATTACTCTTCATATTTTATTTACAATACTAAACACTACCAATTGAAAATTAGGATCCATGCAAGAGGCAAGGAAGGCAATGGGAGTCAAAATAAATATTTTGGCAAGAGATGGGGCAAATAAAAGCCAATGCCAATGTAAGGATAATCAAAAATATTCTATCACAAAAATAAATATGGATTGTCCAAGGACAATGACCATTTGGAATTATTTTCCCGGTGATAGTGATATCAACGAATATCCTCACAAGATAAAAACATATGGAAAGAGATAAGAAATAAAACACCATATTTTAATAAAGTTTGTTGGTGGTTCCAACTATTCAAACCAACCGGCAAGGCCATGGTTAGAATAATATGGAACAAATGGTTTCTCAAATAATATATGGTAATGCATATTAGAGAGAAACCATACCAAGCAAACTCACACAAACAAGAGCCAAAGAGTAACCACAAAGGAAAATTGGAACTTGTTTGAGCAAAGATGCCACATAGGAATAAGATAATTTATAATATCAAATCTAAGTGGCAAACCTCGAATGTTCACATTTTGTGGGATTGTAATATGCACATAGCTTATTACTCCCCCATTGTAATAAGCAAGAGGCAAACAAAACCAACTAGAGAAATTAATGGACATTGTAGAATTTGAATTTCTCATGAACATGACATACCACATAGTAACTAGATAATATTGAAGTATCAATACTAGGTGGTGTGCCTCATGTACACACATTTTTAGGTTAGTGAAGTGCACAAAGCATATCACTCCCCCAAAATGGGATAGTCCATTAATCTCTCAAAAGAGCCAATTGAAATCAACACAAGATCCAATAAAGACTCAACACAAAGTTTACACATATATGGAGCGCACATTTAACATACACAAACTTGATTGCTCAAGGTAAGTAATAAGCACAACATATACAAGCATATGCTAGGAACAAAACTAACACATGCAAGGGAGCAAGCAACTTTCAATGTATATATAATTTAAACACAAGTTACCGCAAGAAGGCAGCATTGGATATGAGATAGATATATGATAATCCAATTGGCTTGGCTTGATGAATTATAAACATGAAGATCCCTTAATTCTTCAATTGATAGCCAAGTCGCCAATGCCCTCCAACAACAACCTATTGATCAAGTTTGAGCTTGTTGGTCCCCAACCAAGTTGGGTCCTAAGAAGTTAGTCACAATAGGCTTGGCAACCCAAATGGTTCTTTTCTTGACACCACTTTGATTTCCCACATATTTGGAAAATACATTGCCAACCCTATCCTTCCTAAGAGAATAAACATCATTAATAATTATGGGGTTGGATAGGGTACCATTAGTGCATGAAGAAGCCAAGTGATCCTTCTCACGGCATAAGTAGCAACATCGACTCTTCTCTTTCTTCTTAGTAGGCTCCCCAACTTGAGGAGCAATAACTTGAGTCTTCTTAGGAGGTGGCCCTTGTTCAACTCGAGATTGAGCATGAGATTGAACAATAGGCCGCTTCCCTAGTTTCTTCTCACTAAGAGGCTTCTTCTTCATTGGGCAATCCCTAACATGGTGCCCTTCAACCTTGCACTTGAAGCAAACAATCTTGGCCGAATGATTGACTTTTTCTTGGCCCTTCTTATTGCTACTCTTGGACTTTTCTTGATATTGGAGTTGAATCCAAGTCCACTCTTGTCATTGGGGGATTTTTGCACACTCAACATGTTGTCAAGTGTGGCCTTACCTTTATGACGCTTCTCCACATCTTTCTTCAAAGAGGTGTCTTGTACCTTGTGCTCTTTAGACTTCCCTACAAGGTTAGTAGCTACACAAGCACTAGTGAAAGTTGAGGCTTCATTGTTAGAGCAACTTGGCACAAAATGTAATTCAACATATGATTTACCACTAGGTTGAGATGAAGAATTACAAGGACTAGCACATGGCATTATAGCATTTTTAGTAGAAGTTGTGCCATTGTCCACATGAGGCTCACTAGATATTACCTTGGTAGCGATAGCCTCATGAGCTAACTTTAGCTTATCATGGGATACTAGAAGATCTTCATGAGAGCTCGAGAGCTTCTCATGGATTTCTTCCAATATCTCATAATTGCTAGTTAGCAATTTAAGTTGAGCCCTTAACTCAACATTCTCCTTTAAAATGGATGCTTCACAAGAAATAGAGTTAGTAGCACAAGCATCAACATTCATAGCAATGGGAGAACAAGTAGGAAGCTCTTTTAACAATTGAGCTTGAAATTGATCATGGGACTTAGTGAGATGTGCAAGAGAATCTTCCAAGGACTTGACATACTCTTCAAATTTCTTATTAGCCTCAAGGAGTCTAACAATTTCAACAACAAGCTCATCATTTTTTATTTTAAAATCATTAGCCACCTTGAGAGATTTCTTGGTGGCTTGTTCTTCTTCAAGAGCTTCCTCAAGATCCGCAATCGTGTTTGCATAATCACGTTCACGGCTAAGACTTTCATCTTCACGAGCTTCCAAATTTTCAATGGTAAGCCCTCGCTCAACAAGGGTACTCATGATTTCATGGAGGTTCTCACAAGCATTTTTATTATTTGAAAGAGCATTTAGAACCATTAGGCCTTTCTTACTAAAGTAAGCATCATCTTCTTTATCATCATTATTATTGTCATGATCATCATTACTTGACGATTTAGAAGATAAGCAAGGACTATCAACACAAGCATGTAAAACATTTATAGTGCTAGATGTGTTTAAGTCCAAAGATAAATCATTGCAATAAGATAGAGATGAAATATCATCTACAAGAAGCTCACTATCATTATTGCGAAATTTATCCCTAATCACCATTGCAATATTCTGTGGCTTGCCACATGTAGGTGAGATAGAAGAAGTTGAGAACTCATCACGCCCGGAGGTGGAGGGAGAAAAATCATTCTCACTATCAATGGACACACCATAATTGTCTTGAAGCTTGGTCCATAGCTCATGAGCATTCCGATAAGGAGAGATCGACAAAGCAACTGCATTTCTCAAAGACATGAAAACCATGTTAGAAGCTTGAGCATCTAGATAAGAAATTTCCTCATCCTCTAAAGATAATCTTTTTGGATCCTTTGGAGGAGGAAAACCCATATCTAAAATTTGCTCTGTATATGGATTAATGTCCCTAAAATAATTTAGCATGCGATTTCTCCAATCATTATAATTAGTGCCATCGAATATTAAGGAGGCATTGTGCACTACACCACTAGACGACATCTTTACTCTCTAGGCCGTGAAGCCCTATAAAGAGAGAACCCGCTCTGATACCAATTGAAAGGACACAGATGTCTCCTAGAGGGGGCGGTGAATAGGCGATTTAAAATTATTACGGTTAAGGCTTGAATAAATGCGGAATAAAAACTAACGTTTAATTTATCAAGCCAAAACCTAAACTAGCTAGGTTCACCTATGTGCACCAACAACTTATGCTAAGCAATATAATCAACTAGGTGATAGCAAGATATATGACTTTAAGCTCAATGTCTATCACAAAGTAAATAGCATAAGTAAGAAGCTCAGGTATAGAAATACCGAGGCACTTGGAGACGATGATTTATCCCAAAGTTCACTTCCCAATGGAAGCTAGTCTCCGTTGGAGCGGCGCGGTGTTCACCAATGTGAAACACCGAGTAGCCTTGATATGGCACACCGTATCTCCGTTGTGTCTTACCACCAATGTGGCGAGGCACTTGTCACTATGTTGCCGTGGAGGTTGACAACTAGAACCTTTACAAGGATGAAGCTCACTCCACAAGTTGGAGGGTCTTCACCAAATGCACCGAGCCACATAGACTCAATGCCCAAGGCCGAGGCACACACCACAACTCAATTGGTGGCTCCCGGCAATGTCTTCGTAGCTACCAAAGATCCGAAGCGAACAAGGTTGGGCCTCCCTCCACAACCTAATTGGAGGCTCCCAACAAATCTCGTGAGCCACCAAGACTCCGAGAAATCAACAACCATCTAGGGTACCAACGTGCCCTAGAGGAACAAGCTCTAGGGCACCCAAGCACCCAAGAGTAAAAAGCTTCTCAACTTCACTTTCCACGAATCATCGTGGAGAACTCAAACCGATGCAACTAATGCAACGGCAAGAACACACTAAGTGGTCAAGTCCTTCTCTCCGAAATCCAACCAAAGCAACTAATGCTATGGAGGGATTTAAGAGGAAGAATAAGGAGAAAACACAAAGCAACTCCAAGACACAAATCAAAGATGTTCCCCTCACTTAGAGGAGATATGGTTTGGTGGAATAATAGATCTAGGCCTTCTCCTTCAATCCTTCAAAGATCAACGAGTTTGGATGGAGGGATTGGGAGATCTATGTGTTTTGAGCTCTTGCAACAATGGAGGAGAGAGAGAGAAAAACATGCTCAAAAGTTCTACTCAAAAGGTAGAAGACAACCCCTTTTAAAGGGTGGGGAAAAGTGACCGTTTGAAGGGTTTTCTTGCCTGCGCAGAGAAGCCAGCCTTGCCGTCTTGGAGGCCAGCCCCAAGGCCAGCATGGAATATTCACGCGTAGAGAGGCCAGCCTTGGGCCCGGCCTAGGCCGGCCTGGCAGTGTTTGGAGGCCGGGCAGGTGCCCGACGCAGCTGGCCTTGGGGCCGGCCTAGGCTGGCCAAACTGCAGGGAGGCCGGACTTGAGCCCGGCCTAGGCTGGCCTCGCAGTAGTGGAGGCTGGGCAGGACCCAGAGGCGGCCGGCCTTGGCCCCGGCCTTGAGCCCGGTAAGGCTGGCCAAACTGCAAAACGTTCGATACTGAAAATGCAATAACTTTTTTATCCGGACTCCGTTTTCGATGATCTTGGGCTCGTTGGAATCACCACAACAAGCACTACAAGATTATGCATAGAAATATCATTGTACAACATGGTAGTGTAAAACCAAATGGGAAAATGTTAGATCACTCTCTAAATGAATAACCGGTAAACCCACAAAATAAAAAATGCAATAAGTCTTTCATATGAAATCCGTTTTTGATGAACTTGAGGTTGTATTGAAGATCAAGATAAGCTCTAAAACCTCATCTAGATAAAAGTCACATAAGAATAGGCAATGGAGATTTTGGTATGGGTGGGAAGGTGTGAACCTTTCCTCACTAGTGAACCGGCAAAATCTCCACCACCGAAAACACAATAGACGATGCAACGAATTCCGTTTTCGGTGAACTTGGTCTTGTCATGACAAGCACGACAAGCACCAAGACCACACCACGATAAGAGCCAAATAAGAACCTATAAAGATGATTGCAAGAATGCAAAGGTTTGAGCTCTCTACGACCGATACGCTAAAGCTCACTTGAGAGCCCCTCTTGATAGTACGGTTACCTATCCTAAAAACCCGGTCTCCCAACTACACCGCGAGATCTGTAAAATAGAAACCCTATTAAGATCATACCTTTGCCTTGCGCATTCCACTTGAGGTAGATGATGACGATCTTGATCTCCTCTCAAGTGGATTACCTTTCTTGATTACGCTCTGCTCAGTGAAGCCTCGCATATTGCTCCCCCATACACCAATATGGGAGAGACACTCTTTCGCATATCTTCACATGCCCTAATCTTCTATGTTGATCAATTTGCACATACCTTGATCAACATATAATCTTCTTCTTTTAGCCTTGACTCCAACATATGGAGTACAAGCATTCCTTATGGACCAACACTACAAATATAACTCAAAGCACACAATAGTCCATAGAGATTGTCATTAATTAGCAAAACAACACATGGGGGCAACCATACACTTTCACCTTTTTTTTAAGTCATAATTTTCTTGACATGAGATGGTCATAAGCTAAGTAGCCATTGCGTATGACCTTTTTGCGACTAATTCAAATTGTCATAACGCCTATGACCATATTATATGGTCGTTAGGAGTGATCCTTTCGAATTACCTGGGAGCCACCTCAGTAGGTGGGACCCACTAACTGGTGGGACCTTTTGACAGGTGGCCTCTAGTGTTGACCTATTAACCTTGTGACTAGTGGGGCCCACCTTAGTCCACCTGACATGTGGGGCCATAATCCAATCTGACTTGTGGGTCCCACCTCACCCAACTATTTTTTTTGCAATGTTTATTTGTTGTTCTGTTTATCAAGCTATTTATTCAGCACTTCTCCCAACCATTTATTCAGCCCGACCCAGCTATTTATCTCCGGCGGAGATACTTGCTAGAGGTGAGATTCGAACTCGCGAGCTGCTATGTTTAGATAGCGCAAACCACTGCGCCACATTACCTAACTGCTCTTTCTACAGAAGTTTTGTTATTTATTAATTTTCACACGTGTCTTCACTAGTGGGACACCCCCGATGACAAGACACACCTGACGAGCGGGACCCGTCAAGACCCGCACCAACCAGTTTGTTATGTACTAATAAAAATTGGGGGGAGTCTAGGATTCGAACCTCAGACCCTTGGTTGTACAAAGCAGCAACAGACCACTGGACCAGGCACCCGTTTATGTTAGAATAGCCCATCTCCTTTCTTTAACGCATAACTTTGCTGCTGGGCCTGGGCCTAGGTGGGCGAGGCCACCTTCGTTTTTCTCTCAGCTTTTTTTCGCTTGCTGAGTGGGCCTTTGCGCTTAGGGAAATTGACCGAGTGCGCCTTTGCACTTACTGGGTTGGCCGACTCAGCTGTTTTTTTTCCTTTCTTGTATAAATTTTGGTTTTGAACTTAAATTTCAACCACATAAATTTTGTAAACATGCACCCTGTCATTATATAAATAAAATAAAAATATCCCTAAGCTTCCATATGGCTTTAAATAGGGTTTTGAATAATTTGAAATAAAATTTTGGAATTATTCTTTTAAATTCAAATGCAAGATAAACCAATTACAGGGTTTTAAAATTATGCCATGATGAAATGCCACTGGCCTCCCCATCAGCTCGGCTAACGCGCTTCCTTTTATGTGACCTGTCACGTAGGAAAAATAATGAACATGGGTTATGGAAGTTTTTCAGAAAAACCCTTCTCAGAAATAAGCTATGAGGTACAAAGATGTATGGTTTTCGACTCCAATAAGCCAGGGTATGGCCTTTATTTGTCAAAATGAGGCCACATTTCGCTCACTTGTGTATCTTGGATGTAGAACAGTGTTGAATAAGGGGTTTAGGGTTTTGTTTTGATAAAAAAAACCTGTTTTATATATTTTTTTAGTGTCGGAAATGGCTCACTGAAAGCGGATCATCCAAAGGTACAGAAAATAATAGACCATTTTATAAGTACATATCACCCGAGGTTTGAATATGAAAACAATGCATAGGTATTGCTAACATTTTATAGAAATTCTTGTTGATTTAGCTGGAATATGGCCTCCTTTTAGGTGACCTACAACCTGGGAAAAATAACAAACATGTGTTATGAAAGTTTTTCTCGAAAATCCTTCTCAGAAAAGAGCTACGAGGTAAAAAGATGTATGACTTTCGACTCAAATGAGCTAGGGTATGATCTTTAACATAGCAAAAATTATCGGAATGAGGCCATATTTGACACACAGGTGTATCTTGGTTGTAGAATAGTGTTAACTACGGGGTTTAGGGTTTTCATTGAATAGAAAACCCATTTTTTCATTTTTAGTGTCAAAACAGGTTTTTTTTGTGATCAGCTACCAAAACGGCTTACCAAAAGAGAAACATCCAAAGAGATAGAAAATAATAGACCATCTTATAAGTACATATAACACTGGGTTTGAATATAAAAACATACTTAGATATTTCAAACATTTCATACAAGTTCCTACTGATTTTGGTGGCAGTGGGTCCGATTTGAACTACGAGTGTCGTATAGTTTGGTCGTGATTTTTTTTGCAATAATCACTTCTAGATCCACAATATGTAATTTCTTTAGAGATGTTTAGAGGTTTTTGCTGGATCGAAGTTATGGTTAGGTTTAGGGTTAGGGTTTACGGTCACGGTTTCGGGGTAGGGTTATGCAGAACTAATTCAAAAAAAAAAGAGAAAGCTTCACGTGGCCTCCTTTTATGTGACCTACTACCTAGGAAAAATAACAAACATATGTTATGGAAGTTTTACTCGAAACCCTTCGCAGAAATGAGCTACGAGGTAGAAAGATGTATGGCTTTCGACTCAAATGAGCTAGGGTATGACCTTTAAAATAACAAAAATTGTCGGAATGAGGCCATATTTGACACACTGGTGTATCTTGGTTGTAGAATAGTGTTGACTACAGGGCTAATGATAATCAGTGACATGATTAGCTGAATCAGTCAAATGCGGAACCGTGACGGGAGGGAAATTCGTTTGTAGCGGGCGTCTGCCTGCATGCCTACTTTCTTCAACTGAGGCTCCTGCGGTGACCCTAATCGGTGGGAGTCGTGGCGTCGAGCGGGGTTCACGGCTCAGGAGCTGGCTGGTGGTCATGGTCGCGAGGCGGCGTGATGACTGGCGAGAGGCGAGCGATGGAAGTGGTTTGGTAGCTATTCGGCAACCGGCCACACTCGGATCTGAAGACGGGGAAGATTGTCGGGTTGAAAATCTGCCTGGCGTTGCTTTGGCCGAAGGCGACGACGCCTGTGGGCCGCTTGAAGGCGTCGTCACGGCTTTCCCTCGCTTCCTCTCGAGCCTCTGGTTGAACACCATAGATCCCTTTGGATTAGGCGGCAGTGGAACTTTGGTACCATTTCCTTCCTGAAGGTGCCGCCTTGGAGTCCATGGTTTGTCTCTCTTGCGATGGTGGTGTGGTGGCAGTGACAATAATGTTCGGCAAAGGCAGAGTCTCCCTATTGGGTTCAACCCTTGGCGGGGAGGTGTAGCGTCCGTTTGTGTGCCGGTTCGAGCTCTAGGGTGAGCTACAGCGCACCGACGCCGGTGTCTCCTGTCGGTCAGGGATAGGGGTCCCTTTGGCGACTGAGGTTTGACAAAGCAGCGCTGCCCTGCCCTGCCATTCTCAAGGTGCCCAACCTCGGCATCTTCGGCTCTCTGCCTCGTGTTACCATCGACCTAGCTTGCTTGTAGCTCTACTCTCACATGTTTTTTGTACAAACCTTTGCCTTAATCTTTTGTGTGTGTGGAGGTGTTTTTAAGCCGGTTCAACACTTTGTATCTTCCGCCATTGACGTCACTAATTTAGCGTCGGGCTTCAGTCTTCAATCTAAAAATAAATAAATAAGTTGCATGGCTACACCTTGTGGAGAAACTAACGTAAGTTTTTCTAACTTAGGAGCATGTTTGTTTTAGTTGGAAACTCACATTATTAGGTGTGTTTTTTTGTTAAATCTTTCTACACCGATCTTATGAATTGGCATATTGGATTCTTCGCATAATTATTTTTGAAAACCGAAAGTTCATTTTAAAGAATAAGATTTCATGTGGTTTCTTCATCGGCTGTGAACTAAGGATAACCTCGATAAAAGACGTTGAACAGGGTGTAAAAAAAATGTGTTTTTCTTATGATGCAGACGAATACTTACGTACGTTGAGCATCTTTTTTATATCTTGCCCGCTAGTCCGTCAAATTTGAAAACGAATTCATTTCACTTTTAATATTAAAAGTACACTGCCCGAGCTCCCCAGCCTGAGTACACTGCCCGCCACCAGCTGCCCCGAGCCCCCAGCCCGCCGCGCCACCAGCTGCCCCGAGAGTGAAGGTGAGATGCCCTGCTCAATCCCTCGTTCTCTCTGTACTGCTAGTGTGCTTGCGCTAGAACAATTTATTTCAACTATGTATTCCTATGTTCCGTTTAGAACAATTTGTTTGAACCATGTATTCCGACATTGCGACAGAGTTGTTTGCTAAATCGTCAAACCGAAGTTTCTTTTTATCTATGATGAAGACAAAAGATGGGAGGCTCAATTGGCTCAAGGGACAATTCCAAGATAGGAAGAAAAACTAGTGTATCCTCGTATGCTTGCTATGGAACAATTTATTTGAACTATGATGCTATGCTATGGAACAATTAATTTGAACTATGATGTACTTGTGTGTTTCATTTCGGGCTACTTGAACAAACTACTCATGTACTTATTTCAACAAACTACTTGTGTGCCTAGCTTGTGAACTGTTTATTAGAGCTATGTTCGGATCAATTGATATTTCTGGATACTAACTTCTCAGTTTCTCACCATCGCAGAGCCTCTCCTCGCTCCTGTGTCCTCTAGGTCTTGGCGGCGCATCTGCTCCATGGAGGGCGACGGAATGGCACCCCGCCGCAGCCCGCGCCTCCATCCCGAGATCCACGCGGGCGAGGAAGGCGTCAGAGTGACCCGCCGTATCCGTGCGGCGGCGGCTGCTGCCTTCCTGCCGGACGATGACGACATGCTCCGGGAGATACTCCTCCGCCTCTCGCCTCTGTCGTCCTCCCTCACGCGCGCCGTCGCCGTCTGCAGGCGCTGGCTAGGCCTCGTCACCGACCCCCGGTTCCACCGCCAGTTCTACACGCACCACCGGAAGCCGCCCCTCCTCCGTATTTTTCACCGCATCAACCCGGGGATCGTGTTCATCCCTGTCCTGGACAGTCCCGACCGCATTCCTCCGCATCGCTTCGACCTTGGACGCGTCAACTGCTGCTCCTCGTTGAAGACGGAGAGAGGTTGTTGTGTGCGACCTCATCACCCGCGTGCAGCACCGCCTGGCCATTCCGCCGGAGCTCAGGAAGGGCAGCATCACAGGGGCGGTGCTCTGCGCTGCTGCTGACGCTGGCCACGTGCACGGCGGCTGCCACTTGAGCCCCTTCAAGGTGGTCTTGGTGTCCATGTGCAAACCAGATTATCGACCCCTCGCCCGTGTTTACTCCTCGGAGACTGGCCTATGGGGCAATCTTATCTCAGCAGAGGCTAAATGTCGGATTCATTCTAGACCTGTGGTCCTGGTTGCTAATTGCCTTTACTGGTTGTCCCCATTTGATGGCATACTTGAGTTTGATTTGCATGAGAACACTCTAACTGTGACCAGGGTGCCTCTACTTGCAAATAATATTGACCATGAAAAAAACTGTCAGATCATTGAGGCTGAGGACGGTGTTATTGGCTTCGTCAAATTGAGTTACACTCGCTTCCTATTCTGGCAGAGGAGCGTCAATGCTCATGGTGTTGTCACATGCAGTGGCGGGCGCAGAACCAGACCACGCCCCGGGCCACCTTCGTTGCTACAGTAGCCACCACGCAGAACTATACCATGCCCCAAAATGGGGGAGATTGAAAGTGCATGGTTGCCCCATGCATGTTTTGGTAATTAATGACAATCTCTATGGACTAATGTTTGTTTTGAGCTATGTTTATAGACGTGTCCATTGATTTGCTTGATCTCCATTTGTTGGAATCAATGCTAAGGGAAGAAGAAGATTTTATGTTGATCAAGGCTTTGTGCAAGTTGATCAACACACAAGGCTAGTTTTGTACCATGAGGGATCATGTGATCTCATGGTATGGTAAGCACTTGTCAATATAGCCTTGTGAACTAACCCATGATCTATGTGCCTGGTATATCTATGTTGGGTTAGGTGTCTCATGTAGCTCATGAAAGACGGTGTCAAGTGGTGTGGTTCAAGTTCAAGATGATCAACAAGAAGATATCATATGCTTGGATCTTGCCAACCATTTGAAGATAAAGGCCAAGTGAAGATTTGTCTATGTGGTGCTTCTCCTATCTTGGTGTATGGGGGAGCATCATGTGGATCTTCACCAAGCGAAGCGCAATCGAGAAAGGTGGTGCATCTTGAGGAGATGAAGATCATCTTCCTCGACCTCAAGTGGATTAATGCACAAGGCAAAGGTATGATCTTGATAGGGTTTCTATTTTACCAGTCTCATGATGTTTAGTGAGAGACCGGGTTATAGGATAGATAACCGTACTATCAAGAGTGGCTCTCGACCGAATATCATGATCGTATCGTCGTAGAGAGCACAAACCTTTGCATCCATGCAATCATCTTTATTGGTTTTTATTTGGCTCTTATCCATGTGAGAATTTAAAGCTTTTGTTCATCTCCATACCTAGATCTAGTTCATCAAAACGGATTTCATGTATATCTTCTTGCGTTTTTGATATTGGAGGCTTTTCCGGTTTGTCTCTTCTAAGAGAGGTCAAAATCTCTCCTTGTGATTTCCTCCTCACATGATGGACAATGACGTTTCTCTGCATGATCTTGTAGAACTTTTCGTTGCGAGTCTAACGAGCCCAAGATCATCGAAAACGGAGTCTGGATGCAAAAGATATGCCCATTTTCATATTGCAATTTCTGTTGTTTTCTGTGGGGCGGAAGTTCCGGCCCGGAGACCGGAAATTCCGGCCCCCGGAAGTTCCGGCCTGTACCCCGGAATATCCAACCCTATTTTTCCATCCGAGGATTTTGGCTAAGTCTTTTTCGCGTTTCTCTCTGGAGGGGTTCCGGAAATTTGCCCCGGAAGTTTCCACGGAAATTTCCGGGGGGCCGGAATTTCCGGTCTTTGGTCCGGAATATCCGGCCTAAGGAAAATTTGGCTAAGTTTTTTCGCGTTTTCTCTCGGGTGGGGGTCCGGAACTTTGCTCCGGAGGTTTGCTCCGGAAATTTCCGGGTCACCGGAAGTTCCGGTGCAAGCCCCGGAATATCCGGCCCCAGGCCGTAAGTTCCGGCCCTTAAACCCGGAATTTCCGGCCCTGCGGTATTCCAACAGCTAGTTTTTGGGGGGAGGCTATAAATAGCCCCCTTCTTCCCCAAGAGCTGGCTGCTCATCTTGCTCACTTGTTTTCCTCTCTCCTCCATTGTTGCTAACCTTGTGATCTTGATTTCCCTCAATCCCTCCAATGATTCTTGCCCATCTTGCCCAAATTTAGGGATTCAAGAGAGGAGATCTAGATCTACCATTCCACCAATCAAAATCTCCTCTAAGTGAGGGGAACTAGTGGATCTAGATTTTAGGGTTGCTTTGTGTTCATCCCCTTTGTTCTTCCTCTCTTATTCCCCCCAAAGCATTTGTTGCTTGGTTGGAATTTGAGAGTGAAGGATTTGACCACTTTGTGTGTTCTTGCCTTTTGCATTTGTTGCATTAGGTTGCTCTCCCTACAGTGATATGAGAAGATCGACGTTGAGAAGCTTGTTACTCTTGGGTACATTGTGTCCCCAAGAGCTTGTTGCCTCTTGGGTGCATTGTGTACACTAGACGGTTGGAGGTGCCGGGAAGACATCGAGTTGTGAAGCTTCGGCACGTTTTGGGAGCCCCCAATTGAGTTGTGGGTGTGTGCCCCAAGAAGAGTTGTAAAGGGCTCCGGAATCTGCCTTGAAGGATTCTGATAGTGGAAGGTGAATCAATCCCTTGGGTGAGATTCATCGGAGAATAGGGTGAGGCCTTTGTGGCATCTTAAGTAGGCCTCTTGTGGCGAGCTCACACCCCTTCAACGAGACATATTCCCTTAACAAGGAGGAACTCGGGATACATCATCGTCTCCGCGTGCCTCGGTTATTTCTATACCCGAGCTTTTACTTATGTACTTTACATTGTGATAGCCTTCGTGCTTGAAGTTTATATCTTGGTATCACCTTGTTGCTTGCCTTGCTTAGCATAAGTTGTTGGTGCACATAGGTGACCCTAGTAATTTAGGTTGTTGGCTTATTAATTTAAACACCTAGTTTTATTCCGCAACTATCAAGCCCCTAATTAGAAAAAGTTGTAATCGCCTATTCACCCCTCCCTCTAGGCGACATCCGGGACATCGTTTGTTCTTTCAATTGGTATCAGAGTCTCGTCTCTCTTGTTTGGCTTTAACGCCTAGAGAGTAAAGATGTTGTCTAGGGATTTGGTGCACAATTCCTTGTTTATATTCAATGGCACAAATTTTAATGTTTGGAAAACTCATATGCTTAGTCACTTACGGGTCTTGGACCCCAATATTGAGCGTATCTTAGATATAGGTTTTTCTCCTCCAAAGGACTACGAAAGTACGACTTTAGAGGATGAGAAAAACTTATATCTAGATGCTCTAGCATCTAATGAGTTTTGCAAATTTGTGAGCTTTGTAGTGTTTGAGTCAATCATGCCTCTATGGGACGCTCATGAGCTTTGGACCAAGCTTCAAGACAAATATGGAGTGTCCAATGCAATTAAGGATGATTGCTCTCCCTCCACCTCCGGCCGTGACGAACTCTCGTCTTCATCTACTTCACCAAAATGTGGTAAGCCACAATCCAATGTAATGGTGAGTAGTGATGGGCTTTGCAATTTGGATAGTGAGCTCATTGTTGATGATCATTTATCTCTATCTTGTTTCAATGCTTCATCTTTGGACCTAAACACACATAGCACTATAAATGATTTACATGTTAGTGTTGATAGTCCTTGCATATCATCTAAAAATTGCTTGGATAAATCTCTTTATGATATGCTTGCTTTATCTTGTTGCCATGATAAAAATGATTGTGCTCCCTCTAACTCTTGCATGATTAATAATGTAGAGGAAACCCAATTTGCTATGCAACAAGATGTGAACTTGAGTAGTTCAAAACTAATTGTTCCTCTTCATCCACCCATCATTGCCTTATGGCTAAATCTTCTTCTAGCAATGATAATAATAATGATAATAATGATGAAGAAGGTGATGAGGAAAATAATGATGCCCTCCTTCATGATAAAGGTGTAATGATTCTTAAGGCTCTTTCAAAAAATAAAAATGCTTGTGATAACCTCTATTAAATCATGAGCGCCCTTGTTGAGCGTGGGGAAACCATTGAAGCTTTGGAAGCTAGCCTTGAAGAAAAGGGTAAGATTGAAAGGGATGATGCTATGGAGAAGGCATCGCTAGAAGATGATCTTGAGGAAGAGCGAGAGACTCGGGCTTCTCTTGAGGAGAAACTAGAAAATATTGAGGAGTCTCAAAATGAAATAATTGCTAAAATCATTAAAGATTGTGACCATGCTCATGCTAAATATAAAGTCACGAAAAAGGAAAATGCTAGATTAAATGAAGAGCTTGCTAAGCTTTCTTCTTCTATTCCTAATGTCAATGATGCTTGTGCCACTAACTCCATTTCTTGTGAAGCATCTACTTTGAAGGAGAATGTTGAGCTAAGGGCTCAACTTGAATTGCTAACTAGCAAGTATGAGAAGTTGGAAGCAAGACATGAAAAGTTATCTAGCTCTAATGATGATCTTCTATCATCCTATGGGAAGTTGGAAGAAAATCACGAAAAGCTATCTAGCTCTAATGATGAACTTCTTGCATCCTATGCTTGTCTTAAGTTAGCTCATGAGGCCATCTCCACAAAGGTAACATCTAGTGAGCCTCATGTGGATAATAGCACAACCATAACTAAAAATGCTATATTGCCATGTGCTAGTCCTAGCAGTTCATCCACTAAAAATGTTGCTACATCTTGTGATGAATTACTTGCTTTGCCTTGTTGTCGTTGCAATGAAGCTTCTACTTCCTCTAGTGCTTTTGTTGCCACTAACCATGTAGAGGAAATAAAAGACCTCAAGGCCCAAGTCACTTATTTGAAGAAAGGCTTGGAAAAGCGTCATGAAGGAAGAGTGCACTTGACAACATGTTGAGTGTGCAACAATCCCCCAATGACAAGAGTGGACTTGGATTTAACTCCAACAACAAGACCAAGTCCAAGGTTGAGAAGAAGAAGAAGGACCAAGTTCAAATGAAGAATCCGTCCAAGATCACTTGCTTCAAGTGCAAGATTGAAGGGCACCATGTTAGGGATTGCCCAATGAAGAAGAAGCCTCTTAGTGAGAAGCCACTAGGGAAGCGGCCTCTTGTTCCATCGCGTGCTCAACCACGTGTTGAACAAAGGCCACCTCCCAAGAAGACTCAAGTTATTGCTCCTCAAGTTGAGGAGCCTATTAAGAAGAAGAAGAGTCGGTGTTGCTACCTTTGTCGTGGCAAAGGCCATTTTGCTTCTTCATGCACTAACGGTATCTCATCCAACCCTATCATAATTGATTATATTTATTCTCTTGGGAAGGATAGAAGTGGCAATGTGTTTGCCAAGTATGTGGGATCTCAAAGTGGTGTCAATAAAAGCATCATTTGGGTTCCCAAACCTATTGTGACTAACCTCTTAGGACCCAACTTGGTTGGGGACCATCAAGCTTCAACTTGATCAATAGGTGATGTGGAGGACATTGGTGACTTGGCTATTTTTGAATAATTAAGGGATCTTCATGGTTTTATTTCTCAAGCCAAGTCAATTGGATTATCACTTACCTATCTCATATCCAATGCTTCCTCCTTGCGGTAACTTGGATTTAATTCATATATAAATTGAAAGTTGCTTGCTCCCTTGCATGTGTTAGTTTTGTTCCTAGCATGTGCTTGTATATGATATGCTACTTTCCTACTTGTCTTGTTATTCATGGTTGTGTATGATAGTTTTATATCATGTATGTGTAACTTTGTGTTGCGCTTTTTGAATCTTGTGTGGATTTCATTTGGCTCTTTGAGTTATTAATGGACTATCCCATTTTGTGGGAGTGATGTGCTTTGTGCACCTCACAAACCTAAAAATGTGTGTACATGAAGCACACCACCTAGTATTGATATTTCAAAATTATCTAATTACTATGTGGTATGTCATATTCATGAGAAATTCAATTTCTACAATGTCCATTAATTTCTCTAGTAGGTTTTATTTGCCTCTTGTTTAAAAATAAAATGAATTATCACATTATGGGAAAGTAATAAGCTATGTGCATATTACAAATCCATAAAAATGTGAACATTTGAGGTTTTCCACTTAGAATTGATATTGTAAATTATCTAATTCCTATGTGGCATGTTTGCTCGAACAAGTTCTAATTTCCTTTGTGGTTGTCGTTTGGTTCTTGTTTGGGTGAGTTTGCTTGGTGTGGTTTTTCTCTAATATGTATATCCATATATTATGTGAGAAACCATTTGTTTCATTTTATTCTAACCATGGCTTTGCCGGTTGGTTTGAATAATTGAAGCTGCCAACAAACTTTAGTAAAATATGGTGTTTTAATTCTTATCTCTTGCCATTTACTTTTTGTTGTGAAGTTGGTCTTGAATATCATTCCTATACACCACCGAGAAATATCTCAATATACTCCTTGTCATGACAAGTGATGCTAGTAATTGTGGTGGATTGTGTAGACCATCTTCGCTTTGGCTCTTGCGTTAATTGCCTTTTTTTATTGCCTTCTTTGCCTCTTGCAAGGATCCTAATTTTCAATTGGTAGTGTTTAGTGTTGTCAACAAAATATGGAGAGTAATGATCCCTTGTGCATGAATTTGTATTCAAATGCAAATATGAAAATAATGCATGAATCTTGGGGGAGCATCCTTTTTTTAGAACACTATTCTATCTATCAATTTTCGATCCTTTCAATTGGCATTTGTTTCTATATCTTTTATTTTGGTATCTTCTATTGGTATTAATTAGAACTTAATATCTCCTCCATAGATATTTGTTCCGATTGATATTTTTTGTGGGAGTCTTGATACCTTTTTGCCTTATTTTACTTTACTTGATTTCGGTCAAGTATCACCCTCTTCTTGGTATCTTTTCTCCTAGTTGATATTTTTGTTTTAATTGGTATCTTATTTTTAATTGGTGTCTAATCAATCATTTGTTGATTTGATTTTTCCTCAATCATTTGTTGATTTGGATTTTGATATAAATTGGACAACGTTTTTGTGTCACACCTTGGTGTGCTCTCGTCTTGGTTTACTTTGTGTTTTCGTCCAAATTATATATCGTTTGGTTCTTGTAAGTCTATGCATGCATATTTACTAGTATATATATTGTATGGCATGCTAGTCTTTCTTGATCCAATATATAGGGGATACTCCACCGAATCCTAGATTGGCTAAGATGTGCATGAAATTCAATTTCATATCTATATGCACATATTTATGTGGAGTGTTTCCTATGTATTGTAGTGTATCTAACTACTATGGGACCCAATGAGTTTGGGAACCATTTTGTGCTTGAATTTTGTTTTAGGTACAATGGATATGCATTGGATACCTGCCTCATTCATAAGGAAGGTGTTCTCACCATGTGATCTTAGGAGTCAAGCTATGATGATCGCCAAAGTCCCATCTTCTTCATCACCAATGTCATATCGGTAACAAGTATCTATCTCATGCATACCTTTTTAGTATCCAACCTTGTGTAGGTTGTCTCCTGGCATGAAAGCTTTTATATGCAATTGTTGTGGTTTTGGCCTATTTCCTTCACTTAATATATCTTTGTGATATGTGTGATGAATTTGCAAAAACCTTTTCTTCAATTGATATTATTCCTTTGTGATACTTGTTGCCTATTTCAAAGCATCTTCACTATCCCTTGTTCCCTTAGTGATATGTGTGATGCATTTGATATATTTGAAGTTCATTTATATACAATGAGATAAATTTGAGCTATGTGCTATGCTTCTAAGCAACAATCTCGTTTGTATATTTATGACTTCCTTTTGGATACCTTGTTCTCTTTTTCCCGAACCATTTCGTATGTATATGTTTCTTTGCGGATGTATATCTTCAATGGTTTGTCTAATTAGAAACCTATACATATGAGAGGGGTCACCTTTAGTTGGTATCCTATTTCTCTTGAGCTACCTTGTTTTCATCTATAATTCTTTGGTGGCTCCAAGTTTAGCTCATGAGTGCTTGTCTTATGTTTATTGGTATCTTTACACACTCATGTTTTTGTTGAGGATCGTTTTACCTCATGCTTACCATGGTGAGCATGTTGAGTTTTATTGACTAAATGATCTCACTAGCTATTGGCATTTCCAATTGGTTTTAATTTCCAATTGGTATCCCTAAGCTTGTGAACATATTTCTTTAAAAAGATATTTTTATCTTAGTTGGGCCTATCTTATGTTGAATCTTTGAAAATTGGTATCTTCTTATGGCTCAACCACATCTTTGGTGCAAGTGCTATGATTGCTTTTGCATTATGCACTATTGCACTTGTTGAGTGTTCTAGATGATTTTGGGGGAGCGAGGATACCATATTTGTGCACTCCTCATTTGTGCATGAACATTGAGGAGCTTCTCCGTTTTTATTTAGAACTCTCAATTTGGATCTTTTTGATTGCTTTTCTCCTTGTGGAGATTGTTTAAATGATTTCATCCTTTTCGCAATCTTTTGATCCTCAATATAGTTTGATTTCCTTTAATTTTTCGTTAAAAGGGATTGTCATCACCTTTATGGAGGAACTCATATTATATGGCTCCCAAAATTTTTCTTACCATTTCGGCAATCGATGCCAATGGGGGAGAAGTTTAGAGGGTTTAAGGGAATTAGGGTTTTATGCTTTTGTTGCATTTGCCTTTAATGCGCTTGCGTCCTTGCTCGTTTGTCTTGCAAGGATGCTTTATTCATTATATAAACCCTCTTAATAAGGGATTGTCATCAATTACCAAAATGGGGGAGATTGAAAGTGCATGGTTGCCCCCATGCATGGTTTTGGTAATTAATGACAATCTCTATGTACTAATGTTTGTTTTGAGCTATGTTATAGACGTGTCCATTGATTTGCTTGATCTCCCTTTGTTGGATTCAAGGCTAAGGGAAGAAGAAGATTTTATGTTGATCAAGGCTTTGTTGCAAGTTGATCAATACACAAGGCTAGTTTTGTACATGAGGGATCATGTGATCTCATGGTATGGTAAGCACTCGTCAATATAGCCTTGTGAACTAACCCATGATCTATGTGCATGGTATATCTATGTTGGGTTAGGTGTCTTGTCATGAGCTTGCATCAAAAGGAAGATCTCATGTAGCTCATGAAAGACGGTGTCAAGTGGTGTGGATCAAGTTCAAGATGATCAAAAAGAAGATATCATATGCTTGGATCTTGCCAACCATTTGAAGATAAAGGCCAAGTGAAGATTTGTCTATGTGGTGCTTCTCCTATCTTGGTGTATGGGGAGCATCATGTGGATCTTCACCAAGCGAAGCGCAATCGAGAAAGGTGGTGCGTCTTGAGGAGATGAAGATCGTCTTCGTCGACCTCAAGTGGATTAATGCACAAGGCAAAAGTATGATCTTGATAGGGTTTCTATTTTACCGGTCTCATGATGTTTAGTGAGAGACTGGGTTATAGGATAGATAACCGTACTATCAAGAGGGGCTCTCGACCGAATATCGTGATCGTATCGTCGTAGAGAGCACAACCTTTGCATCCATGCAATCATCTTTATTGGTTCTTATTTGGCTCTTATCCATGTGAGAATTTAGAGCTTGTGTTCATCTCCATACCAAGCTCTAGTTCATCAAAAACGGATTTCATGTATATCTTCTTGCCTTTTTGATATTGGAGGCTTTTCCGGTTTGTCTCTTCTAAGAGAGGTCAAACTCTCTCCTTGTGATTTCCTCCTCACGTGATGAACAATGATGTTTCTCTACATGATTTTGTAGAACTTTTCATTGCGAGTCTAACGAGCCCAAGATCATCGAAAACGAAGTCCGGATGCAAAAGATATGCCCATTTTCATATTACAATTTTTGCTGTTTTCTGTGGGGCGGAAGTTCCGGCCCGGAGACCGGAAATTCCGTCCCCCGGAAGTTTCAGCCTGTACCCCGGAATATCCGGCCCTATTTTTCCATCCGAGGATTTTGGCTAAGTCCTTTTCGTGTTTCTCTCTGGAGGGGTTCCGGAAATTTTGCCCCGGAAGTTTACTCGGAAATTTCCGGGGGTCCGGAATTTCCGGTCTTTTGTCCGGAATATCCGGCCCATGGAAAATTTGGCTAAGTCATTTTCGCGTTTTCTCTTGGGTGGGGGTCCGGAACTTTGCACCGGAGGTTTGCTCTGGAAATTTCTGGGTCACCGGAAGTTCCGGTGCAAGCCCCGGAATATCCGGCCATGCGGTTTTCCAACGGCTAGTTTTTGGGGGGAGGCTATAAATAGCCCCCTTCTTCCCCAAGAGCTTGCTGCTCACCTTGCTCACTTGCTTTTCTCTCTCCTCCATTGTTGCTAAACTTGTGAGCTTGATTTCTCTCAATCCCTCCAATGATTCTTGCCCAATTTAGAGATTCAAGAGAAGAGATCTAGATCTACCATTCCACCAATCAAAATCTCCTCTAAGTAAGGGGAACTAGTGGATCTAGAATTTGGGGTTGCTTTGTGTTCATCCCCTTTGTTCTTCCTCTCTTATTCCCCCCAAAGCATTTGTTGCTTGGTTGGAATTTGAGAGTGAACGACTTGACCACTTTGTGTGTTCTTGCCTTTTGCATTTGTTGCATCGGGTTGCTCTCCCTATGGTGATACGAGAAGATCGATGTTGAGAAGCTTGTTACTCTTGGGTACATTGCGTCCACAGGAGCTTGTTGCCTCTTGGGTGCATAGTGTACACTAGACGGTTGGAGGTGCCGCGAAGACTTCAAGTTGTGAAGCTTTGGCACGTTTTGGGAGCCCCCAATTGAGTTGTGGATGTGTGCCCCAAGAAGAGTTGTAAAGGGCTCCGGAATCCGCCTTGAAGGATTCCGATAGTGGAAGGTGAACCAATCCCTTGGGTGAGGTTCATCGGAGAATAGGGAGAGGCCTTTGTGGCATCTTGAGTAGGCCTCTTGTGGCGAGCTCACACCCCTCCAACGAGACGTACTCCCTTAACAAGGAGGAACTCGGGAATACATACTTGTTTTCGCGTGCCTCGGTTATTTCTATACCCGAGCTTTTAGTTATGTACTTTACATTGTGATAGCCTTCATGCTTGAAGTTCATATCTTGCTATCACCTTGTTGCTTGCCTTGCTTAGCATAAGTTGTTGGTGCACATAGGTGACCCTAGTAATTTAGGTTGTTGGCTTGTTAATTTAAACACCTAGTTTTATTCCGCAATTATCAAGCCCCTAAATAGAAAAAGTTGTAATCGCCTATTCACCCCCCCCCCCCCCCCCCCCCCCTCTAGGCGACATCCGGGACATCGTTTGTTCTTTCAGTTATCAATCTTAACTCCATATGAATTGCTTTTGTCGAGTCCATACTTTATGAATAAATGTGTTTTGGTCACTTGTTGATGACCATTGACCCCTTACTGTAAGTGACCAGTACATTTGTAGGGCACAAAACAAATTGCATTTCTTGTCTGTCAAGCTCTAGTTATTTGGAAGTGAATGCCCAAGATCACTTTTTGTTATTAGAATAGTTTTGTCATGATTTAATTTTGTATGCTTGACATGACGGGGGATATGTTTACATGAGATGAATTATATACCATTTATTGGATCTTATCAGCTAGCGATTATTAAATATCAGCTAAATTATATACTGCTGCTCTCAGGACTATTCGTTGCATTTCACAACAAATGTGATTTTTTTTGGTCTGTTGCTAGTAGTAGTAGTAACAAAAGTGAGCTCATCTGTGTTTGACTCAGTGTTGCCTTCTCTAATGCATTTGTGCTTTTCATGGAATTGTTATTAATTGCCTGACCTTTTGTGCTTCTAGGCACGGCCATTGCTGGTGGATTTAATGGAGCTGAAATGCCGCACATAGGATGACTATCTGGTTTGATGTGCTAATGTACTGAAACAGTTTAACAGGTAAGAATATCATGTCTGGTGGTGATGCCGAGATAAATGGCTCCTTTTTAGATTGTAAATGATATTCAGATGATCAAAATGTTGGATCTGGTTCTGGTGTTGTAATTACTTGTGAGTGCCTAGCTGGACACGCCTAGAATTTTCCCTTGTTTTAGCTATTTCATAGTCTGTGAGCTCAAAGCAATATATTGCCCCCTTCCTTTTGGCTTCAACTTTGTGCAGAAACCAGCTTCAGAGAGCTCTGGTGGGAGAAGCCCTAAAAAATTAGCAGTATCATTTTCTTATTACCTTATCACAACAAATTATAGTGTCAAACTGGTTTGAGGATGTATTTTGTTGTCGTCATCATTCCTGCGAGATATCGGCAGGGATATGGTATCTGTTACAAAGTTCATTTTTATGTTGCCGAGCTGATATGAAGTTGGTTTCTCCAGGTGAAGGGATTGCTGCTGCAGTTCTCGCTAGTCTGTCGCGTTGCATCAGTGTGGTTGGCGCCTTGGCGGCGTGGCGTCTACTGCCTACATGTTATCTGAAGAGAAGACTCACCGTGTCGTAGTCTAGCTTAATCTCTATAGTAGCCAGATGCTTTTGAGTAGCTAAGCCAGGGAATTTCAGCTTCCCCAAGTATCATTTGAAGTCGGGTTCTGTTGTATCTTGCATTATTTGTACATGGTTGGGCCTGGCAGCCCCAAGTACCATCTGAGCTTATATTTCTGTTTGGTCTTCTCAGCTCTAATGTGAAAAACATGCCATCACGACAGGTCTAATGTGCTCGTTAACTCATGATTCACCTGTGTTTTTTTTCTGTGTGCCTTGAGATTAATAGCAGACGGCTGATCCCGGTTTCAGTCTACAGATCATTCATGACTACATATTGGAGAATTCCTTGCCCGGGGAATGAGGTCGCGAATGTTGTCTACAGATTCACTGTAATATTTTGTGTTCGCACGGTTACAGTTTAATTGGCAGGAAACTGGATTTATTTGTAGAAGACTATGCAGGTAGCAGTCAGATTCGTGGAGGAATTACCATCAGCAGTATATGAAGAATTTCAAAGCTCGATCAGTCTCAGTGCAAAGAATTTCTGCCTCTGCGACCTAAGCTGTACAATCATGTAAGCGTATAGGTGTAACATAGGCCCGACACCATCAGATCGAACGGATGTTGATTGGATATGATTCTGTTCGATACAAACCACGTTCTGACTAGCTTTGCTCGCCCAGCATGCTGCTTTATGGCGTAGCTTGCAAAGTGCAGTGTAGTTGTGTGCTTTAGTCTGCCCTACGGTTGCCCGCTATGAATCTCAAGGGAAAAACCAGAGCACTGGTGGATGATGAGTCAACCAACACATTAGGCCTGCTGTTTCAAATGACAGCTGACAAAAACACACATAAATATAAAAATGACAGCTGACAGCTGACAGAAGCAAGACCGAAATCCAACTTCAAATGATACATGGGAAGCATAAATTCCCTTTATTAAGTGCTCGAAAGCGTCTTGCTACATCAGCAATTAAGCTAGACTGCAGCACAATGAGTCCGTCCTGAGCTCCGTTGGAATGGCCATGCAGCGCTGCTCGCTGGTGATGGGGTCGCACAAGACGACCTCTGTCCCCGAGTTGTTCTTGAGGAGGACGAGACCATGGCGGGAATCGAGTAGTTCGTACTCCCACCTGCTGCTGTAGCGCCCAAGGTTCAAGCGCCGAGGGGTGATGCGGTCGGGAGGATCAAGGATGGGGTTGAACACGATACCCACATGGGGTTGTACTGTGAGTTTTGTACCATTTCGACGGTTACACTGCCTGAGGAGTCAGCAAGTAGCAGTCACAGTCCTGGAAGAATTTCCAACTGAGAATGCTACGTGTTCTTGTGGTTGCCAGTCGGCTGTGACTGCCGTCAGGCCGTGCATCATCAGCAGTATGGCTGCGAGAACGACGAGTCCTCTGATGGATATGAACCTCTACTACGACTGAAACCAGGTTCCAATTCATACCGCGTTCATTTCAGTCATGTATGAACATAGGAATAACTTGTAGACCGAAACCGGGTTCAACCATATTCAATTATATTGCACGGATGGACAAAGATTGGGCCTAATTCTGTACAAAGTATTATAGAGCAATGTCCTAGCATTCAGCTAGTTTAGAACATTCCTTCCTCTCCAGTGTGATATCCTGCACTGGACTAGTTTGTTTTGGTCCGTCCTACAGCTGCCTTGTATTAATCCCAAGGAAAAAACAGAGCACCGGTGGATCATGAGTAAACGACAAAATTATACCAGCCATGATGGAATGACTTTTCAAATCACAGCTACGAAGAACATACAGGAATATATAAAGTTCAGATGGTACTTGGGGCTGGTACTCTCATGCCTGATGAGGTCAAGCACAACCATGCAATAAAAGCAAGATACAATGAAATCCGACTTGAAATGCTACTCAGACAAGTAGAAATTCACCGGCTTAGGTATTCACAAACATATCTTGCGACATTAGAGATTAAGCTAGACTACCGTGCGATAAGTTTTTCCTTCAGATAACACATAAAACGCTGCCAACCACACTGATGCAACGCGGCAAACTCAGCGAGAAGCGCAGCAGCCATCCCTTCACCTGGAGAAACAAACTCATCATCAGCTCAGCAACATACAAAAAAGGTCTGTAACAGACATCATATCCATGGCTATAACTGCTAGGAATACTGATGACAATAAATAAATCCTTGAAAGGTTTTGGCACTAATTTGCTGGCATGTGGCGGCTGAATACTGCAACTGATGTTTGGAATAAACTAAAAACAGAGTGAACTACTAATTTTTTCAGGGCTTCCCTCCTCCACAAGCTGAAGCCAAAAGGAAGGGAGAATATATTTCTTTGAGCCATCAATCTGGCATCGACATCGTTTTAACTGTTTTCTGTGTTATTCACAAGACTGAATCGCTACAACCAAATGGACAGATTTTCCATTGAAAAAACAAACAAACAGTCCAGACTCCAGATCTCACAAACTATATTGACATCTTCTTACCTATTGAACTATTTGAGCACGCTAGCACATCAAACCAAATAGTCATCCTATGCATCGTGTAACATTTCAGCTCCATTAAATTCACCGGTAATGGTTGTGCCTAGAACCACAAGAATATAGGCAATTAATTATGGTACCGAGGAAAAGACAAATGCATAAGAGAATGCAGCAGTAAGTCAGTTACACAGTTTGAGCTGACAAAGTACAACTTGAGCAAAATAAATCAATCTGTAACTCACATTGTATAGATGATTTATAGCTCACTCTTGATACTATTACTAGCATTAGAAAAACAAATATATTTATCTGTTGTAAAATGCAAAGTCCCAGATACTTCATCATGAAACATTTAGCGGATAAGAACGAAGACATGGTACATAATGTATCTCGTGTAAACTCGTCCCTCATCATGCCAAGCATATAAAGTTAAAACACGCCATGCCTAAGAAATTCTAACAACAAAAGTGATATTGGGTATTCAGTCCTAAATAAATGGAGCCTGAGAGACAATAAGTGTAATTTATTTGTGTGCGCTAAAAATGTATCAGTAACCTACAAGTGGGGCCATCAACAAGTGATAAATACACAATTATTTAGAAAGTATGGATTCAACAAAAGTTGTTCATATGGACTTGAGATTAATAACAGGATCAAAACAAATAAAAATATTGGGATCAAAGAATATAACTAGCTTTGAGTTACAAACTGAGTTACTCATTTGACATTATATCTGGCATCTAAGGAGAGTGATGATAGCTATATTTAATGAGTACATACAAATACAAAAAAATACATTATAAGTTCGCCTATCTAGCAAAGGGACAATTTGTAAGTTGAAGTTGTCAGCAAACACATTAAAAATCAGAAAGAAGGTATTCAAGCAATCATGTACACAGTGTAACAAGATTAGGTCACGCCTACAATATAAGGACTAAGGATGAGCAATCACCTGGTGTATAGAAACTCTTGAAAGGATGATAGTAACTCAAATAATAATGGGTTTTATAAAGTTTCCTGGACTGCATCAACTTAAGTTGAACATTGTAGACATTGCCGCTAGCATGTAAAAATATTGTATCAGTATCCTCATCATACCCCAGCAGCCATGCAATATCTCCCTCAAGCTGAGGAGGGAATCCAGGAATGCTATGCATTTCAATGGTCTTCCACGGCACCCATGTGGCAACACCATGAGCATTGACGTTCCTCTGCCACAATTGGAAGCGAGGTAAAGACAATATGGCGAGGCCAACAACACCATCCTCAGCCTCAATGATCTGATAGTTTTCGTCAAAGTCCTCATCAGTTGTAAAGGGAGGCGCCCCGATCACAGCTAGACGGTTCTCAGCCAAATCAAACTCAAGTATGCCATCAATTAAGGACAACCAGTAGAGGCAATTAGCTACCAGGACCACAGGTTTAGAATAAATCCGACATTTAGCCTCTGCTGAGATGAGATTGCCCCATAGGCCAGTCTCCGAGGAGTAAACACAGGTGAGGGGTCGATAATCAGGTTTGATCATGGACACCAAGACCAGCTTGAAGGGACTCGAGTGGCAGCCGCCGTGCACGTGGTCAGCGGCAGCAACAGCGCAGAGCACCGCCCCACGGATGACGCCCTTCATGAGCTCCGGCGGAACGGGTACGCGGCGCTGCACGCGGATGATGGGGTCGAACACAAGGACCTCTTCCGCGTTGCTGTCTTGGAGGAGGACGCGTCCATGACGGCAATCTAGCAGTCTGCTGCTGCTGCTGCTGCGTCCAAGGTCAAAACGCTGAGTAGGAATGCGGTCCGGACTATCCAGGACAGGGGTGAACACGTTCCTCTGCTTGCTGTGATGAAAGAAACCGAGGAGGGGCGGCTTCCGGTGGTGTGCATAGAACTGGCGGTGGAACTTGGGGTCGGTGACGAGCCCTCGCCAGCGCTTGCAGACGGCGGCGGCGCGCGGGAGGGAGGACGGCTGCGGCGGGAGGCGGATGAGGATCTCCCGCAGCATGTCGTCGTCGTCCGGTAGTGAGGCAGCAGCAGCAGCCGCCGCGGGCGAATCGACGGTGCGACGGCGACGGATGCGAGGGGTCACTCCGACACCCTCCTCACCCGCGTCGATCTCGGGATGGAGCCGCGGGCTACGGCGACGGGTCACTCCGGCTCCCTCCTCGATCGGTTGGATTTGTGGCTGGAGGCGCGGCCTACGACGCAGAGCCATTCCGGCGCCCTCCTCGGTGGCGCCGAGTTGGGGATGGAGCCGTGGGCTGCGGCGGGGCGGCATTCCGGCGCACTCCGTGGAGCAGATGCGCTGCGAAGACCTAGAGGACTACAGGACAGGAGTGAGGCTTGGAAGAGTGGATCTGCGAGAGTGGGGCTTGGCGATTTCTTTTCACATCCGGCTATTTCTTTTACCGTGGGGAGAGAAGAAGGTAGGGTTCCTCGTACCGCTCTTCCTCTCCCCGATGTCGATTTGTGGCGTCCTCCGCCTGGTGGAGAGATGGGTGGGCGGATCCCGTCATGGGCGAGCTCCGGCACTGCTTGGTGCTGTCCGGCGGTGCCCCATGTCCAGATTGGGGACTCATCGCATGTTTTCTTGCCGTTTGGGGACGTCTCTCCGGCCGCTGCGCAGCCTCCCGACCTTCCCGGGGCGTGCAGTGGGGACGAGTGGTGGTGCAGGTGACGGGAGAATGACGGGGGTAGGTGGTCGTGGAGTTGCGGTGGCTGGGACAGCCGGCCTCGCGCGAGCAGCTGTCTTCTTTGTTGATGGGTGTGTGGGCTCTCTATGGTTGGCAGGGCGGTGGCCCTGATCGGTGGGAGTCGTGGCGCCGAGCGGGGTTCACGACTCAGGAGCTGGCTGGTGGTCATGGTCGTGAGGCGGCGTGATGACCGGCGAGAGGCGAACGATGGAAGTGGTTTGGTAGCTATTCGGCAGCCGACCACACTCGGATCTGAAGACGGGGAAGAATGTCGGGTGAAAATCTGCCTGGCGTTGCTTTGGCCGAAGGCGGCGACGCCTGTGGGCCGCTTGAAGGCGTCGTCGCGGCTTTCCCTTGCTTCCTCTCGAGGCTCTGGTTGAAAACCATATACTAGATCCCTTTGGATTAGGCGGCGGTGGAACTTTGGTGCCATTTCCTTCCTGAAGGTGCCGCCTTGGAGTCCATGGTTTGTCTCTCTTCCGATGGTGGTGTGGTGGCAGTGACAGTAATGTTTGGCAAAGGCGGAGTCTCCCTATTGGGTTCAGCCCTTGGCGGGGGAGGTGTAGCGTCCGTTTGTGTGTCGGTTCGAGCTCTAGGAGCATGATTGTTTCAGTTGGAAACTCACATTATTTGGTGTGTTTTTTGTTAAACCTTTCTATACCGATTTTATGAATTGGCATATTGGATTCTTCGCATAATTATTTTTGAAAACCGAAAGTTCATTTTAAAGAATAAGATCTTCATGTGGTTTCTTCATCGGCTGTGAACTAAGGATAACCTCGATAAAAGACATTGAACGGGGTGTAAAAAAAAGTGTTTTTCTTATGATGCAGACGAATACTTACGTACGTTGAGCATCTTTTTTATATCTTGTCCGCTAGTCCGTCAAATTTGAAAACACTTTTAATATTGGCCGCGTCTAGTGAGCAATCGATTGCTCATTGGTTCAGCAGAGCAAACATCCTAATTAAGGAAACAAATTAATTCCACATGCACGGCTCCCTCCCCTCCCCCACGTGCATTTAATTTCACGAGAAATATTCTTTAAAAAGTCACAACTCTTAATTCGTGTATCGGAATTGCGATCCGTTTTCACCGTTGGGTCTCTCGCGACGAGCTCTTCAAAACTAGATCCAATTTATATATGTTCCGACAAATTTTTTTTTTGAACAGCAACTCTAGTGTTTATGCCAGCAACTTCGTACTAAGAGTTGCTGACAAAACATCGAAACAAATTTGATGTGCGTTGAGTCAACTTCACAACAGCGGTAAACAAGTTTGATGTGCGATGAGGCAACTTCAGAACAAGGTAAGAAACTCCATAACAATGAAAAGCAACTTTGATGTGAGCGTGAAGCAACATTGATGTGCGATGAGACAACTTCACAACATCAATAAAGCAACTCCACTACAACTACAGTTGTTGTTTGAAATAAGCTTGCTTGCTGGCACTAACATATGAATGCCTGCTAAGGAAGTAATGGTTGCAGAATATCACGTCGTAGTTGTTGTTTGATGTGCTAGAGTTACTGTCACAGTTCCTGTAGTTGCTGTCTGAAAAAGACTTCGTTGGTGCCAGGGAATAGATACATAGGAGTTGATCACATAAGATTCCGTAGAGAAGTGGGAGGCTTTTTTCTTACTTTTCGTACCATTGTTGCACTACCTTTTCTCCGAAAAGTATTGCCAGTGGGTTACAACAAGAGCATGTACAATTGTTGCACTATTTTTTCTCCGAAAACAACTCTAGCTTTTAGTCAAATAACTTCATGCTAAGAGTTTCTTACACTAATTTAAAGTTGCTCCCCATAGTGTTTTAGTTGCAGTCATACCTCACTTGGTTGCAACTGGAGAACACACGGTTGCTGAACTCTCTCGAAATAATTTGTTGGTGGTATTTTTAGTTGCAGCCATCTTCCACCGGGCTGTAACTGGAGCATGCATAGTTTCCACGCTCATTGAATAAGTTGCGGACTCCACTTCCTGCCCCTTCTCCTTCTCTTCCCAATGGAACGAGATGGCGTCGGTGACGCCGCCGCGACCGGCAGGGAGCCGTGACGGACAAGACGCCGTTGAGAATGGAGCAAGGTGGAGTCGAGCACTACACTTATCTTGTGGGGTGCGGGTGCGGGTGCGGCGCCGGAATCGGAGAAAAAGATGGTGCAGGGGGCTTAGAGTGATGGTCGGTTGCAGCAGCAGACTGACCAAGGAGAGTTGAGCAGGGCAGGGAGGGGGCGACACGCGGTTTGGCCGACGATAACGGCGGGGGTGCGCCCTTCTTCCTCCTCCCGACAACTTTGTTTTTTTTTGCTGTCCGAAATCCGCGTGGCGGGGTAAGCTAGACCCTTCCTGTTTACTACCAATTTACCGTGATTCTCATGTGCTCTATGGCTACACTTTCTCTCCCTTGACTCAATAGCATCCACACGAGCTAGCAAACAGCCACACGCTCACACCTCATGTCAAATTCCAATCCACGTATACCAAGTACAAGGTAGAGCAAAACTAATCATGCAGATCATGTGGCTAGCAAACAGCTAGTGCCAGCTTCGAGGACGAAAATCCATGGCATTACCAAAAAAGTGGCCTCCTTTTCCATGCTCTGTACCGGTCGGATCAGATCGGCCATCCGGTTGAGATGCAGCTGCGGTGCTGAGAGTGCCGGGATTAGGGCCACGATGGGGCTCTGTGCGCGGGGAATTAGGACCGCGGCGAGGCGAGCATGCCAAGAATTGAGTGCCGTGGCGAGGAGAGCACGTCAGCACGCTGGTGAGATTGGGGGCCGCGGCGGCCATGGATTTCGTCCTCGGATCTGATCCGATCGGTACAGAATCGGGCGGCGCGACGGAAGCCGGCGGTGAGCAGCAGGTGGCGCACGGGAGGCGATTCTCAGGGCCGGCGAGGGCCGAAACGGTGGCGAGATAAGTGGCGATGGGGAACCTCTTGGTGGAGTCGGGGACAGACAGTTGAGCTTTTTGTCGGGACATGGATGCGGTGGGTTTGATCGACTCGATCAGACGGCCACAAAGCGACCACTCGATCGAGCAAACCAGCAGCCGGTTGCTTTTTAGCACTTGGGTTTAATATTACTATACCCGCTAGTACTACCTATATATAAAGGCGCGACATGTCCCCGGCCTCTCCCGCTGTCCACGTCGCACGATTCCAATCAGCCGTCCGATCGCCGTGACGGACGGCCAAGATCAAGCCACGCCGCTCCCAGGTCGTCAGCCACTGTTCATCGTCGAATATTAGCCAATAACAACACGCCACGTCACCTGGTGGCCAGCCGGTCACCCCGGTTCCGGCCGGTGACCGCGCCTTCTTGCAAAAAAACCCTTGGGAGGACTAAATTGTAATTTCCTAAGACCTCAGGGACCTCCTTGCAAAAATAGCACAGATTTCCCCTCCCTCTCCTTCTTATCCCGCGACGCCGGAGGTCTCCGCCGCCGCCGACGCGTGCCTCCGCTGCTCCGCCTCTCTCCGTTCAGATCGAGGCCCACGGGGAGCTCCGCCGTCGCGCCCTCTCCCTTCTCGCCGACAGCCGCATGCCGGAGCACCGCGAGGTCGCCGGAATCGACGCCGCCTTGCTCGCAGGCCGCTGCCGCGTTCGCAGCCTGCCGGCGACGCTCCGGTGACCCACAGGAGGCGGCGCCGCCACCTCCGGCCACCCCGCATCCATGCGCCTCCAACGCGCCCATCCGCGCGTCCCACCTCGCGCGGACGCGACGCCGCCGTGCTCGTCGTGACCGATGTGGCCATTGATGATGTCATCACGACGTCAACTGTGGGCCCGACATGTCAGCACCTTTTCAATTTTGGAAATGTTTTACAAATTGTTAGAACCCTGACAGGTGGGCCCAGTTTACTAATGAAATTCCAGAAAATCATTAAATTTGTAAAATCAATATCTTTTCACTGGTTCATCAGAAAAATATTCACAATATATCAAAATGCTCAAAAAAATAAATCTAATTTTTATACGTTAGAATTCATACATTTTGTAACATTTAAATTTAATAAATATTTGGAAAGAACCTAAAGGCATTTCCTCTATTTATAGTGTTAAATTAATCAATACATTTTCACTGATTTGTTAGACAAATATGGAAAATACATCAAAATGGTCCGAAAAATAAATCCAATTTATTCATGTTAAATTTATGCACTCCTGGAACATTTCAATTTAGTAAATCGTTCGAAATAACCTAAAGGCATTTTCTCTGTTTATAGAGTTAAATTTAATAAATGCTCATGAATCCCAAAATTTATTTAGAGCAAATGTTGTGTTTGATTTAAAATTCCTGTGATAAACTAGCATAGCACTTCTATGCCTATCCAAGAGAAACATACACCGCCCTATAACCTAAAGGCATTTTCTCTGTTTATAGAGTTAAATTAAATAAATGGTCATGAGTCCCAAAATTTACTTAGAGCAGATGTTGTGCTTGATTTAAAATCCCTGTGATAAACTAGCATAGCACTTCTATGCCTATCTGAGAGAAATATACACCGCCCATAATAATACTAATCTTAACTCCTTTTTTGTATTTGTTTTCTTTTGTTTTATTGCTTTGGTGATGCTTTGCAGGAAAACAATATTCGAATAACGATCAACAAAAAGGAAAATAAATACAAGACATTTCAAATTAGGGAACAATTGTAATTTCCTTTTCGAATTTAAGTTCGTTGTAATCTACTAACTATATTAAAGACAAACGAAATGGAGGCCTCTCAGCGATCGGCTACTGTAGCTAGCTACAGTAAGTACTGTAGCTAGCTACAGTACTACAGTAGCACGATCCCGGCCGTCGAACTGCGATCGGACGGCCCGCAGTACGCGCCCGAGACGCTTTTACAAAAAAAACCCTCCCAGATCCACAAATAGAACCCGCAGTCCACACGAACGCGAGGGGAAGGACTGATTTGCAAATTATGAAAATGTAAATGACAAAAACGTAAAACTGCCCGCATAATCTTCCCCCCACTCTCTCTCTCTCCCGCGCGACGCCGGAGTCGCCGCCGCCGCCCACGCGCACCCCCGCTGCTCCGCTTCTCCCCGTTCAGATCGAAGGCGACGGCGAGCTTCGCCGTCCTTTCCTCTGCATCCTCGCCAACTCTTGCGTCCTGGGATACCCGAGCCACGCCGGAATTTTCGCCGGCGTCAAGATGCTCCCTCCGCCACGCCGCCGTGCTCCGAGGCTCGAGCGAGGCCAGGCGTGGGCGGCAGGCTGTTCCTCGTGCCGCCGCCTGAGCCGCCTGCCGCTGCACTCTACACCGATTCCTCCGCCCCCCACCGGCCGACGCCGTCGCCACCTTGGGTCGCCACGCTGCTGCTGGCCGCGCCTCCCCCTCGCGCCGTCTTCGCGTCGTCTGTCGCCCCGCCGCTCCGTCGACCCGGAGCCGCCCGAGCCCCGTCGCCTTCCTCTCCTCCGGCCGCCGTCCTTGCGCGACCACGACCGGCCGCGTCCTCCTCACCTCGACCCGCGACGCGCCTGACCGCACCTCCCCGACCTCGGCCAGGGCCTCCGACGCCGTGGCCGCCCCTGCTCCGCCTCCTCCTGCTCCAGCGCCGTCCCGAGGTCGAGATGTGCTTCTAGGTACACAAAACATCAATGAGAATTTGTTCGCAGAAGCTAGGTAAGCTAGGTACGACCTCACCCCCAAATTTGTTGGATTTCTTGAGTCCTAGATCTGGCTTCCCGTCGGACGGCGGCGTGGATTCCGCGGGCATCGATCTGGTTCCCAGCAGAATGGCGGCAACTCCTCCATGGAGTGGAATCACACGACGACGAGTTGTACGACGTGCTCGATCTGGAGCACTTTCCACCGCCAGTGCTACTTGCGCATTGGGAGCCAGGGCAAATGCCTCCTACTTCTTGGCTGCGGATTTGAAGCTTCCTTTTATTCTGAAGAACAAACCTTTATACTTCACGGGATAGCCACAAGGTGTTCTTCACATGGACCCTAATCCAACTAACTGTTTGCTGCTAATCATCATTTGTTTTGTCCTTTATTATTCAGTATTGTTTCTAATACATGATTGCATCACATTTTGAGTGAGAGATGGGAGAATATACATAATGGGAAACTAATGAAATTTGTAGCAAATATAATATAAATTGAAAGTATTTTAGTGTGATTGTTTGATTCGTTGATTTTCAGATTCAAAGACTTTGCTACCATAATAATGGAGCATGCGGGCGAGGTGGAGCTGCAGCTGTCCAGTTGATTCAGCTGGACGAGTGGCCTTCCGCGTCCTAGATAACTACTCCTACAAGGGAAGCAATTAGGTGTTCACTGTTCTCCAAATGGCCCTAACCCAAAGACAGGTGCCGCTGCCATTCATTATCTGGTTGTTTCTTTGTTACTCAGCATTGTTTCTGATATATGATGGCATCACATTCTGAGAGATCGATGAGAGAACGTACATGATCAATAGGGAGGGAAAGTTATGAAATTTGCTGTAAATATATTTTAAATTTTGTTGGAGTTATTGTTTGATACCCCTTTGTTCAAATTCAAGAATTTCTTTTCCTAAGTAATGGAGTACTGGAGTATATTTGCTGACTGGTTACTCCTCACTGTTTATTTTTGCCTTTAGTTGGTAGGCAAAGTGCTACCTGCGTACTCCACCAATAACGCCTAAGGTGTCCTTTAGTTATGCTATTCCTTAATGGTGATCACTAAATATAAATACATTGTTTATTCACTAGAGTATGGCCTTTTGCATTCATCATTAAAGATTTTGATGGAATACCATGTAGTTATTACACTTACATTCACTCTTAAGTACTTTCAGTCCATGCATTTCACTAATGCCCCTGTCGGATTTGTGAGCATGATTTTATCCCTAAAATTTGTAATATAAATTCCCGGGTGGTGAAAATCGCTAATACAACTGTGAACTTCATTTTCAACTCATGGATTGTTTTGTTGCTCTTAAAATCAACTTGAAGGACTAATAGTGTAAGAGAGAACCTAAATTTATTCACTGTTAGTTGATTACCTACTTATTATTGGATGATAGTTGTGGCCTTTTTTTTTTGCACAGAAACAGTGGCCTTGACCTATCCTTTGATAAACTCATGAAGTCATGTTTGTTAGAAAGTCAGTTTTCAGATGTCATATGGTTTGTTCACACATCGCTCCTGTATGATACACATCAATCTTGCATTAGACTAGATAACTATCATTCTGTACTAAACTAGAAAATGTGGTTTGACATGATTTCCTTTTTCTCTGACTTTTCTCATTAATATGATGTCCAGATGGAAATAAGCATGGTATTCCATCTATATTTTGTAGGAATGAAAATTCTGATTGGTTTTGCTTTGATGGGTTATCACTTACCGGAGTATAGCTTCCAGCCTTCAGACATATAGACCGATTTTTTAGTTCTCTGTTGTGGAAAGGAATGATATATATCCATTTATTTGATCCCCTTCAAATTCTGCATAATAATACAATTGCTTTGTTATTCATTTACTAATGCAATCTCCATTACCATATTCTATTGTTATGAGATGCTTCATCTTGCTCAGGCATGCATAGCTCGGCAGAGGCTCAGATGTTTTCTCTGTACTGCTACTAGCTTGATGCTTATTCCTTCTATTGCATATCGTGACATGATGCAACAGTTCAGCTTAGGTACTTTGGGAATGTCGAAGCAGAATATTCCTTGCTCTCTTGTGGAAAAGTGTAAGTGTTTGCTGCCGCCAGTATGTAGCTATTTATGGAAAATCTTAGTATTACCAAACAACTGTCCTTAATAAAGAGAGAGATGCAACTCTTACAGGATTGTCTTGAGAATAATTTTTAATAAAGATAATTGTGCGCATCTATTGATGCTGAGCGCAGGGTATTTGCCCTTTCTTAAAAAAGGGCAGCAACGCCATACTTCCTATGTTCATGAAGGTGAGGTGTTTTTTTGGGTTTCTTGTTGGGGTGCCTTTTTTGTGTGCAATTTGCTGATGGCGTTCTTAGTGGCCTTTAATTTCAGTGTGTTGTGGCTGGTGTTGAGTTTCTGACATCACGCCCGTTCCTCCCGCGAGACTTTTTCGTCGCATATGGCCTACGTTGAACAGATCATGTCAGGTAGTTGTTAGATGTGTTCGGCATACCTAATGTGTATTGTTTCACATGCTCCTGTGATTTCCTAGGCAAGAATATGTTGAGAAAAGGCTGAGTTGTATTTGGGTGAGAAAAATGCTCACAAAAATGCTACCTATTCATAACAAAATAAAAACGCTTCCAAATCTGAGCATTTGAATAATGAAAAACAAAACGAAAAGCTTCCCACTTTCACCAATTTTTTGGAAATCAAACAAAATATAAATCCATATCTCTGAATATATCCGTTGGAAAAAAATAAGAGTAATATATCAAAACAATCAAAAAAAATACATACAAACTACTTATGCTAAAGATTTTTTTTCGAATATTCAACTGAAATACAAACATGTTTGAACATTTGCATATTCTACAAAATATATCAAAAATGCTAACAAAAAAAATGCTACCTATTCATAGCAAAATAAAAACGCTTCCAAATCTGAGCATTTGAATAATGAAAAAAAAGGAAAAGCTTCCCACTTTCACCAATTTTTTTGGAACTCAAACAAATTATAAATCCGTAACTCTGAATATATCCGCAAGAAAAAAATACGAGTAATATATCAAAACAATCAGAAAAATACATACAAACTACTTATGCTAAAGATTTTTTTTTCGAATATTCAATTTTTGTCACCATTTGGAGGTAATTCAAATGCATATTTCCTAATTTCAATTTAATATTGCCGCTGAAATACAAACATGTTTGAACATTTGCATATTCTACAAAATATATCAAAAAAGCTCACAAAAAATGCTACATATTCATAACAAAAAAAAATGCTTCCGAATCTGAGCTTTTGAATAACGAAAAAAAAACGAATAGCTTCCCACTTTCACCAATTTTTTTGAAATCAAACAAATTATAAATCAATATCTCCGAATATATCCGTTGGAAAAAAAATACGAGTAATATATCAAACAATTAGAAAAATACATACAAACTACTTATGCTAAAGATTTTTTTTTGAATATTCAAATTTTGTCACCAGTTGGAGGTAATTCAAATGCGTATTTCCTAATTTCAATTTAATATTGTCGCTGAAATACAAACATGTTTGAACATTTGATATAGAACGAATCTGATGTGCAGAAAGTACATATAACCAATCAGGTTTCAGATATTAGTCCTGCAGTTTTCGATGACAGAAAAAATAGTCAGGAAAGTAAATAATTTTGGTGGTACGGTTCCATTTTACAATAACAAAATAAAAAAACATATCTGCAAGATGCAATTTATCCAACATTTGAGCGAATATTTCGAAATTCCATAAAATAAAACCGAAATGCTCACCAAAAATAACTGCAGTATACTCATAACAAATACCAAATTTATTTCAACATTTCAATTGAACATATTAAAAACCAAAACCTTTTAAATATGCACATTTCCAGAATTTAATTAAAACTTTTGTAAAATCCCAAATACAACTTCAAATAAATTCAGGCCAAGTTCTAAAAATATGTAAAAATTAAAATAATTATTTCACATACTTTGGACCTTTTCCAACTTATTTGAAATACTGAAAATTTAAAATTATACATGAAGGCTCATTTGTCACTTTTATGACACTTTAGAAGGTATGGATTTCAAAATCAACATACCCACCGCACTTAATAAAAAATATTCGATTATCTTCATTTCCAAACCAAATGAGACAAAATTCCACAAATTTGCAGAAAAATCATATAGACATTGCATTAAAAAAACATTTGAATACATAAATATTTCGAGAAAAATGCAAATTCATTTGCTCTAATTGTATAATTGTGGCTCCCTTTCAAATCATTCAGCCTGGTTTGCAGAAGCACCACTTTCAAATAAATCTAAATGGAAGATAGCATGCCCAGAAAGGTTTCTCACCTGCACTGTTAAACCTGCCACACAGAGAAAACCAAAAATAAAATACAATCCACTATCTGTAATAAACATTAGTAATTTGTGAGTAAAGAGCAGGAAACCTGCAGTGCCCATTTGATATAGAACGAATCTGATGTGCAGAAAGTACATATAACCAATCAGGTTTCAGATATTAGTCCTGCAGTTTTCGATGACAGAAAAAATAGTCAGGAATGCAAACAATTTTGGTGGATATAACGATACTATATTGCACCATGTTACATGATATTTTATCCAGTAGAAATAGAATGACATTTAGGAAACGCCTAAATCCGAACTTTGTAAGAATCGTTGTGTTCGACTGATGTACTTTGAAAATAATACCAAAAAAGGCATCAGTATGGTGAAAATGACAGCTGCATAGCAAATAATCACAGGAAAATTTGTATCTTATGGTTGTTCTTTTATGTCAAAAAGCAAGTTGCTACGCAAGTTCCTACAACTGAATGCCACACAAACTCAACAACCCACCAGACAATTTCGTGCAGGATGCAGGTCTCCCACTTTGTCTGTCCTGGCACACAGCTCCATAGTGCCCTGGGGTTGAGCAAGGACTCCACACCATCGAGGTACTGCAGTACTACCAATTAGGGCGAATTTTAACATTTCAAATCACGCCATCCCGAATGGGGTCTACTAAATGATGGAATATAAGATATGTTTATATTTAATTTCAATAAATATTTTTTTATGATCTACAAAAGATAAACGAAATATGAAATATTCGGTTTTTATTTAAACAATAGACATAAAATAAAAAAAGGTACTGTTTATGCAATATTCCAATTTCTCAAACAAATGATAATGAATCCATTCTTTTTTCAATTCTCGAAATGCTTCACATCTTACTTAATAATGGTGTCATTTATCTAAAAACTACAAGTACGATTCCACCTTACAATAAAAAAATAAAATAAAACATATTTGCAAGATGCAATTTGTCCAACATTTGAGCAAATATTTCAAAATTCCATAAAATAAAACCGAAATGCTCATAAAAAATAACTACAGTATACTCATAACAAATACCAAATTTATTTCAACATTTCACTTTCGCCATCATTTAGATACCACACGAACAAACTTTCCCCAAATGTAAAATCAAATTCAAATGGATTAAATATTGAGCACTTCAAACCTTCAAACATTCGAATATTATACACAATATATCAGAAATGCACTAAAAAAAATGCTACCTATTCATAAGAAAACAAACAAATATTTCAACACTCCAATTTAGCCAACATTTTGATTAGCAAAAACAAATATAAATATAGAAACACGGATTTTGCCAATGTTTAGGCAGATATTCAAACATGATCGACCATAACAAACAACTACATATTCAAACATTCTACGAAATATTTCAAAAATGCTCACGAAAAAATGCTACCTATCTACAACGAAATAAAAACACGTTTATACACTCCAAATTGGCTAACATTTTAGTAAACAACAAATATACATTGTAAAAAAAATCACCAAGGGCATAAATCACCAACACCAAAATTCAGCTGCAGTATACTCACAACAGATACCAAATTATTTTAACATTTCAATTTAGCCAACATTCCGACACGACACGAACAAACTTTCCTCACATATGAAATCAAATTCAAATGGATTGTTCTAATTTCAAAAAAAATATTGACGTCGAAATACAAACATGTTTGAGCATTTCAAACCTTCAAATATTTGAATATTGCACACAATATATCAGAAATGCACACAAAAAATGCTACCTATTCATAACAAAACAAACAAATGTTTCAACACTCCAATTTAGCAAACATCTTGGATAACAAAATATATATATATATATATATATATATATATATATATATATATATATAGGTCTGCTATTCTGGAACTAGTTCTAGAATAACTATTCTGGAACCACTTCTGAACTTCGCTCGCAAAGTTAATGGACTTCATTCAATAGTAATGTGAACTTCCTGACGGAACACACTGATTCTCCACCTTCGCCGGAAAATTTTCTAGTGCGATTTTTGATCCGCTTATCGGAATGATGCATATGATATACCGTTGGATAGCTATCGAAATTACGAAACTTTTCATGTTCACGGGTTTTCGAAATTAGTTACGGTTTTTAAAGAATTTCATATATACGAACACTTTTTTTCGCGACCGTACAGTATTTTGGTCGCCATTTGCAAACCGTTAATCGGATTGACGCAAATGATACGCCGTTGGAAAGCTATGAAAAATCCGCAACTTTGTATCTCACGCACTTTTTTCGAAATTCCTTACGGTTTAAGAGCAGTTTTAAATATACATAATTCTGTTATTTTTTAGAATTCTCGTTTTTCTGAACTTCCCACTTCACAACACTGAACTTCTTCCGAACACATAAGTGAACTTCTTCACGGAGCACCAGAAGCACGTTCTCCGTCATGTTTTTGACTTCTTTGATTTTTTTTTACCTGTTTGATTTTCGTACTCGAACAATTTCTGAACTTCCCTCGTCACGAAAGTGAACTTTTATGTGAGACGTAAGTAAACTTCCTCACGGAGAATTAGAACTATGCTGAACTTCGAATTTGAACTTTTCCTGACAGAAGAAGTGAACCTCACGATGGAGTTTGTACATTTTTTCCGATAAATTGTTCGAAGAATATATAGACACAATGATTTTAGAATAAAGAACTGCCGACGAACAACTAAAATAAAATTCACTGACGATACAATCACGCAGTTCACATCAGTTCAGCATTGCAAGTCCACATCCGCGCTAGGCGAGGTTCAGAAACAACGGACTTGGGGTTCACATCACACCTCCCCCATCTTGCTTTGCTACTGGAGGAAGCGGACAGGAGGTCGGCTTCCCTTGCCGCGCACGATGAACTCCTCGGCCGTGCGTGCTGGACTTCAGTAGTCCCCGCACTGTGGACTGCAACAGATTGAAGGGACCGAGTGACCTCAACGGCATCAGATTCCGGCAAGGCAGGGGAGGACGGGGTCGTTGGAGCTCAGATGTTTGGCGAGTAGAGCAGAAGGAGGTAGGGGTTGTTTTCAACCTCCAGGTGCAGCTGGGCTGCCCCATCCAAGAAGAGCCGTCCGCGGCGTGGAGGAGAAATCGCCCGGTGGAGGTGGGGCCGGTGTGGCTCGATCCGGCGGAGGTGACGCGGGGGCGGCTCGATCCAGTGGATGTGAGGCCGGAGCGGCTTGATCGGTGGAGGGTAGGCCGCGGCGGCGCGGTCCGGCGGAAGGGAGGCTGCGGCGGCATGTTCCCAACGGAGGCGAGGGAGGCGATGTGGCCGGTCAGCATGCGGGACGGCTTCCTCGTGAGGTTGGTCGCCGAAACTGCGGGCGGCAGTGGAGGGCTGGCCCCCTCGCGTCGGTGGAGAGGAGAAGTGGCGGCGTTGGTGGCCTCGCGCCGGGCAAGGGCGGCGCTCCGGGCGGGGGGTCGGCGTGGGCCGCAGGCGGCGGGAACCAGGGGATGCGCACGGCACGGGAAGGTGGCCGGCGGCGCGCTGGGGAGGGCTGCCGGCGCCGGAGATACGCGCGTGCGCTGGCTGGAGGTGTAGGAGGAGAGCGGCGCCGTCGGTGATGCGGTGAGGGGCAGGGGCGGCGCTCCGGGGTGGGGGCGGCGTGATGGAGGCGCAGGGTCGGCGTCCGGGGCAAGGGGGCGGTTGGTGGCCGGCGGCGCGCTGGGACGTGTGGCGGCGGATGGCGCGCAGGGAGGGTGGCGGCGCGCCGACGGGGAGAAGCTGGGTTGGGGGTGGGAAGGTAGGTGCGGGGGGGGGTGGGGGGGTTGAAGGGAGCCGGTCGGTGAGTTTTTTTTTTTTACGGGAGACGGGTGTACTGGTTTTTTTCTGGTCGGTTCGGGATAAGAAGGTGAGTAGTAGGGGTTCTAGAATAGCTATTCTAGAACCTCTTAAGGGGTGGTTGCAGAATAGTCCTGCTCTATATATTGCACAAACAAAATCACCAAGGGCGTGGCGTGACGCCACGCCAAATTCAACTAGTAAAGCTGTAAAGACATTATAATTTGTGCTAAATCAGTAAAATGATCGGTTTTGACATTGCAAGAGTTCAATAAATTGTAATAACTACTGTAAGATCTGAACTATTCAAACATTTCTAGTTATTTCTGTGTTTAATGTTTTATTGCGTTCTACCAATTGATAATCAGTTAATCACACGGGCGCGGCGTGTCGCCGCGCTAAGAGCAACTCCAGCCGTTGGCCCCCCCAGGCCGAATTGCCGGCGTTTTTTTGGCCCTGCTGGGGGGGCGCCGGCGAAAAAAAATGGCGTGCGGTTGGAGTGGTTCCCAGTCGTGACCCCCAGACGGTACGGCGAAAACAAGACGTAATTTCATCAAATTCGACGAAACTTCATAAAATTCGACGAAACTTCATAATATTCGGTGATAATTAGCGATATTTGGCGATATTTTACAATAAAACTAAAAAAAAAGAAAAAAAAACTGCGGCGGCGTCTACAGCCCGAGGCGGCTGTAGAAGACGGTGTAGTCCTCCCCGTCGTCGGATTCGCCGCCGCCATAGCTCGGAGGAGCAGCAGGGCACGCCCGCCTCGCCGTCGCCGCCGGTGCCTGGCTCCTGCTTCGGCGTCAGCCACCGGCTGGTGCTGGTGCCGGCCTCCTCGTCGTCGTCGTCCAGGACGACGACCTCCGGCGAGGCACGACGGCTGCGGCGCCCGTAGCGCTCGAAGGCCTCCCGCTGCTCGGCCTCGACGTGCCGTTTGCGCTCCTCCTCCTCCCGCTCGTGCTCACGGGCCGACCACGCACAGGCGAAATCCGCCGGCGCCGGAGGGACGTCGTCGAGGCTGGCCGCCAGGGCGGCCGCCATCGCGGCCTCCTCGTCGTAGGGCTCCTCCTTGTCGACGGCCTTCTTTCTGAAGGCCTTCTTCAGGACGCGGCCGACGACGCCGGTGCCGGGCTCCCGCTTCGGCGTCAGTAGGCGGGAGGAGCTCCCGCTCCCGCCGCCGGTGCCCGGCTCCCTGATGACGATGCCGCGCGAGGGCGCCGCCGGCTCTTGCTTGATGACGCTGGCGAGCGGCGTCGAGGAGCGGGCTCCTGCGTCGGAGGAGGAGGACGACGAGCACGCCATCCTCCTCGGCTCCCATCCGTGCCGCCGTCCCCTCCTCGCCGGCCCTGCAGCGGCGGCTCGTTACCGCCCTCGATGTGGTCGAGGACGGCCTGGAGGGAGCGGCCGGGGAGTCCCCACCAGTCCTTCCGGCCCTCGCTGTTGTTGCGGGAGGGGGCGAGGTCCTTCGGGCCGGGGAAGTCGTTGAGCTGCCGCTCGTGGCGGTCCTCGAAGAAAGGCACCCACGTCGAGGAGTTCTCCGGGTGCCAGGCGGGATCCTCCTGCTGCTCCGCCGTCAGCTCATCGCGGACGGCGTAGATCTCGGCCCACCGCCGGTCGGCGGTGGGGATGGGGGGGATCGGGATCCCCATCTGGCTGAGCCGCCATCCTCCTCCGGGGAGCTTCATGCCGGGTGGGCATGGGTAGCCCGCCTCGTGAAGGAGGCGTGCCTCCCGCTTCTTAAGCCAGTTCCGGCCGAAGCCGTTCGCCGCCGCGCCGCTAGCCATTGGGTGTGGTGTGCGCTCGGTGATCGAGAGGAAGCGCGGCGAGGGTGTATGCTCGGTGAGGAAGTGCGGCGAGTGTGTGATCGGCGGTGTGCGGGTGCAGTAAATAAATACCGGCGGGGGAGAGGGCGGGGCAGTAATAACTACGGCGCGCCTAACTCCGCCGCGTGGCCGATTTGACTCGACGGCGGTACGCCTGACCGCGGCAGAGCAGTAATGCGACGCGGAAGGCGAGGCGATGAGGACGACGAAACGGTTGTGCGGCTGACACCGCGGGTCCACGGGATGCTTCGCGCGGTTTCACTCGGCTCCGCGCCGTTTCGCGCCATTTTCCCTTTCACCGGCGCCCCCAGGCCGAACCCGGGGCGCTGGGTTCGGCCTGGGACGCCGGATAAAAATTGGGCCAAATCCGGCGAAAAAAGAGGCCTTGGGGGGGCGCTGGGGGGGCGACTACGGGAAAAATGATCCGCCGGCGTCAAAAAGGGGGTCCTGGGGGGGCTCTCGGGGGGACGGCTGGAGTTGCTCTAACGCGCAGACTAAATAGGGAAAACCGGTAAAAACTTATACGCGGACTAAAAAGAAACGGAGGGAGTATTATTTTATAATTAGTGACTTATCCCATTCATTAAAATAATTAAAATAAATAGGACACTTAGAAATCTCAGAAAGATTAGTCACAAGCATTAAAACCCCATCCACCACCACCGTGCGAGCGCTCTTCCGGTCAAACTTTGGCCTGCCGCACGCAAAGCTCTTAAATTTCTCGCTGTCGCTATATCTTCCTTTCTCTCTTTGTCAGCGGGCGGTAGATACGATGCGACAGCAGTAGATGCTACCTGCGCCGAGAAACGAAGGAGCTGTGAACCATCAGTCTCGCGCAGCTCGCGGAGGCTTTCCTGGAACGGCTTTTTTACCTACAACTAGCACATGTCGCACAAAATGCTATGGATGCTTAAAAGGAAAATCTCACAACGCATGTGCATCGCCTTGTCACCATCGGCTGTACCAGTCTGTTCTTTCTTTGTGCCACCGGATACTTGATCCGGATTTTGTTTGAGTCTTTGATCACCGTACTTAAATTATATCCGGCACACCCTATTGGTGTTCCTTTTAGAGGTATCGGACATGTCTGACGTCTCTTTTCTGCCTCCTATACCGGCACTCCAAACGGCCGGATTCTAAGTTTTTTTCTGATCAATATTTGTAAAAGAAGTGATTTCATTACATGTCGACGAAATTAAAACTGAAATTTAAACTACAACCAGACTAAACTTAAACTAAAATTAATCTAAATTTAAACTACAACTAATAGTCTACACGCCAGACGGAGGTAGCACGCTAGGGCCAGCCTCGTCGTCGTTTGTCTCTTACTAGACGAGAGACGGGGAGCCAGGCATGTTGAGACCGGCCTCATACGCCTGCCAACACCTTTCCGCTCTGCCTTGCACCATCTATGTGTGCACCTCCGCCGCTTGGGTGCGCCTGCCAACACCTCCGCTCTGCGAAGCTCCGCGCCTCGCAGAGGGCCTGCGCCTCCTCCTCCTCCGCCCCCCCCCCCCCCCCCTCTCTCCTCGCCTGGCTCTCCCTCTCCGCGAACTAAGCCTCCTCCCGCGTGTCCTGCTCCGCGGCCGCCTCTCCAGCTCTCGCGCTTCGTCGGCCCGGCGGAAGGCGGCTTGCACCCGACGACTGTGAGTTGTCGCCGCATCGAAGCACCGCTAGAGGTCGCCCTCATGGCGTTCAGCTCCTCACGTGCCTGCCGCTGGGCTTCGGCGAGGGAGCGGGCATGCTCCTCCTCCAACGCCGATTGGCGCGACAGCTCCATGGCGCGTGCCTCCGTCACGTCGTTCTCGGCCATGACGAACTCTCTAAAATGGTGTCGCCCGCTCTCCTCGCGCGTGGTGATGAAGTAGTAGTACGCCGCGTGCTGTTCCGGCCAGATCGGCTGTCGTGGCTCCGATGGCGGTTGTTCCGACTTCGGTTCCGACACCGGCATCACCACCTGCTCCGGCTCCTCCATCGGATACTGCTCAACCTCCTCCGGCTACTCAAGGTGCTCGTCGTTAGCCGGCGGAGGATTTTGCCCCTCCTCCAGGAAACGACAGCGCGCGGCCTGATTGAGAGTGGCCCAGAAGGTTGCTAGGCGGCGTGGGTTGTATTGTCTACGGCGAGATGTGAACACGACGAGAAGTGGTGGCACAACGAGCTTCTTTATAGCCGTCCGGATCGGCAGGAAGCGACAGTGGCGTGCGAGAATCAACGTGTGGGTGGTGAAGTAAACATGCCAGTTTAATGCCGGCGATATTTCTCCGCCGCGTCAGCCTGCCGACGCCGCCTGAGAAGGCTACTCCGCCATGCCCAAACAAATAATGTTTCCTCTTCCAGAATTAATGATATAGCCAGTATGTTTATACTCGAATTGGATAGTTTGGAGAGAAACATAAGTCGTCCTTAGCGTTCACTCTAGTTAAACTTGACATTCCTAATGAATTGCCAGCCTCATCATTCTAAAGATAAATCCTCATGTAATTACATGGGAAGGAAACGTGAATAACCACAAATTTCTAATATCTACACACAGACGTACGACACAGGCACTCGCAAATTTCTGAGATCTACACCGTACAAACCACAAAAGACACATCGATCGACCAGCAGCAGCTGGTTTCTCAGCGAGGGTTGATGCTGGGCACGACGCCGCTCAGCAGGTTGCTGCCGGAGACATCGGACGACGACATGTACTGGTCGTTGCCCCCGGAGACCATCCTCGATCCAGACGACGTCGTCGCAGTGCTGCCGCCGGTTGTGTGGCTAGGGTCCATGGCCACGGACTCAGACGGCAGGCCATCCGTCTCCGGCATCATCTGCCAAATCGTCTCCAGCTCCCTCACCACCTCCACCATGCTGGGCCTCGCGTCCGTCTCGTCACGGCAGCACCGGAGCCCGAGCGCAGCGAACCTCTCCACGCATTCCACCGGGCACGACCCCATCCGCATGTCGACCACCGACAGTATCATCCCCGACTGGTTCGCTGACACGACCTGCACATGTATTGTCACAATTCAGTTTCTCCCTGCTAGCATGATTCTCATCACAGAATCACTACAGTAGAGTACATTCACTCAATCAATCTGAAGTTTGATAGTTTACCTCTCTGACTAGATTTTTCCCATGAGAAATAGGCTGCATCCCTGTCAACAGTTCCAGAAAAACGACACCAAGGCTGTACACGTCACTTTTGTCCGTCAGCTTATGAGTGAGGAAATACTCCGGGTCAAGATATCCCTGCATATAAAGCCAAGTGGATCAATATAGCGGTCTCTTCCAAGAAGCTCCTCAGTGCTGCCTATAAACTAGTTGATGCCAAGGTATGTGCTAATGCAAGGTTCAACCTACTCACCGGGGTACCCTTAACGACAGTGGAGACATAACCAGGAGCGCTCCCCTCTGTTTCTGGCAGTGGAGCGAGTCGCGAGAGACCAAAATCAGCAACCTTCGCTACAAACTTCGAGTCCAATAAGATGTTGCTAGCCTTGATGTCACGATGAAATATCGGAGGGTCTGCTTCCGTGTGCAAATAGAGGATGCCTCGTGATGATCCCAGTGCAATTCGTAACCTCATGGGAAAACTTAGAGCCTCTTTAGCTTTAACTGTTGCAGAAATAAAGCACTAGTTAGAGGAGCCTTACAGGACAGGCAGCACAATCACAACTACGAAAGCAAAAATAATTTGCAAGCAAACCAAAGAGCATGGAGACTTCCTTGGCTTGAGCCTGGCTATTAAAATCCAAAACGCACAGGTATCCAAGTTAGGTTCCATCATACCTTACATGATTGAATTTGTTGGCTAAATAGGAGATGTGAGTTCTAACTGAGAAACAATTGATGGGATAATAGATATTTATCAAGAAGGCGTGCACTATACTATTATGCATGCACAGTAATCACAACACGGAAAATTCATAAATTTGTCTTGATCTCATTTCTCAGTTGGATCTCCTAACATTAACTGGGTGACTGTAACTATGCTATCGATGGCAAGAGAAAGGCCAAAGATTGCATATCGGTGCATGGTAGATAAATAGAAAAAAATACCCTTGCCTGACAGGGTAAATATGAACCAAAGTAATTCAATAAGATGAGCACATTTTAGAAATTATGACTAAATACAATTTTGAGGTGCAGTTTAGTGGGTACAGAAGAGTTCTAACCTGAAAGATTATCACGTAGAGTACCATTTGGCATATACTCATACACCAGCATCTGCAATACAGCATTCACAGCATGAGTTTAGATCATCATAACGTTGGACCAAATATAAGGTACCATTAGGCATAGACAGAAGAATATAGGCAACAGTTCAGCTTCTGCCATTAAGAGTGTCCAGAAAATGAGCTCTCAATAACAAAGTGCCAACACAGAAAATGAGCTTACAATATCTATGAACAAGGAATCACTTCTGCACTAAATAATTAACATTGTGTTGAATTACTCTAGCAGAATTATGCTGATGAAACGTGTGTTGATGTATAGAAATAGAAATAAGCTGATAACATGTGTTGATTATATGTACTTGAACAGATGCATGGATCGCAACAGATTAGGGTATCATTTTTTCTAAAGCCCAATTTAATACTAGAAAGCAGTTGCATAATAAAACATCATTCGATGAAATAAGCCTTTTCGATTAATTTCTAAGAAACAAATGTTGCAGGGCAAACCTGCTCATCCTCTTCATCGCAATAACCAAGCAAAGAAACCAGGTTTCGGTGATGCAGCCTGGACAACAATTCTATCTCTGTGAAGAACTCCTTTGAACCCTGAAGAGAACCCTGCTGTGCACGTTTTATTGCTGCTATTGTTCCATCAGCCAACACCCCCTTGTATACTTTTCCATAACCTCCTTGACCAATTAGTGCCGAATCACTAAAATCACTTGTACACTTTGATAATTCTTCAAAAGTGAAGTCTTTTACGCCATCAATTTTCATCGGAATTCTTTTCGCTGCAAAGTCAGTACAATGTTGTCATCAAATAGCCATTTATATTTCTTCACAAAAATTCAGATAAACTGTGGCAACTCATATCAGAAAGTCAAAACAATATGTACAATGCTGCAACTCTGTACTAACAAAATTAGAAGAAAAAGTGACAACTGTTTCAAATAAACAGAAGTAGACAACTGAAACATTACACTGTATTTGACAAAGAGACGAACCATCTAATAATTTTAGACCATAGAAAGTAGAAATGGAGGGTTTACCAGTGCGTTTCTTTGACGATTGAGTTGATCGCCTTCTCAATATAAAGAGAGTAATGAGGGATGAAAGAATTGCCGCTGCAGCAAATGCTGCGATGACAACACCAACAATGGCACCTGTACTGAGACTGGACTTTGCACGATGCGGCAGCACTGGAAAGAAAGCATGGGAAAATGTGAGTTATGTCTTCAATAATGGCTACAACTGCTGGATACAACGCTGGCAACATTTCATAGTGGTTACATTTGATAAAGAGCACCATATGTGATGGATACTTTCACAACAGTGCTATCAACATCCTCTTAGATCCCAAATTATTCTTTTTAGGTGCCATATTCATATTCTTTTCGGGTTAAAAAAGGGTGTCATATTCTTTTCTGTAGACCTAGCTATATTGTACTCAATCAGATTTTTTCTTTTCTTTGCAAGCCAAAAAAACTGTTAGATGCTGTTTTAGTCTCTTCTTGCTGTACGCATGTACATATACATTCATTTGCCTTTGGCCCAGGAAATACAACAAGGTCCAACACAAGGGTGAACTTCGACAATTAGAAAGACACTGAGAATTAAGGCGCCGAGGCCCTACGACAACGAGAACACACTTATCACAGATTCACATCAATAAGGGTGAATTTGATAGCAGGAAAAAGTTTACGGACATGTTAAGTTGAGGGTGTTAAGTAAAACTACTTTGTAAGTTCAGAGACACAGTGAAGCTTACTAAGTTAGTACAAGTTTGCCACTTAATTTGCTTATTTGATTGGTGTGGCACATGATACACATTTCCTTGAAGAAAACAGGGCCTTATTAAGTGAACAGCCTCCTCGACCTAATCCTCCAATCTTGCAGCATGGTGGCATCCCCACTACAGATCATGGAGGAATGGGGAGAACAGAGATAAAGGTGGAGGAAGAGGATTCAGGTGGTGGCATGGGTTTTGTGGATCAGCTCGGCAGCTCAATGTGATCTGATATACTCGACGCGGCAGTAGGGAGCATGCACCAATCTCACTTTGGCTTGGGCCCAAATTAATGCTTAGGCCCATATCGCATCGGGGATATGCAACAGCCGACCAGGCCTAGTTAGCTACTATACGTTCCACTTAAAAAACCAAGCTGCCTTATGTTACCTTAAAAAAGGATTTTAAAAACTATCAACTGTATGTAGCTCTACTGTACGCACGTACATGCCCGTGTGATCAGTGATCACTAATACAAACATCTATATGTGACCAGATAAACATGGTGACAAAAAAATGCAAGGAAACAAAATATGGAGTGAGGGAAGATAAAGAGCACATATACATACCGTTTTCATACCACCCTGGGATGAAGTCGATAAGCTCATAGGGGCCAAATATATCCGAGTCCGCGATCAGCCACCCTGTGAACATGTCTCTCAGTCTTAGCACTTCACTCGAGTTAAAAAAACCAGTGTTGTTTGGGAACAGCTTCAGCTTCATCTTCAGCCTTGGGCCTTCTTCCCACATGAAAGTAGCAACTTCCAATTGGTATGAGGACAAAAAGAGTCCCGACGATAGGTATTCTTGAAACTGCGCTTCATATGGAACATAATCCCAGAATCCGGGACTCTTCAGACGGTAATCGACGTAGAGTGGAATGCCACATGAACATGGGTTTGGTGACTTGAGTATGCTTTCGAAAGGAAGGTCGGTTGAGCATGGCGAACAAAGTGTGCTGTTATCCATGGAACCTCCCCCGGGAACAACTGATGAAGGTGATTCACAATACTGAGATATGTTCAGTTGGTTCTGAGATGTGCATACAGGGTTTCCAGATAACCTAAACATGCCATGTTAATAAAGGAAATATAAGGTACTGGAAATGGAATATAGATCTGAAAACTCCAACACCACTGTTTCTCCCCTTCCTTATGTGAATGGCATTCTTTTTTTAATTTGTAAGTTTGGGGAATTTCACAAACAAAAAAAAATGGGTTTAATATCCAGTACTTATTCTATTCTGAGATGAAGAAATGAAGGTTGGTGGCTACTAGCTACTCTACTTATATGCTCGCATATAAAATCAAGAAAGCTGCAGCATGCATTTTTGCTAGATAGCATGTGGAAGTTCAAGAATAATACTCAAGCTATAATACCGGTCCACATCAGGTTTTTTACTTTTTATTAAACAAAGATTGTCAGAAGAATTCCAGGGTGTCAACATAGAATCTTTCGGTACAAGTAGGTCAAGATTTTTCTGATTTAAATTAACAAGGAAATTGGTCAATAGAAATGCTTACAGGATGGTAACATTAGCAGGGGGTGTAAGAGGATTTGACAGATTCGTGAGTGCGTTATTATGGAAATCCCTGCAAAATATTCAAAGGAGAATATTAGACTATGAGTCCCAAAGAAATATGTGTCAATTAAACAATTCTCATGAGTCAAAAAGGTGAAATGAAAGGTTCAACTTATGATGGTCTTACAAGATTAGGCTTCTATTTCCACTGAAATCAATACCTCGCCAGACATCAGATGGAACAGAACCATCCAAGTTATTATTGTCCAATGACCTGAACGAATACAAAAAAATCAGCTCGGTCTAATTCAACTGATCATTCATGAACATTACTATCATGCAGACTGTTTTAAATTTTGTTTGTTGAAAATTGAAGTTGTTCTCACGGCATGGGCCCACAGAAGGTACTCTAGAAGCAGTTAGTGTCCATGCAAGAAGACCCTAAGGCAAGATTATGGGTGCTTGGTTGTTACTTATTAGGTATTTTATGTGCAACTGATTAATATTTAGTCAGCTTATCTGTCAGACAGACATAACCTATATGAGCAGATATACCTATGTATAAGGAGGCATATTGTGTACCAATTCACTAGCATACTTACAGTCTTTGGAGATTGGGAAGACCGGAGAAACTTCCAGGAATGGAACCGTTAAGACGATTGTGGGAAAGATCTCTGCACAACTTGCAATAGTGAGTGAGAAAATAAAAATTCCCTTGGGAAAAAAAGATCAATAAATGATACTTCAAAAACAAAATGACATGAGTTGTTGTGAGGAGTCTCTTTTTATACATTGTAGTTATGTTGCTCGCTAATTGGCCAAATGGTATGGGACCTGTCAACTGGTTCCAACTAATATCCCTGAAACACCAACAAAATAAAGATAAAAGTAAGTGATAGCAGCCAAATTCCTCTAAGCATCATGTGCAAGATTTTTTCCCTAAACAAATAGGTCACATGTTATTCCTTGTAAGGTAATATGCAATTCAGAGTTCTACATACAAGTAGCCAAGTTGCGGTATTCCACTGACATCAGGAGCGGGACCTTCCAAGCTGCAGTTCCTCAAACTCCTGATGTAGACCATATCAAATTAGATTAATCTGAAATTTCATAAATACTTTAAAAGAAAAGCAGATCAGAATTCCGAACCTAAACTTACAATTTAAGAAGTGTGGTGATATTGCCATAAGATGAAGGAATAGAACTTCCTGAGAAGTTGTTATTGTCTAGCTGACTGCAATCATTTTGGAAAGATGTAATTAGACGGATAGGGAATGTATATATCTTTAATAATTAAAATGTGATATCTCACAGACGTGTAAAAAAGCTAAGCAAATGAACTGGAAGTTACTCAAGTTGCTAAGGATATCTCAATGTATTTTGTTCTTTACTTCTTTCTAGTTAGTTTTGAATTACTTATGATATGTGAATGACAGAAAAATGCCAAAAGGGCTATAGCAGTTGTACTGTTTCAGCAGGATTTCAGCTTTCAGTGGTTTACTGCTGGCAAGAAATAACACCATACAGATCAGGGTAAAATTAGAAGTAATCCTAATTCCTAAGCAACTAACTGAGAAAATGCCAGTTAAAGCATGTTCTCTTGTTACTATTGAATAAGCTATCACAAGGAACACACACCAGCAGCTACTTTTCAGTAAAGACAACAGCGGAGTAGACATTCTTTGATTGTGTTGCTCCCTAAATTGTAGAAAACCCTTAAACTACAGTTAAAATCCATTCAAGCTACAAAAAACAAATACAGAGGAACTACTTATGAACTTCATGTAAATATGTTATACCAGGAAATTAAATCCATTTCATGGTCAAAGATTGATATCCAACACACCCAACCAAAATAACAAAAAATGAAATTCTATTCGAACTACTGCCCATAGTAGGCTTCGTACATGATGAGCAGTTTTGGTAGCTGTGATAATTCTGGAGGAAGATAGCCCGATAAGTTATTGTTATCCAACAATCTGCAAACAAATTATACGGTCAGTAGAGTATAAATGAAAAACAATATTATGGTAGGTGCAGCTGTCAGGTACTTACAGGTGAACAAGTGAAGGTAATCTGGACAATTCAGGTGGAATTTGACCACTCAACGAATTATTGTTCATGTGACTGAATAGAAATTGGAAATCCATTAGGATAAGGATAACTCTCACTCGTTAACAGAGAGAAAACAATATTCTACTTACAAGTGCTTCGTTTTGTTCAGGTTAGCAAATGATTTAGGTATGGGTCCGGATATATGATTCTGATCAATCTGAACCCTGTTCAAATTAGGAAGGAAGCCAATTTCCTCTGGTAAAGAACCAGTCAACTGGTTCCCATTTACGAGCCTGGAAATATAAATAAGGTACACCTTGTTACATGACCAAAATCAGCTGTGAAATCATCTCAGACAAATAACTATTTATTGAAAAAACTGTAGTCGATAACTAAGTAAGCATATACACAAAAGTGATAATATGTTCAACCAGAAGGATATGAATGAAACTGATTCAGGTAGACCATGTTTCTAATCAGTGTTGTAGATTTCAACTTACAATAGTTCCAGAGTAGTAATGTTGCCAACCTCCTTAGGAATGCTCCCACCAATTGAATTCCACATAAAATCCCTTGAAAGGAAATTAAAAGTACTCAGTGCCACTTGTGCATGTAGGACTGGATTAAGTGAACAGGAAATTCACATGATAATTAGCCAGCTCAATTTACTCTACTTACATTATTTTCATGTGAGAAAGCTGGCCAAGCTCAGGAGCTAAAGTCCCAGATAAATTCAACCGTAGGAGCTGCCTGTAATCACATATGAGGATATCATCAAGTGAAACATATCTTTAAAATGTCACTGGAATTTGATTCATCTGGAAAGAAAATAAGCATAAGATTTTTCAAAGAGAAAAATGCTCCCTGGTCCGTATAAACCCATTTTGCATATTTTTTTAGTGCATTAGCAGCTCCATCAAAGATACTGATACTTTAATATGATTTATTTTGTAAATTTCTCGGCCTCTTTGTAAATACCCTTCTTGTAAATATTTCCCTTTTAATAAAATTTACTGTTAGGGCCTCCCCTGCAGTTTTCAGTTCAGAAAACAAATATGGGCTTTTTAAGCAAATATATGTGGATTTTTTTTGCAAGAAGATAATAACGCTGAAACATCTTTCTGGTTTAAAAACAAGGAAGCTTTCGACAGGTCATACAAGAGATTCAAGGATACAAATTTGATCTATTTAGAAGATCAACAAAATTGTATATACGACCAAGTCCAAGTTTTCCAAATCATAACCAACAAAAACTAAGGAGAAGGCTTGTATAAATGTTATGGACATGATTGACAAGAAGATCACTTATGCACAATTTCACATACAGTTCTTTCACATGAAAGTATCCATCGCTTGCTGTTGCATTTTCACAGATAACGCGGGACCAATTTCCGATGCATGGATCTCCACGGTTCCAGTTATCGAGAAATCCCAGTGGATCGTTCAAGCTGCCTTTGATAGCTCTCAAAGCATCGACTGCAGACCAGTTGAACCAAACGTAGAGCAAGTTAGCTTCCTAATGCAAGCAGGATGTAGATAGAAAATAAAAATATAGGTTGCATTCCTGACTTGTGCTCTCCTTTGCATATCCTCAAGTGAGGAAGATGGTTATGAGGAACAAGTAAAATGAACAAGAATTTCTGTCAAATTAATTAAGGCAAAGTGTGGTGGTTAAGATGGATTTTACCTTCCCATGGTGCTGTCATCTGTGCAGTCGTCGGCTGTACATGGGAAAGACATAATGTGAAGATAATGGAGCAAATATAGAGCAGTCGGGACCCTAGCATGATGCCGTTGCAGAGAAAAAATTTGGCAGTAACGTTTAGAGTTCACCGAAACAGGCTCTCTCTGATGGCGGAGTCCATCCCCTGAAAAGGAGCAAAGGAGAAACAGTTACTTGTCCAGATCCAGGAACACGAAAAATGATCATCTAAAGCATGCTACGGAACAGATTAGTGCTCAAAGTTTTCAGCAAAGAACCGACTGTGTGCCCTTGTAGTAAACTGGGACTTTGTAAAAATATCTATCTGGGAATTGTCAAAAGTCTGACTGTCTGAGGACCATTCTTTGCGAAAAGCATACAGTCAAGAAGCACCTGGCAACCAGTAACAACAACAGAGGTTCAAATGGATATGAAATTGAAGGCATAAACTTGATATGGCCTCAGAGGTTTGGTGGAAGGAGATCCAATTCCTTCTGCTGCTGCTGCTCTCCGATTAATGGTCACACCGCAGCGACGTGTATCCATTGAAGGAGGCTAACAATCATGGCAGCACACCATGAAGGATGCTAACTATGTTTATGTTGTGGAAGAAGAAGAAGAACTGGACGGATTCGATTGCCGGTATGGCTGCCAAGGAAAATACTGCAAGCATATGTAATCAAGAGCAAGCTAACAAAGGGAAATGAAGCTGAACTCACCTGGTAGCAAGCAAGCATGCAGGACAAAGTAACCCCAGCAAACTGGGGAGAAGAAAAGATACCCCGATGATGCAGGACAAAGAGAGGAGGAAGGACAAAAATAGAGAAGGGGACAGGAATGGTGGACTAATTAAAAAGTGGGGGTAGTAAGTAGCACGGAGCCGAGTAGGAGATTAGTACTAGTATTGTTATGGCGGTTGGAGAGGGGATTAATGGGGAGGAAAGGGACGGCAAGCTTCTTTCTTGTGTCCAATCCAAGGCACCATACTAGTACTAGTAACCAATCAGTATGTCGAATTGAAGGCAAGCAGGACCCGTTCTTCTTCCGTCTAACCGTTCCAAAACATCAATCTTGAACAATTCCCTTGTTTCGCCATTGAAAAGGCAGTGAGAAAAGGAGGCGGCGAGGAGGAATTGACCATACAAGATGCTGGCGAATTGAGATGAATTGGGGTTGGTGGCATCCATCCATCCGCCCAAATGTTTGTCCCCCTGACCTCAGCAGCAGCAGCGCCACATTTCTCCATTGAATCTGATGTCAACGAAAGTAGGTGGCCGCTTCCTCCTCCTGGCTTCACGGAAACTACACTCATTAATCTATTGGGCCGATGAACCTAGGCAAGTACGACAGCAGCACCAAGAAGAGGAACGAGTCTCCCAGGAAGGAAGAAAGAGTCAAGCGAGGTCATACCTGGACGCCTTGCCCATCCCGCCGTTGCTGCAGCCGTTGGAGCCGCTTCCTCCTCGCCGCCACCGCTGGCCATGCTTGCTGCGCCGCCGTAATACGCTCCCGTCCCGTGGATCCACCAAAAACCAAAACACCAGTCAGGGAAGCTAGGATGCTGTCCCCGGCATGTGGGTCCCGCATCACTAGTTCCGTGTATAGGTGGCCAAACGGGCCGGGCCCAGCATGCCGGCCCGAGGCATGGGAAAAAAAGCACGGCCCAGGCACGGCCCGGCACGGATCTTAACGGGCCGTGCCCCGGCACGGGCCCGCTCCGTGTCGTGCCCCAGCTCCGATCGAGGCACGCGGGCCGGCACGGCACGGCCCGTTTAGCTTTTTTATTTATTTATTTTTATTTTTTTACCTATTTTTATCATTTTTATTTATTTCTGGGCCACATTTACGCTAAATGGACCGTGCTCGACGGGCCAACCGTGACTAATGGGCCGTCGGCGTGCCTCCCGGGCCGTGCCGGAGGTCTGGCCACGGCACGCGGGCCGGCCCAGGCACGGCACGATTAGAATCGTGCCTAACGGGCCGTGCCGGCACCGTGCCGAGCCGTGCCGGCACCATGCCGGGCCGTGCCGGGCCGGGCCGGCCCGTTTGGCCACCTATAGTTCCGTGTGTATGCCTTTCTCACAAAAAAAAAGAGCAATTACTTTAGAGAGGACAAAGGGACTCCAAAGCTAAATGGAGCTCTTTATTTTGAAAATTTCGAAAACCATATTTTAAAATTTAAAAAATATGAAAAAAAATCTTGAATATAGACAATGTTATATTCTATCAACGTGCAAAATATCAACTAGAAATAACTTATATTTTAGGTTGACATTTGAAAGTAGTGAATAGTGCAATTTTTCAGTTCTTCCAAATATATCACATATTGTCATTTTTGTCTAGTACGTAATATGAATTATTGGATTTGGCATGTTGATATAATGCATCATTATCTACATCCAGATTTTTTTTCAGATATTTTTAAACTTTAAAATATGATTTTCAAAATAAAGAGCTCTATGGAGCTCGAGCTCGGCCTCCATTTATGGTTTTCGCAATTACTTTCTTTAAAAGACATTATATAACCATACTAGTCATAATGGTCAATGGCACTTGGTGCCTTCACTTCAATTGCACATGGGCTTCAACCTCATGTTAAAAAATCATTTGAGGAGCCAGTGTTTCTTTATCCCGATGAAGAAAACAATTTATTGCAAAATTCCTCCAAATAACACCTCTAGAAAATAACGTGAGTTTTGTATTCCCGTGTCCGTGTGAATTGAATTATTCCACAAGACATGGTACTCAATTCATTCGTTCATGTGTTTCCAAGCACACGGCACCAAAGTATACAACTCGTGGCAGGTTTCTGTTTCAGATTGTTCAGTGTACTAGTCAGCATGTTGACTAGCTAGTACGGGAGCGTCATCCTAAACTGGGTCACGTCGAGACTCGTAATCAAACGTTTAATTGTAGTTTGAATTTGTGTACAAGTGTGTCCCTTACATTTTGTTCCTCTCTATAACCTCCCAATTTACATGGTGACGAGAACTTGTCTGTGGCAAGATGGTTAGGAGGGTGGTTGTACCCCTAGCCCATCAGAGTTCAAACCCCAGTTTTGACGTTGGTGTTTCTTATTTAAGGCGGAATATTCTTCAGTGGGAGGCGGCGTTCCCGTCGACAGCGAGGTGCCCGTGGTGACTTCGTCAATCTCAAGACTCGACCCGCCGACTCGATCTCTCGGAGGTGCTCATAGGGGTATGGTGTGTGTGCGTGCGTTTATAGGGGTGAGTGTGTGCGCGTGTATATGAGCGCTTGCGTTGTACTGGGTTTAGAAAAAAAATTACACGGTGACGTGGCTCATGCATGTTAGTTCAGCTGATCTGCCTCGATCGGTGACTGTTTGGACTTTGGACAGTACATTGTACACGGGGATCGCATCTGACGCCGATATGTCCGGGTTTAGGTGGTTTTTTTTTAGATAGAGGCAATGTCCGGGTTTAGTTAGGGCCAGCCACCGAGCAATGTTGTGACAGCCCATTAAGTAGAAAAGTAACAGACTCGAAATATAGAAAGGGGAATGAATAAAGTGTTCTGTTGATGGATGATGTTAGGGTATTTGTACGAAAAGTGCTTTTGAATCCTGAGTTTCAGGTTTACAAAAATTAAGAAACTTTTAGAAAAAGTTTTTAAATATTCGGAAAACAATATACAAGTATTTATACAATGTTTAGTGTGTGTGTGTGTGTGTGTGTGTTACATCAACACGTCTTGTCAGACGCGATCTACAAACAAACAAAAATATATATGTGCAGCAAAATTGATGCAGTCATTATTTTATTTTTTTTGCCTCTTTCAAGCCATATTTTTTCCTTTTTTATAACCAAACTAAATGTATTATATATAATCATTGAATACTCGTTAAGTGAATAGATCTATCCGATATTAAGGATAAATTTCTCTAAATTTGATAATTTAAGCAGTTACATGGGTAAATGCATGGTTGTGTGGATAGAGACACACTTAAGACCATCCATCCTCCTTTTATCGGGCGGTTATCCTTCTATTCATTTAGGAGCTTAGAAATTATCCCATCGTTTTATCTTTTCCATTGGATGTGATGGTGTAACCCAACCAAACAACCAAAGGCTTATGAGTTTGGTATTCATAAATACAACGATTCATAAAATCTAAGGCAATCGTTAACTTTTGCGTGTGCAGGTACGATACTCGAGTTATCCCCCAACCTTTGTTGTTTCTGCGACAACAACAAAAGACATCATTCCGAGAGGGAGAAAGTCATCGTCGCTCGCTGCCTATGGTTAGAAAGGAACAGCAGAGTCTTCGACAAATTCGCATCCATGTCGTGGATCGTGACGAGGAAAATTTCTAAAGAATTTGAGCTTTGGAGAAGAGCCAAGCTTTGTGCAGTGGTGTTGCGCGAGACAGAGTAATCCTTGTACGGGTGTGCGGGTTGGAGATGGGTCGCCTGTGACCTGGCTCTCCATTTCTTGTAAACAAAACTTTTCTCTATCTTAATATAGAAGACATGCAAACCTTTTGCGTGTTCTGAAAAAAAGAGAGGGAGAAAAAGGGAAAGAAGAACCTGACTCTTACCGAATGTGGTATGGAATTTAGCTCCATGCACCGTGCTATTGATGCATGTTTGTTTGCGAAATATAACAATCAATATATTATAGTCTTATTCCAATCGCTTGGGTTATTAAGCTATTTTGACAACATATTTGATTGATTAATAAGAAGAGAGTTGCTAAACCTGGGCGAAATAATTAGGGCCAAGCCTAAACACCACTCAATCCAGCCGATCTCCTACCAAAGCTGAAGACGTGGTGAATGAATGTCACAAAATTTCAATCGGATAAATAGTACATCAGCCTACGTGTAGAGGGCTGATGATCCACGTGTAGTTGTAGAGGCTGACGTGCAGGACCCGACGGGGATTTGTCCATCGAGTTTGAAATCCCCATACCACCGCCATGGATCAACGGTGGGAAGGCCGATAAATCTCCAGGCCATGGAGGTACCGTAGCATGTGGACGATGAGGGGAAGCCCGGGCTACCCCAAATCGCCAGCGGCGACCCCCTTCTGATTGCTACTCTGAGCTCCTCGCCGCGGAGCCGAGAAAACTAGCCGCCGAACCGATCTCACCGGAGAATCAGCAGCTGCTGAGACTGTTCAGGCACATGAACTGGCCGAGCACGCGCCGACCCTGGAGCACCCAATCCCTCATCCACACCACCGCTCAATCGATCCCGCTCTTCCGCGAGATCCCCACTAACGGCTCTCGGCGACGAGAGACTGATCCCATCGAACAAGTGAGGAGGCGAGACCTCGATTCCGACATCATGTAGGTGCTGGCTATCGAGGGAACCGGGTTGATGACTGACGGAATGCTTTTTTTAGCGGTCCATGCGAGGTAGGGAACCAAAGCAATCACGCCACGAACGAACCAAACGGACGAAGAGAGAAACGTTAGTGCTTTTGTCTATTTTATTATTATATGATTTGATGATGATGATTGATTAATTAATAAGAAGAGAGTTGTCTGATTAATTTATGAAAAAACGTGAGAAACAATTAGGACCCAGCCTAAACACCGCTCAGTCTAGCCGATCTCCTACCAAAGCCGATCGAAGACGTGGTGAATGAATGTCACAAAATTTCAATCGGATAAATAGTACATCAACGGACGTCACAATTACGCAAGCAATACAAATACTCCATATAGCATGCACGGATGATGCATGTACTCGAAAATGATACTTCCTCCGTCCTGAAAAGGATGTCATAGATTTTTCCATTCATGAATATATCTATATGTAAAACACGTCTAGATACACTCGTGAATGGAAAAAGTTGTGACATCTTTTTAGGACGGAGGGAGTAGAACGAATGAAATTAATCAATGGGCTCTCGCTCTAGCTAGAGAGGGAAGGCGTGGGGGTTGCCGCCGGAGAAGGAATTGCCGACGAAGGAGGAGGAGGCAGGCTGCTGGACGACGACTTTGTTGCTGTTGTACCTGGCGCCGGCGCCGCTGTTGATGCTCATCATGGTCATGCTCATGGACGCGGAGTACCCACCACCACCAGCACCGGCGGCAGTGCTGTAGGAGGCGGAGATGGAGGTGGTCGACGACGACGGTTGCCGCCTGCGCGGAGCGGCCCCCTTCTCGGCCCAGAGCAGCTCCTGCGCCCTGAGCGAGGACCCCTTTCCCCAGCCATGGAGCCCGCAGCAGCAGAGGAGCCCCGCGGCGGCGCTGGCGGCCCGGCCGGCCTTGTGGATGTAGCGGTGGCTGTACTTGCGGCCGAGGCAGTCGACGCACTTGCGGCCCTCCGGCATGTCGCCCATGCCGGCGCCCACGCACCGGCGGCAGTAGACGCGGCCGCAGGAGAGGCAGCGGTGCCGGAGGATGTGCACGTAGGTGCCGCACAGCGCGCACAGGTTCGAGTGCGGTATGCCCGGCCGCCTGTAGTGGCCGACGCCGCCGTTTCGACGCAGATCATGATGACTGCTTCGCCGCTCATCCGCTCCTTCTGCCGCGGCAGAGGGTCTGATGGCAGTGCGGGACCGGCGTCCGGCCGGAGGGGGAGAAGGAGAAGGTGAGAGCTGGAAACCTGCCGCCGCCGCTGTCGCCGAGTGGACGCCGCCGCCCTGCCGATGCTCGCCACCGTCGTCGTCGTTGTCGGACTCGACCTTGTAGGTGAATATGTTGGTGGAGGACCTGAGGAGTGCCTTGCTGCTGCGCTCCTTCTCGTCGTGCTCGTCGATGGCAGCCAAGGCGGTAGGCGAGACGGCGGCGCGGGCGGGTGGACGGACGACGAGGTCCTTGAAGGTGAGGTCCACGGAGTCGTCCGGCACGCCCAGGTAGAGGTCCTCCAGCTCCTGCCGCGCCATCCGCAGCGTCGCCGCCTTCTCCCCCATCATTTCCTTCGTCTCGCTCTGCTACGGTAAGGCTACCCAGCAGAAGCGCTTATATGTATCGTCGGAGCCGACGGGCTGCCGGCCGGCACACATCCAGCCTGCCACCAATTCCAAGGCGATGGATGAACTGGTAATGGCCTGCAGCAGGTGCAGCTAATAGCGTCCGTCTGTCGACCTCATCGGCGACTCCGTGGTTCGTTCCGTCGATCAATCCCATGCACGTACGGACGGTTAAGCCGATCCGGCCGGCAGGCCGGCCGGCACGGCACCCTCTCTCTGCGTCTTATCATCAACACTATATCAGTAGCGCTGAAAAAATATAGTATATGAATAAAAGATGAGGAGACCCGTTCGACCAAGAGAAAAGAAAACATAGACCGATTCCTGTAAAGTAAAACTATAATGTATTATCGATCATGGATTAGAGACCTGGCCCTCCTAGTAGCCATCACACCAAAAACGAAACCTCATTTCGATCGAAAGCAGCCACCCACCATACAAGAACATGTAACAAGTGAAAACACTTTTGGGGTTTCTTTGCTATGTATATATGGTGCCGCAGCAATACTAGTTCGTGTTCAGATTACATATATAGTTCCACACTACCGCCACAATTCACAATGGCGGACGAGTGCGACACACATAAAACCCACGAGTGTTATAGCTCCACCCAGTATTAATTTACCACACTGGTTTAACGATCAGAGTACTTACTACCACTAGAGGAAACTGCAATCTTCAGGACTCACCGCATAACTTCGCAGCTGAGACAAAGATATACTATATGACTTCACTTCACTTCACTCTGCACCTATTCACTCCGCAATCTACGAGGAAACTCCACAGATCTCTAGGACACCATTACGTGCAATATGTGCTTGCTCTTTTCTATTTTCATGATTTATAACCCACTTATATATAGACTTTATATAAAACCTGAAGCAAGAGGCCGAAAACAATCTACTCTAGATCACTTCCTGATGAAGCAAACTCCTCGACCAGCTCAAACGCGTCGATTTCCGCAAAGTAGGCTCTCCGCTCCTCGATGAACTCCTGACTTGGTAGCGGCTCACCGGGACTCTGGTCCAAGGGCTGCATGTGGAGCAGCTCTTCCCTTGTTACCTACAACACAAACAGTGAGTTCGCATTCTTCAGAAAGAAGTTCTACCAATGTGAAAGATCAACAGGGCAACAAAAGATAGGAAACATGGACCTCATGATTTGTCACACCAAGGGCTGTTAGATGCCATATAAAAACTTAACATACTAATACTTGAGCAGAAATCTGATATACCTTCCTTGTCCTTTTGCTGGGAGGTGATGATGCCACAGGCAGCACTTCTGCAGTCTTTACCTTGGGTTTACTGGCGGTATACAAGGGGGAGATCAGTCAATACAAAATAAATATGATGAAGTCCTATTTGGAGTTCTGGATGTTTCAGCATTACAGAAATAGAAAGGCACTGTCACACGAAGGCAGACAAAAGGCAGAAGGGGAAAAAAGTGACGAACAAAGAAATGAATAATATGAATGGTACTAAACATTATGATGGAGCAGAGTAAGGCCAAAATGCGAAATGATTCCAAGCATAATGCCCACAGGTCCAAAAAGGCTCCAATGTGTTTCCAATTTTCATCGAATAGGTGCAGGAGCAGTCTATGGACATGGTGGTGCGAATAGTCACATGGAAATAGACCGCTTGCACTTTTGACCTTGCTGCACACAAAAATGTTAGTACGCCATTGGGTTTTATATAAAGCTTTCTATTTTCAGACCCTTCATTTCCATACTTCAGACATGCCCCCAGTCATAGGCCTCACTCGCTTTTAGTACAGTCTGAAGCTAGGTGTCACAGTGTTTTATGGATAATCAGAACGCACAATATCCAACACTAATGATCCTTCTCAGAAAAGAAAAAGGACAACATTGCAATGGGTGGAGGAACAGGATAAAGGATAAAGAAACAGAGAACCAACAAGTGTCGGGTCAACGAAATATCGGTAATACATATGGACTGCTTTGGTAATACATAATGAAGGCGCACTTCTTTCCAGAAATAGTATATGATGCATATTTACTTCTAACTAATAAGTTTTAAATGAGCATTACTTGGATATGGCCCCCGAGCGTAAATGCTCTCCTTATCTGGAACATGCATTGCTAGGGATCTTTGTCATGCTTTTTTCCTGCCTGCGGAACTGTGCTAAATGCTGTATAAAGCAACGGTCCAGTATTTCTAAGTTTTCGTGGACCATGGTCTAGAATCCTGAAGGTGTTGCGCAGAGCTTGGCAATCCTTGGTTTAGAACAAAATAGGACTTGCGGTTTCCCTAAGAAAACACATATCTGGTGGGATTAGTGTAGAATCGCTTAACAAGATCTTTCAAATCCATCATCCTGATACTATGACGTGGAAAGAGGTGGAACATGCCAAAATGTCTTAGCTTGTTCATCGTTCATAGCACCTGGGTCGTCCACCTCGATCAAAGCAATATCAAAGAATGCAACTGGGCAAGATAGGTGGTAGATGTTTATTAAAAAGTCATTTAAGAAGATGCAAGTAGATCTGGGGGAAACTGGTGACATCTACAGACGGCCAGGACAATGTTCAGAGCAACTATGCCGCAAGGAACTCTGTCTACACAACCAAGTAAATTAGGGAGCTCATTAAGTTGGATGGTGAGGACATCTCGGGTGCTGTACGTTAGTACCTAAACTTATATTTTGGCAAAATTGTGGTTACTGTGCATACCAGGCCTGTTGACTTCACAGGAACGGACATCATACAGAAGCACCCCTTGATAGCAAATACTGGTAAAAGAAACCATGTGCAGAGTTTCCTTATGAGCATTGGTTAACAAATGTAAGGGGAAAATCATGGTCTAATTTGGAAAGCATATGTCTGGTTCACTGGTTGCTTGCAGGGAATGCAACGATTAAGAAGCTGATCGATGGAAAAGATGTCTCGGATTTGCAGCAGTTTGCTTAAATTCGTATCTGGACTAAACTGGACAGAGATGGGAACTCGATAAGATGCGACACAAGATTCAACGGGGTTGAGGCCCAGCATGGTGCTGATACCATCCAGAACTTCTCCCTGCTTCTGTACCACTGTCTGCACGCGAGTGACATTTAATACGTGCGACCAAGCTACCAGCTCTGGACTAAGCTGCCGAAAACAACACAATGAATAGCTTATACACTGAGGAATACTGCATTTGGTTCGTATCTCAGCAGAACCATGCGGTCCAGATTACGGTACTAAATAAGCCCGAGAGATATATTGGATTTCCAGATGAAGATGCACTTCTTTCCAGAAACAGGATATGATGCAATGAGGTGCATGGCCTACAAATTTATTGCTAACTTCTAAGTTCTAAATGAGCATTACTTGGAGCTGAGTGCTAATGTAAACATACCTGATCTTTTTAATATTCTTTACGTGAGAAGTAGAATTCTGAAGCCCCCTTGTGGATTTGTCCTTGCCCTTAATCACAGCAGCTACTGAAAAGAAAAAGTAACCAAACAAAGTGTTAATTTCCACCATCTCTTGTTACTAGGAGCAAACTAGGGAGAGACATGATGAATTTCAGTAGCACGTGGGCAGTGCTCTTATTCTGAACTTCTGATATAGCGGCGGAAGCAACCTTTGAGATTGCTCTTTGACCAGATGACAATTTATACCATCATGAAAGTTAGTATTGTTGTTTCTTCTTTTGAATTTAAACAAAGAGAATGCACAATGTTACTCCATGGAAGCTGGCGAAAAGGAGAAATAGTTCTTACACCACAATAGAACAAATAATAATGGTGCAGTGGCCAGGAAACCTAATTTGTGTAGAGCATTTCCAGTAAACATTGGGCAAGACAAGCTGAGGTGATTGCCACGGAGCAGAGCACATGCGACTAAATGATCCATGTCACACCAAACCATCCACATAATGCCTAGTTGCTTTAGTGGAGCAAGCAAGCAACTACTGCCAATAAAAAAAGGACCAAACAAAATGCTAATTTCCAAAATCTCTTGTTACCAGGAGCAAACTAGGAATGTACATGATGGATTTCAGTAGCACGTGGGCAGTGCCCTTATTCTGAATTTCTGATACAGTGGCGAAAACAAATAGAGATTGCTCTTTGACCAGATGACAATTAATTTCACCGTGAAAGCTAATATCGCTGTTTCTTATTTAAATTAAAATAAAGGGAACGTATAATATTACTCCATTGAAGCTGACGAAAAGGAGAATAGTTTTCACACCCAAATAGAACAAAGATTAATGGTGCAAAAAACACCATCGAAACCTACTTTCTGTAGAGCATTTCCATTTTCCTGTAAACATTGGGCAACACAAACCGAGGCGACTGGCACGGAGCACAGAAAATGCGACTAAATGATCCATGTCACACCAAACCATCCAGAACATGCCTAGTTGCTTTAGTGGAGCAAGCAGAGTAGGGCATATGTTCCTACCATCAAATTAGAACAGTGTGACTTAAATGGATAGTGAATGAATAAGCACGGCATTGCAAAAATAGACAAGGAAATTCTACTTGCTCCTACAATCAAATTAATTGAGCAAGAGGAACCCCGATTAAGGCAATCCCGTAGGTAGCTCCTCCATCTGTCTCCATCATATAATCGATCTCACCTCTCATGTACCCAATCGTGGATGTTATGCCTGTCATACCTCTATTCTTTTTTCTATTAGCCTTTGTTTGGCAAGCTGCTGTAAGTTTTCGATGAAATGAAATGTTTAGTACTCTGTCTGCCAAATTGAATGATGTATTCATTCCAAAAAATTATAAAAGGTACCACGAGCCCTCTGTCCCACACATCTATCAAGAAGCAAGTGTAGTTCACCGGTTCCACCGAATGCTCCTATCTCTCGGCAAAGATCGTGTGAGTGTGCAGTTATGCTTCGGATGCTTCGCCATGGAATAGATCGACTCAGTTCCCCTTCTTTTCCGGTGCACTCGCTTTGTATCTCCGACACACAAGGAAGGACGCGGTGGGAAGAAAGCTGCCCTAGCCTCTGTCCGGTCGATCATTCCGCTGGCATCAGTTGCCCATTTCACCCAGAAAAGTTCCATATTCAACTGTATTTTTAGATAGAAAAGAATTCGAACCAATGAATTCATTCCAGAGAAGCATTCCTGTAAGTTTAGTGCTCCTCCCCAGCACCAGTATCCCATCGAGCTAGTTCAGCAGCAGGACAGCAGCGGCTGCTGGCGGGACGGGATTTCCGATTCCACCGAAACCCTAGTACGCAATACCAGCGAAGATGATGTAGCTTACCAGAGAGAGACGGAGGAGGAGGAGGGGGCGGAGCGCAACGGGGGGCGGTGGAGGAGCCGATGCTGCTGGTGCTGCTGCAGGCGCTGGGGCTTGTGCGGAGCTTGTACTGCGCGGTGGACTTGACGCGAGTGAGGACGGAGGTGGAGGGGGAGAGGTTCGTCAGGTCGCCGAGGGGCAGCCGTCGCCGCCGCAGCAGCATCTTCTCGCTTCCGGCTCCGGCTACGGTGGCCATCTCTCTCTCTCTCTCTCTCTCTCTCTCTCTCTCTCGCTTGTGGGATCCCCTCGCTTCTGGGCGAGTAGTGAAGGATTTGGGCCTGAAATCGGGTGGAAAGTGGCCCATATGCATTACACGATTCTATAGCTGGCTATCTGGGCCTGCCCGGCAGGGCACGATCCTAAACGGGCCTGGCACGCAGAGGCCCTTTTGTAAACGGGCAGTACCGTGCCGGCCCGATTGCTTCGCTCCTCCGATAAGCACGCATGACGCATGCCAGTTAAATGGGCTGGCCCAGCAAGGTACGGCTGGGGGTCGGCCCCGTGATTTTTGGCCCTGCTGGACCATTTATGGGCCTTCTATGATTTTTGTTTCTTTAATTATAGAAAAAAATGAAAGAAAACACAGAAAATCTAAAGCATACTTCCTTGCTCCCCCCACGGCGCTCCTCAGAGCTCAGCGACTCTGGGCCGTAGATAAGGATCTTTATGCGATCTGGGCCGTCCGTTTTTTCGAGCTGTGGCAGGGGTCGTGATTTCGTCGAACTCTAGGGGCAATATAGTCATTTCGCGTCTGTTCTATATAAGCCCCATCCCACGCGGTAGAAAACCCTAGCCGTTCGTCCCGCACCCCCGCCCCCTCGTGCTCTTCCTCTCCTCACCGTCCCCCCTCCCTCGCTCTTGCTCGCTCGAGCCACAGCGCGCGGCTGGTTTGCCTCCGACGAGCTCGAGCACGCGCCCTGGTCCTCTCCCTTGCCGAGCTCGCGCCGCCGCGACTTCCTTCAGCGATTGACCGAGCAAGACGACGGAAGGAGCACTGCGCCCGGCGGCCGCCCCATCACCATCATCCTCGGAGTGAGCCCTCTCTCTCTCTCTCTCTCTCTCTCTCTCTCTCTCTCTCTCTCTCTCTCAGTTTTCCTCTTCTCCCAACAGTGGCTTTGAAGGGGAAAAGGAGGAATTGTCTGGGAGATGGGCCGCCGTCCCCGTCTGCGCCTTCACCACTGCTTCTTTGCATCATGTTCCAGCCCGAGCTCGAGGAATCCAGGGCGAGCAGACCCGTCTTCTTCTGCACGTTTGGATCGGGGGATGGCTGGGAAATCGACCATGGCTTGCAACACCGGTTCAGGTTCGTACCCCCTCGCCCCCCTCCTTGATTTCTCGATTAGATATGAGGCACCCATTATCTTCCCCTTTATGCAGCTTAGATCTGACATTTTAGTATGCAAATTTTCCCTCGCCCCCCTGCTTGATTTCTCTATTAGATATGAGTCACCCATTATCTTCCCCTTTATGCAGCTTAGATCTGACATTTTAGTATGCAAATTTTGCTCTATTTCTTCAGGGTTAGGCTGCAGCAAGAAATCTGCATCACCCCAACCATGGAATCGGGTAAAACATCTTTGACCTTTTCTCTAACAGAATCTTTGACCTTCACAAGTGAGGCCTTCAGGGTTAGGCTGCAGCAAGAAATCTTCATCACCCCAACCATGTTTCATGCCTGCCAAGTTTTCTGTTGCTATGAGTTTCTTTTGCCATTTTTTTTGTACTGTGATATGTCCTCCACACCTAGAGTAGCAGATCAACCTTGCTGCATTTGACCCTCTCGCATGTAAACCCCCACTTCTCTTTGTTTCCTTGGATGGTCTGCCGCTGCAATTCGTGCAGACTTGACGCACACAAGATTACCTTATTTTTCTTTTATTTGTTTTGCAACTGTCACAACATCTTGGGCTGTACCGGCAGATGTAGTGGTTTGCCAAAATTAATCCCCAAATATTCTCATCTTTTGTTTCTGCAGAATTTTTGTGGAAGAATTACAAGCATGTTCTAGCTCCACCCACGCTTAGATCTGCATCCGGTATGTCTGTTTTTAAACACCTTATTTTGATATTTTCTTTCTTCCTCTCTATCTTGCGTTGTTCATAAGAAGTAATAAAGAGAAAACAGTAGTTGTTGTGGATGACACGTGAAGTATTAATTGATCCGCTACGTACATTGAATAAATATGTGCTTCAGTTTGCCTTTGGTTTTTTTGTCCTCCAAATAATATAGGAGGCAGTCAAGTTTGGTCCTCTATTTGCCTATGATATAAATAGAAGGAGTGCATCTACTGTTTTCTTCCGTTGGTGGTTCCATATCACTACTTGCTATAATTAATATATCATATGCATGTTTCTTAAGTAATGAAATATTAGATTTAACCTGTCATTGCTCTGGTAGCTTATGCTGAATAGTTAATTTGGTACTCAGTCGCTGTGTGGAAACGCAGGAAAATTCACTGAAATTGTATGTTTCCTCTTTGCTTAGATACTTGCATCATCCATATTCTGCCTGGTTGTAGGTGTTTGAATTCAGAGAATAAGGTTTACTTTTGTTGGAGATGAAACATACAGGTGTGTCACTGTCTAGCTGTTAATCCATTTATTTCTCTCTTTCGACGAGACACATACTAGATGATAGATATGCTCATGTTCATCAGTAACTGCGCGGTATTGAAATGAGATAATTTGCTTCATTTTATTCTCTAATAGTTTTCACGTAAAAGCACCAGGTTTTAGGTGTATATAAGCATTTCTTGACTGCTGACAGTGTTATGTCATGAGTTTTGGTATTCACCTGAGAGTGAACATGGTACATCAAGCTATGATAATTTTCATACGTCAATCATATGCATTTATATTGTTATAGGTCGTTTTACATTTATATTTTGGAAGTAACACAAATTGTATGAACATATTCTTTTTTATTTATGTTCTTTCATGCCACCCTTTTTTCTGCAATTAAGTACAGAAGTATGCCTTATGTCAGTTTGTTTTACTGCAGGATTTAGTCAGTATTCTTTAATAGTTTTCACGTAAAAGCACCAGATTTAGTCAGGATTTATTCAGTTTACTGATGAGTTTTAGCACTTAAACCGAGCTGATTGCTTTACCGACCCACCTGTACTTTCGATTCACTCCTAGACTGCTCTGCATTTGTTACGACTGCAATTACTAGATGTTAGGGTAAATTCTCTGTCAAAGCTTTGCTTTATCCATAGTGCGATTCTTTATTTCCTATAGTTGTATTGCTATCTCCTCCGGGTGCTATATGCGGGAATATGTTCCCTGCCGGTTTAGGCAAGCAACATGATACCTTCCTCCCTGGTAGTGATGCTGCTAAAATTGTTGGGCCTAATAATCACAATACACAAAACTGGTTTTTATTTCGTCTTCCGCCTTCTGTTGACTGGACATTGAATTATTGTATGTGGGACGAGATGTAGAAATCATAAAATGAATCGTTTCTGACAAGTTCTAAACCTATGGCGTTAGTAATGTATTGGTTCTTTTATTATTCCTTGCATGATTCCTCAGCTCTATTTTACTGCATTTAGTTTTCCTTTGTAGTAGCATGGGTCATAAGAAAAATATGTGAATGGAATAAGAACTATATATATAGGCATTGATCAAGTGTTTTGCATTTTAGAGATTGTAAATGTTAGCACTGGTTTGTTCTCTCCATAGATGTATACTCTGGTGAAGGTTGGCTCATGTACTCTTATTTGATTCGCAACGTATGTGATATGTCAATGCTCACGAAGCGGAGTTCATAATTATATTGTGCTTTCTGCTTTATGTATAATTATACTACTATGTTTCCAGTTTCTGTTTCACTACATGATTCTTCCTAATTTACATCATTTATAATTATCTTTTCCCATTAGAGTGGACATTAGCTGAACACACTTTCTTCACTTCACAAAATGCGTAATAATGCTTTGCTCAGTTTGGAATTTTTTTTTGCTTTCTCACAAGAGCACATGCTGCAGATTCTAGGGAGTTTCTACAGTTCATTTCCTATTTCACCTACTGAAATAAGGGTTGTCACTTTACCATCGAATATATTATATACTAGATTGGTGGAGTTTACACGTGTTTCCATTAGTTAAGTGATTTCTCAAGTGGCCTTTTATTACTGACAACTGCATATTATCATCGGGCTCCAAGGATATCTCTTTTGGGTACATGTTTTAATACTGCTATTTGGTGAGATATTCTCAATGGAAGTTCAACTGAATGATGCATATACTATTTCAGATGCAGCAGTTATGAGCTGAAACTGGGGAGCTTTAGGTACGGGTGTCTGGCAGCAGCAGTTGTACTGATCAACAGCCTCTGGCGCCTATGAGCTGGTTCACTCCATCCCCAGGTAATTTTTATACTATTCAACACGACTGTGTTTATCATGTATTTGTAGTATATCATACTGTCAGCAGTATAAAAAATTTAGTGGCATATATTCACTTCTTCTGTTCATGTTCATTATTATCAAACACATGATGAAAAGTGTAGTGAGGCATGCATTTTAATTATTTGGAGTCAGCTAACAACAAATATGAGCTATATGTTACAAATAAATTCTAAAGCATGGTATTGATGTTTTTCCACAGAGCTTATAACTTATTGTTGTTTCTATCCACAAAACTACGTTCTCAATTAATTCTGAACATTGTTCCTGCAGCACAGACTTATGTTGCTTGCACATAGTCGCTATCCATGACTGCCCCCTGCAAGTCGTGGTCGTTAATATTTTCGTTCTGCCGTCGTCCAGGTCTTTGTTGGCGATATCTCATTGTTAATGTTGTTGATACGGTGTTAAGCACTGCTCTGATCTTCCTGTTTCTTAAGATTTAATTGTATGATGTGGTGATTGTTGATTTCATACGATCCTAAAAATATGCTTTCAAATCTATAAAACTGTGATGAACTTTGTGATCTCGGTGTCATCCTGTTTTGCTTATACATATGGATATAAACATCTTTTAAATAATCTGTATAAAATGTGACAACCACGGGCAAAAAAATAAAAGAATTAATAAGTGCAGCGCTTTCATATATTAATCTATGGTGAGAAGTTAGTTCATGGTATTATACTGAAAAATGGTTCAGGCCACTGCCTTTAAAATTTATGTTTGTGGTGGGACAGTAATACATGAAAAGTTAGGTATTTTTGGTGATTCTACTGTATTTGTTTTTTACAATTACTACTTGTGCTATGTAGGAGTGGATATTGCAGCAGGAATTACCATGCTACTTTGTTGGCCCCAAATAGTGTAAGTTCTTTAGGTTTATGTCAAGAGGGCTTGAACTTTCGACTGCCATTTGCATGCTTGGCCCTAAGATCTCAATGTATGGTGTGGTGTTTATTACCAAGTATCTCAGAAATTTACTCCAACATTTGAACGTTCAACGCATTCAATGGAAATTTTACACATTGAATCGTTGGAACGGACGGTCGAGATACGGGTTGCACAAACGAAATATGGTACAACTTTGATTGCATGATGTGGTGATTGTTGATTTTAGATGATTTGAAAAATATGCTTTAAAATTTATAGACATGTAATCAACATTTTGATCTCTGCACAAACCAAATATGGTACATCTCTGATCCTGAGTAACAACTTATCAACATAACTGCTATTACTATCCTGTTTGCTTATACATGTGGATATAAACCACCTTTTTAATAATCTATATAAAATATAATAACTACTGCTATTACCATCATGTTTTGCTTATACATATGGATATAAATCACCTTTTTTTATAATTTGTATAAAATGTGACAACTACGGACCAAAATTATCCGCCTTATTAATAATCTGTATAAAATGTGAAAGCCACGGGCAAAAAATTTAAAGAACCTAAAAGTGCCGCGCGGCAAGCCGCGCCGTTCGAATCTAGTAATTTTACAGATGGCTGTCTCTGCTCCCCATCTCGGGCCGCCCCTCGTTTAAAACGCTACTTGGATTACTAGCTGCCGCTTGTCAACTCATCTCTTCGTCGTGCAAATGATGCATCATATCAAATGGATCGATGTCAATTCCACGATTGCGGGCGCCCGATCGTGGAGGACAGCATCTCCGCACCCGCCGAGAAGTTGCCACCATCCTCTCCTTCTCATCGTGGATCCTGATCATTGATCAACCACTCGATCTATGCATGCATGAACCGCCCGCCCGTCCTCTAGCTCGTCAAGCAAGAATGCAAGATGATAGGATGATCATTATCATCGCTGTCACAGGAGATGCCTGCGTGCTCTCCAGGGGAACAAGCAATACTAATCAACTGGACTGCTAATTGTTTCCTCAAAAAAAAAAAAAAAAAAAAAAAAAAAAAAAAAAAAAAAAAAAAACTGGACTGCTAATGTAAGCTACTACAGGTATTGACTATAAAACTCCACTTTTGCTTCGGTGGCCTCCCCCCGGGCATAGATACATGCTTGATACAGTTTACTGGCATTAACGCTTAGTGCCAGGAGGCCGCAGCCGATCTGGCAACGCGCAGCAGCCAAGCTAGCCTCGAGATCTGGACGACGTGTCCACCACGCCTCACGGATCATGTCCGTGGCCATTGCCTTTCTGTGCTTCGTTGCCACCAACGAACAACACACATCGATGTCTGGTGTCTCCCCCATGACAGCAACGGTCAACTAGTTCAGTGCGTACCTGACGTTTTCCAATGTTTGGCAATACTTATTAGCTGAGATTTACAATCTTTACAGTCGGAGCTGAGATGTGTGTTTCTTCTGTTGGTTACTGGAAAATTTGTGGATTGGGTGGCATGTATGCAAAAGGGCTATGCAACTTTTGATATTTTCCTATTCTTATGTAGTAACTTGTCACCGCTACTTTTCCTTCCTTTCAGAAAATATTTTGTATTTTAAAAACTCCGATATGGTTTCAAAAATATTTGGTGCGCTTTAGGTCCGTGGCGCGGCGAGCTCTGTGCGGTGGCGATGACAAGCGACAAGTAGTTCGCTCGGTAATTCTTCACGGCGCTAACTTTGCATAGTTCTCCTTCGTATCTTGCCATCGGATCTGAGGATACCTTCAGCTAGCACCACCATTATATCATCTTAGATTAACATAACCCTACCCCTATTTTCATGAAAATATGGGAATCCGGGGTACCCACGCCTCCCCGCAGCAGAAACTCGTGGGTTTTGCCTACGTCGCTCGCGAGAAACAAGTTGCACTCTTGCACTCTTCTAACCTCTAATATATTGTAGCAGGGGCGAGGGAAAAGGGTGGAAGTTGGAGTCACTTATGAGAACACTTCGAATAATCATCACGGTTGTTATTTCAAACCTTGTAGATAACATCGACTAAATAAATGTATAACAAAGCATGGCAAGTATATTCCTATAAATGGAGGGATGCCAAAGTTATGGAGTAGAATTCTACATATGGTGTGCGAGCAATGTATAGCCTGTTAAGTGTGAGTAGATTTGTGGCATCCCAAAAATAAAAATGTTAAATTTGCGTTTGTAAATTTCCATTTTTCCTGTTCGAAAGATACACATGTTTTTACGTATCTAAAATTATTTGGTAAAAAAGTCACATTCCGAGCTACATAAAAAAATTCTGGCTGTGAAAAAAAATAGCTTATTTGTTTCCTCAAAATTCCTATTTTTATGTATTCCAAAATACAAAGTTTTTATTGACGAAACTTTATACGTACATACAAAATCTGTACATGAAGTTGTATTGTTTATTACAAATATTTTTACTAGAAATACGTGTTAGGATTTTTTCAAAAATGAGCAGTGCTTGGGAGCTATTAAAACTTTTAGGTTAAGTCTGCACATCTTGTTTTTTTCATATGAATCCGGGACATATTTGTTGTTTATGATAACTTTTCTAATTTATTTAACATTATCATGGATATACATATTGACGTGCGAACCAAGCCACTACTAAATATGTCGTGGTCAGTGACGTTCCTACGGTGACGTTCCGATAACGGCGTGTGTTTTCGTTGTGGATGGGCTGAAAGTTGAATTTCCTCACGACGTTTTGGCTTTTGATCATGGGCAGGTTGCTCATGACGTTTCGCACCATTTTACGTCGCAGATTTTTGTCCCGGGCCCACTAGCGCAGTATGAGCCCAATTTTGTTCAACAAAACTGGTCTTGGTCACGGAGAATGTCGCGGATTTTTGTCGCAGGCCACATCTTGCCCTGATTGACTACTATGACTGGCGACGAATGAGTCATTGGTGCCTGACCCCACCATCATGCAGTGTGCACCATTGTGTTCCATTTATGGTAGAAATTAATCAAATCATAGAAAAAATTGAGTGCAGACGTAGAACTGGTACCCACCTCCCTCTCGCCTAGGAGGCAAATTGAAAATATTGAAAACTAATTGAAAAACTTAAGAGAGTGCTCAGATTCTGAAATAATAGCATTGAGAGCAAGTAAATATAGCACATTACTGATTACGAATCAACATGACAGAATTACGAAACATAGAGACATAAACTTCTTTGGATCTGTTCGATGGGGCAAACAGGGGAAAACTTCACATAAAACGCAAATAGGATCATAAACATATACTTTATAGCCAATAACAGATCAAAAAGGGGCAAACTAAGCATCTGTCGGCCCTGGAAACTCCGTTGCCTTGACGGTCAGAACTTCCTTGCGCACGAGCAGAACTTCCTTCTAAGCGAGTGTAACTATATCTTGTATCTGCAGGCTCCCAACCTGCCTTGTCAGGTCGAGGTTGCTGCCATCAACTTCTTGAGATCTTCTACCAACTTCTGCCAAAACAGGCTCCAAAAAATACTTGAATAATTGTTTAGGTTATCGTTCTCCCATATTTATTTTTAACTTATTAGCACTAAAAATGGTGGTTTCATTGATACACACTTAAACATTCCATCATACTTATATTTGTTTTCATATAACTGGTAATATTAGCTATTTAGTCATGCTCTTGTACTATATAAATTGCATGAGTTGCTATCCAATTTATAAACTATCATTATAAAAAATCTTGCCGTAAAATGAAATTGTCTTTTAGTTTTAATTTGAGATTTTTTAATAATTATTTTCCTAAAATATGTTGCACTCTAGTTATAAAAACCAAAAGAACCATGTAAGTCTGGGCATACATTCGTTCCCATTGTATTATAGTGCTTTTATGTCCATTGTATTTAGATCTTTTATGTGTTTTCTTATTTATATTCCTTAATATCTATCTATTCATCATAATGTTCTAGATCGTATGTTTCATGCAAAGTATATGAATACTCTCAGTATTACGTATAACTAAATGGAGATCATTGATTTGCATCAATATTTTATATCATAGCTTCTACTTATTCATTGATATATTTTGTATTATGGCATTGTTATAATGTTATTTTATCTTATTCTGCATGTTTTGCCATTAAGAGGGAGGAAACCCCAGACATCGGGAAAGGAGGGGAACAACCACCGAAGAGACGTCTATTTTAGTGCTGCCTCAATTTCCTGAGGATCCTTGGAGTCAGTGGAGGTGGGTACTTCTGAGAGCTCAATTGGGGTCACCTTCTCCATCTTATATGCTAGTGACCCGACGCCACATAGACAATCTCAGGGGACTAACAAGGCTGCACCTAGCTACACTCAAAGTCCCAAACTAGGTCGACAGACAGCTTTGCGGGCCTCATATCCTTCCCGCTGAGCCTGTCGAGGTCATCGTATTTCTCCAAGATAATTCATAAATGCGTACGAATTTCCCATGGTGGCGTCATCGTAGCACCCATGTGTAAATTTGGCATCAGAACTGTCAAGTCGAGTGGCAACTAGTTTGGATATTTAACAACATAGTGAGTACTGATGAGCCTGAAGGAACTTAGGGAGAGACATCCCGCTGTAGAAGATCACTACAGGAATGAGCCTAGGTGCTGACGGCCTTTTGCCGTCGGCCTAGCACCTTTTACCGTCGGCGTAGGTCTACGCCGACGGCAGCCGTCGGCGTAGGTTAGTACCCCGTAGGCATAGGTAAATATACCGTCGGCGTAGCAGATGCCGTCGGTGTAGGCTACGCCGACGGTTTTGCCATCGGCATAGATCCCCATACGCCGACGGCAAAGCCGTCGGCTTAGGTTTTCCAATTATTTTTAATTTTTGAATTTTTTTTAATTTTTTTTGAATTTTTTTGATCTTTTTTTAATTCTTTTTATTTGTATTTCAAATTTTTTGACTTAGTCACATACTTAATCCTTAATTGCACATTTAATTATTATAGGTCAAAGTACTTACCCTAGTCAAATTTGCCAGTCGGTCACCCATCCTCCAGCCCGATCACGCTTAACATTTAAGTTCCTTCCAACCTAGCTTCCAAATGAGAAATTAAAACTTACTAATATTAGTACCCTATCAATCATATTAACCCCTCGGTTATGATGTTACACTTTTCATTGTTTAAATTTTAAAAATTTGTTTGAGTAAAGTAACAATGATTATATAATAGTATATTTTGAATAAATAACAATAAAATGAATTTTACTTTATTTTTTTCCTTTTTACATTTAATATGGAATAATTCATATCTTTAAATCCGTAAATCGAAAATTGACAAATAAAATACCTAAATCGATTAGAAAAATGAGAGAAATTCAAATATTTAATCCATATCATCTTTTGCATCAGAAAAACCTTTGGATATAAAAACATACTTAGGTATTTCAAAATTTTAAATAAGTTTCTGCCGATTTCGCTGGAAGTGGGTCTCGGTTTCGGGCTAGGGTTAGACATAATTAATTAAAAAAAATCAAAAAAATAGAAAACCTTCACATGGCATCCTTTTATGTGACTTATCACCTGGAAAAAATTATAAACATGAGTTATGGAGGTTTTTATAAAAAAACTTCACAGAAATGAGCTTCGAGTTTAAAGATGTATGGTTTTCGACTGAAATAAGATAGGTTATGACATTTAACATAGCAAAAAATGTCGGAATGAGCCAATATTTGACACACTGGTGTATCTTGGTTATAGAATAGTATTAACTAAGTGGCTTAGGGTTTTTGTTAAATAAAAAACCATTTTTCATTTTTTTAGTGTCAAAACAGGCTTTTTTTGTGAAGCAGCTACCAAAACGGCTCACCGAAATAGGAACATCCAAATAGATATAAAACAGTAGACCATCTTATCAGTGCATTTAACCCTGGGTTTCAATATAAAAACATACTTAGGTGTTTCAAACATTTCAGATAAGTTCCTGCCGATTTCGCTGTAAGTGGGTCTGATTTGAACTACGAGTGCCACATAGTTTGGTCATGATTTTTTAAAAAAATCACTTTTAGATCCACAATGTATACTTTATTTAGAGATCTTTTACGGTTTTTGCTGTATCGAAGTTACGGTTAGGTTTAGGTTTATCGTTAGGGTTTACGGTCTCGGTTTCGGGCTAGGGTTAGACATAACTAATTCAAAAAAAATCAAAAAAATGGAAAACCTTCACATGGCATCCTTTTATTTGACTACCACCTGGAAAAAATTATAAACATGAGTTATGGAGGTTTTTATAAAAAAATCTTCACAGAAATGAGCTACGAGGTATAAAGATGTATGGTTTTCGACTGAAATAAGTTAGGGTATGACATTTAACATAGCAAAAAATATCGGAATGAGGCAATATTTGACACACTGATGTATCTTGGTTATAGAATAGTATTGACTAAGGGGTTTAGGGTTCTCGTTGAATAAAACCCCATTTTTCATTTTTTTAGTGTCAAAACAGGCTTTTTTTTGTGAAGCAGCTAACAAAACGGCTCACCGAAAGAGAACATAAAAATAGATAGAAAATAGTAGACCATCTTATAAGTGCATTTAACCCTGGGTTTCGATATAAAAACATACTTAGGTGTTTCAAACATTTCAGATAAGTTCCTACCGATTTCGCTGAAAGTGGATCTGATTTAAACTACGAGTGCAGCATAGTTTGGTGATGATTTTTTGAAAATAATCACTTTTAGATCCAAAATATATACTTTCTTTAGAGATCTTCGACGGTTTTTGCTGGATTGAAGTTACGGTTAGGTTTAGTTTTATCGTTAGGGTTTACGGTCCCGGTTTCGGAATAGAGCTAGACATAACTAATTCAAAAAAACAAATAAATGGAAAACCTTCACATGGCATCCTTTTATTTGACATACTACCTGGAAAAAATTATAAACATGAGTTATGAAGGTTTTTATAAACATGATTATATGGATGTCATATTTGGAATCTCTCATTTTTCTAATCGATTTAGACATTTTATTTATTAAATTTCGATTTACGAATTTAAAGATATGAATTATTTCATATTAAATAAAAAATAGAAAAAAATCATATCTGTGCTGTCGGCGTAGCCCTGTGAAGCTATGCCGACGGCTTTGCCGTCGGCACAACCATCCTACGCCGACGGCTAAGGTGTGCCGACGGCCACCTCGACCGGCTGGCCCGCCAGGAAGTTACGCCGACGGCCCCGACAAATTGCCGTCGGCGTAGCAGGCGGCCGTCGGCACCTGGCGTCATTCCTGTAGTGGATGGATATGAAGGCCATTCTTTTCTGGCTGACTAGCTTGGGTTGACGAGTTTGCACAGCTAACCCGCACGAGTGGCTAACTATAGCGGGCTACCCAGAATGTCCACGCATCTATCCTGGACAGTACTCCAGCAGCGATAACAAATGAGACTGACCCGAGATATAAGCTACAGACTGCTCTCGTTCTGAAGCCGGCCGGATCGCTAATGGTACGATCTGCACTATCTAACCATCGTTTCCTTCCCTTTTCTCTATTATCTGTCGGTCGACCCATTGATCATTGGTTCTGGAGTTGAAACACGAGTGGCAGTCTTGCTGGACGGAGCCGCCTCTCGCTATTCCCTCCGCACGAGTGGCTGTCTTGCTGTCTCTGCTATTCCTCCCAGGCCGGGGCCCGTTTTAAAGGCTACTGCTACTACCGCTGCTGGTTTGGAACATACATTTGTCAACTCATCTTGTCGTCGTGCAAATCATGCATCATACCAGATCGATCGGTGTCAATAATTCCACGTGGAGGAAATTAAGCATCTCCGCACCGCACCCGCCGAGAAGTTGCACCATCCTCCTTCTCATTGCACCATCCTCCTCATTGTGTGGTTCTGTCCTCTAGCTCGCCAAGCAAGAATGCAAGATGATAGGATCATCGTCATCGTCATCGCTGTCATAGGAGATGCCTGAGTGCTCACGAGGGAACAAGCTGATCATGTCCGTGGCCGTTCACTAGTGGAAAACGGGGCAGTAGTCCCGGTTCCAGACGGCCTCTAGTCTCGGCTGGGCAACCCGGACTACCAAATCGGGACTAGAGCCCCCCCCCTATAGTTCCGGTTGGCTACGAACCGGGATTAGAGTGCCTCCCACGTGGCCACGGGCGAGCCCGCGGGCTGGATGTCTTTAGTCCCGGTCCGTAACACCGTTAGGCCTTTTTTTTTTCTTTTATAATTTTTTTCAGAATTGCACGGACCGGGTGTCGTGTGTGTTTAGTGCCGGGGTTTTGGATAGTTTCGGAAACACGTCGATACGTCGATATAAATTATATTGTACTATGATCACACGTTGATGCATATATATAACACACTTACAAATTAATTGTAACACATGAATTTGTCGTCACGTTTCCGTACACAAAGTACTCAAATGCATTAATTATACATACATGAAATCATAGTACATTTATATATGTAGATAATAGTGCTCTGAATTTTCAGGTATGACATCATCAAGAAGAAATCCCGCCAGCTCCTCCCCAATTGCTCTTATACGGTCATCTGGTAGGAGGCCGGCCCGCTTCCTTACAATTTTTAAAAGAAGGAGAAAATTAAACAATTATGAATGAAACTCCACACAATTGATATGCATATTATTTTGTCAAAAAAAACTTGTGAACAATGTATAATTACGTACCTCTGCGTTTCTTCGATTTTCGAATTTTTCATAAGTCATCCTATAAATGTACTCGCAAACGTAGTACCCACATAAGAGGGTCCCTTCTGGCTGTTCCAGACACCACTGTTCGAGAATAGAATTCAACACAATAAGTTTGGTAATGGTATTGCAAACTACATTAATTCATGGATATAGGTATAGTACTACTTACTTGGTTCAGAGTCCATACCAGCTTCTCGTGCCATTTACCGGGTACTTCCTTGACGAATGTCTGCCATGCTCTACTCGACAAAGAAAGAACAAAACATCTGTTATTAATTAATTACTTGATATCACGAAATGAATGAAAGAGAGGTCGGTATAGTAATGTGATAAGAATTTAAATTACTCTTTCATGACATCAAACAAGCTCTTGTACTCTATAGGATCTATCCTTAATGAGTCGTAGACTTCAATTATTCCCTGGTGATATCTAATGACCACGAGAATAAAGTGGTAGCTGCAAATTTACATACAGAGGCATGCGCATATAACTCATCAATTAGACTTAAGATACCGGGTGAGCAAAAATAGAATGTGTACAAGCAATTAGTAACACTTACCTGAAGTTGTAAGGAAGAAATATTTCTTTTTTGTCTTGGTGTCGCTTGAAAGCCTCTATCATTACTCCCTTTACAACTTGTGGTTTCTTCCTTATGCTCACTTCATGAATAACATTAGGGTCCATGAAACCAATCTCCACCGGTTTTATTATTTCCCTTTTGTAGTCGATCATCTTCTTTCTGCACAAATAGCGTACCAAAATTAGAATGTGCTGTGAGCTATATATATAAAGACTTAATTAAATTACAAAAATAAATAACTTACAGACAAAAGATACTGATGATTGCTTTATCGAGGGGTAAACCATTGTATAATTGGAAAAGTTCGGAGAAATCAATTTGCACACCGTAGTCATCGTAGAAGTGTTCCTCCTTTCTAACTTTTGCCATGATACCTATTATACCTTTCTTTGCGACTTTCATGTACCATGAATTCAACTGACGCATCCTTGTTGGTAGTAACTTGGCCACCTCAGTTGTGACCAAAGACTTGCCTTGAACATATCGATAAGGCACCCTATAAGGTTCCTCAGGGAAGTGGCGGACACTTCCCTGAGGTACCATACGGTGGGCGTCTTTGTCGGTAAGTACCTTAAGCGGAGGGAGCAATTGCGTAGCTTGTTGTCCCAGCTGGGCTATCTGTTTCCCGCATTTCCGGTTCTCCAACACCGAGTCGTATGACTTTTCAATAGAGCGCTCATAGTCTGATGACGGCCTTGGTGGAGGGTTGTATAAGCACCTAATAGTGTGATGTAGTTTGTCACGAGGAAGCCCTTTGATGCTGGGTAGTTCTTCCGGGGGCGGTTTCTTTGTAAAATGGGCTTTAACCTCGGCCCTCCTGATGGCTTCGGATTCCTCGACAGTCCTCTCGTAAGGTAACTTCTCAGGAGTCTTCACTTTTTGCGGCTTTTTCTGTCTCTTCTTAGGAGGCGAACCATTAACGGCCCTCTTCGCATCAAACCACTTATAAGGCGGAGACCGCTGGACTGGCTCTGGAGATGGAGACCGCTGGACTGGCTCTGGAGATGGAGACCGCTGGACTGGCTCTGGAGATAGAGACCGTGCTGGTGTAGCTGGAGATGGAGACCGTACTGGTGTAGCTGGAGATGGAGACGGACTCGCGCTGGGGTCCCTCTGGGGTAGGAAGGGTGGACTTGTAGGTGGTGGACTTCTACTTGGAGGAGTCGGTGGCCTTGGTGCTGAGCCTGGAAGCACGATGTATTTCTTGTTCCATAGAACGAAACCGTGCTTGACTTGTCCCAGTGTCGTTTCATCGTCACCTCCAGGATAGTCAAGCTCAAGTGCCTCAAATCCCGGTATAATAGCATCCACCCCGACACGAGCATAGCCAGCTGGAATCTGACCAAGATGGTAGCTTGCTCCAGGTTCGTTTGGTAATGCATAGCCGACCGCCACCTTGAAGGATATGTTCTTCATTAACATATGAAGCTCACACTCCGTCTTCTCCGTGATATCATCCACGGGGTAGTGAGCCGCCGGCTGTTCTATTATTGCGGCAGATACTTGTAGCGGCGTGGAACCCACGCTGCTTCTTCGCGGTTCTTGGACGACGTCGACTTGTTGCTGCTGTTGATCAGGTGCCCGGTGCTGGCTGATTGAGTCAATCTGACAGCGCAGTCCGGAAACCATGCGCTCCAATTCTGATAAACGGTCCAACTCCTTCTGCTTCTTTCTCCCACGGCTTCTATAACTGTCAGCACAGTCCGGAAACCCTTCCTTCAAGTTGGTACCGCCGGGAAAGCCTCGTAATCGTCCGTTGTGTTCGGGATTCCCCAGTGCGAGTGTCAGCTCGTCGTTCTCTCTCTCGGGATGGTACTCTCCCTTTCGAACTTTATCTATTGCGTCAATAAGCAACGGAACGATTGTTTCAACCTTTTTCTTCCATTTTCCCTTTGCAACAATCAACCCCGTCTCTGGGTCCAACACTGCGCCATGCGCGAACAACCAAAACTTGGCCCTCTCGGGCCAGTTCAAAGTCTGTGGAGTGATCCCTTTAGCAACCAGTTCCGCTTCAAAGGCTAACCATTTGGGAATGGCAGACTTGTAGCCACCTGTACCCAACCTATGGTGGTATTCCTTCTTCCCAGCATTTCTCTTATTTACGACCGATCGAGCCACGGCAGTAGAGGAATTCTTGTACGCCTTGAATGCGGGCCAGGAATGTTTTATCTTCTCGAGTGCTCCGGTGAAATTAGCTGGATCTTCATCTTCATACTTTCTCCATAGTGTTTTCTTCCAGCTCTGGAATTGTGTGGCCATCTTCTTAAGAGTCCACTCCTTCACTTTCTCCGTCTTGCCTTCTGGTATGTTGAAAAGTATCATGAGCGTATCGAAAAGCAATTCTTTCGTATGATCAGGGACATAACAAGCATCATCCTCATCCACACCCTTCGGCTTATGCCATTCTGCAATGGTGATCGGGAGAATGTCCCTAACAATGACTCCAGCTTGATTTACAAATTTACGACAGGTCGCTATGGGTGCCAGCGGTTCGCCACTCTGAGAAACTTCCTCTATCGTTAGCCTCGGAGCATCGCTGGCCATCCTCTTCGTCAGGCCTCGAGGAGGAACATTATTTACAGATTTGCTCGATCCAGAGGGCTGGAAAATGAATCGTTAATTAACACGTGCAATTAACAAATGCATATATATACATGATCGATCGATCAATTGTCAGCCTATATAATATATGTATATACCTCGCCGCAGTTTGTCGTTAAGGGCGCTTCATCGTCAAACAGAAGTCCCTCACCGCAGTCGTTCAGAAATTGTGAGCTGAAATCATCATCTTCATCGCCTTGTCGTCCATCATCTTCTCCACCGCCTTGTTGTCCATAATCATCTCCACCGCCTTCTTCACGGGCACTCGCATAGATTATTCGTTGCATTTTATCTTCATGCTCCTCGTCTCTAATTAAGGGAATGTCCGCCATAGCTCAATGTACCTGCAATCAATTATATGTGTTTGTAATTTTTTTGACATAGAATTACACATAAATGACACCCCAAAATAATTAGGGGTGGCATTGTGCAACTTGTCACATAAAATGACAGCCCTTGGTCCTGAAAAAAAAATAGGACCAGGCACCTGGCTAGCGGCTGGTCCTTTAGAAAAATCAGCACCCTGCCCGGCACCTGGCCAGTAGCGGCTGGTCCCTTAGAAAAATCCAGCCCCCGCGTCCACCCACTGGCCAGTAGCGCGTGGTCAAGGCTGGCCCACCAGCCAGCGACCCGGCCACCCCGCCACCCAACCGCCGCGCGGTCAGCCCACTCGGCCACGTCGCGCGTGGGAACCGCCACCCGGCCACCACGTTCCCTCGTCTCCCCCGCCACCCAACCGTCCGAGCCCCACAGTCAATGCTCCTGGCCCACCTGCCAGCGACTGGACGGCCTCCTCGGCTTCCCGTCCCGCAGTCAATGCTGGCCACGGTGGACGCGGCCCCCGTCCTTTTTAAACCCCGGCCGTGCGCGATGGCGACCTCACACAGCTAGCCCCGCCGCCCTCCCCACACTCCATCGAACGTGCCCTAGCCCTAGTCCTAGCCCTAGCCCTCGCCCTCGCTGGAGCCGGAGCAATGTCGAAGCGGTGGTGGCCAGGCGGCCGGCAAGCACCAGTCCGAGTCCGGCGGCTCGGGCTCTGGCCGCTCCGGCCGTCGCCGGGGCGCTGGACTGCCTCCCCTTGCTCCTCCTCCACCACCACCTGATGGGGTCGCAGCATAGAAAACAAAAATTTTCCTACGCAACAAGCGGAAGAAACCCCAAGGATCTAGATCTATTAGACGAAGGTAGCGAAGGTGAGATCCAATCTCTTACCCTTGAAGATCAACAAACGCGTTTTGTCGGTGCAGGGGTTGGCTAGTCGATCCCCGCAACTAGACTCATCTAGTCGCGAGGAGATGTATTTCCTCGAAGTCCAATCCGACGAAGTGCCACAAGGGGTAGCACCTCCGCGGTATCCACACGTACGGCTCGATGTAGATCTCCTCCTTCTTGATCCCGCAAGCAAGGTGGAGATGGCTAGATGGATCTCGGCACCACGACGGTTGTGGTGGCGTTGATGGTGTAGTCTCTACGAGCAGGGCTTCGCCAAGCCAATTAGCAAGAGGAGAGGGAGAGGAGGGCATGGTGCAGCAGCCCTACGGCTAGGGGTGGTGCAGCATCTATGGTGGAGGAGATGGCGGCAGCCCTTCGGGGAGAGGTGGCGCCATGGGGAGGTGAAGGAGGCGGCGGCTAGGGCAAGGGAGAGGGGTGCGGCTAGGCAGCCTTGGCCTGGGTGTGCCGCACCCCCACCCCTCCTTTTATAGGTGGAGGCAAGGGGAGGGGCGTGCTAGGGTTTGGGGAGGGCTGGCTGGCCCCCTTTCCTTGGCCCCCAAGTTGGGGCGCCTTCCCTTGGGCTCCAAGCCCACACGCATGGGCCCCTTAGGGCTGTGGTGCGGCTGGCCCATGAGGCCAGTCCACCACCCCTTTAAATCATGTGGGCCCCATACTCCTATGGGCCCCATTTCTAGACCCCTCTAGAACCTTCTAGAATCTTCCGGAACCCTTCCAGAAAATCCCGGAACTTTTCCGATATCTCCGGAAACCACTTTCCTTATATGAATCTTATTCTCCGGACCACTCCGGAACTCCTCGTGACGTCCGGGATCCTATCCGAGACTCCGAATCACCATTCGTTCATTCCATCAATTATCTCATCGCTAACCCTAGCTACATCGGAGCGTTAAGTGTGTGACCCTACGGGTTCGAGAATATGCAGACATGATCATATCAATAATCAACAGCGGGACCGGGATGCCCATATTGACTCCTACATATTCAACGAAGTTCCTTTTCGATTGAACCACGATGCCGGAGATTCTTAATCTCGTATACGATTCCCTTTGTCTCACCGATATTTAATTTGCCCGAGATTCGATCGTCGATATCCCCATATCTAGTTTCATCTCGTTACCTGGCAAATTCTCTTTACTCGTCCATAATATAGGATCTCCGTGATTAACACTTAATCACATGGTTGCAACCTTTCTTGATGCTATATTACCGAGAGGGCCCAGAGATATCTTCTCCATCACAGGGAGGGACAAATCCCAGTCTTGATTCATGTCACCCAACAAATACCATCGGAGATACCTGAAAGCCACCTTTATAATCACCCAGTTACGAAGTGACGTTTGATGTCCACAAAGTATTCCTCCGGTAAACGGGAGTGACATAATCTCATGGTCTAAGGAAACTATACTTGGCATACTAAAAGCGTTGGCAATGAAACTTGTTGTGACACGATCAATTGCAACTCTTTTATTATCGGGTCTTGTCCATCACATCATTACTCCTAATGATATGACTCCGTTATCAAGTGACTGTAACAAGTCCATGGTTAGGAAACGCTAACCATCTCTTGACTAACGAACTAGTCAGGTAGAGGCTTACTAGGGACACCTGGTGTTTATATTCCACACATGTATTATGTTTCCGGTTAATACAATTATAGCATGGATAATAAACTATTATCATAAACATGAATATGCTAATAAACCATTTTATTATTGCCTCTAGGGCATATTCCCAACAGTCTCCCACTTGCACTAGAGTCAATAATCCAGTTTACATTTTCTCGATCCAACACTCATGGTGTCTAACACTCATGGAGTCTCAGTGCTGATCATGTTTGCTCGTGGAAGAGGTTCTGTCCGTATTCTGTACTATATAGTTCTTTATGTTCTTTGCAAAACGTCAATGTCACCTAATTTGACATTACTTTATCATCTCATGATAATTCTCATCATCACATGATGAATATAATATATTTGATTAGGGAGTGAGATTTTAGTTTCCCTTTTATGCCTACATGACGTATGATCAGTCAAGAGGACTTTCACATAACATGTGCAACCGGAACTCACTCAGTCTTGAAATAAAATTTCTCAAACCACAATATTATATCTTTTAATCCTTGAATTAATCATATACTCCTATATGTTGTAGACTCACAAATCGACAGTGCTATCATGTCACTTCGATATTTTCGATCATGCTTTCGCTGTGCTTCTGCTATTATGAGATCCCCAATCTAGTTTGGTTTTATGACTTCAACCAAGTCTACCAATCTCTAGATTCCTTTATCTCATCTTTATGTTAAAATGACTCCTCATTCTAACACGTTCTTCTAACCAAGAACTTGGGTCACATATCGTCAAATACAAACACATGGTTCTTATATGTTTTAGTCCTATGACCGATTCATAGCGAATTCTAACATATCCTCCAACCATCATTTTGTACTGAGTTATCAACTCAATGTTTCACCTATTTCTCACAAGCAGATGAACCTTTCTTCTCTTGTTTTATTTTGAACTCCTTCAAAATCTTTCTTAGGTTAAACATCCTGACATAATGCTTATCAAATATATCTATCCACCATAGATACATCTATCTCCATAGATATTTGACGTTTAATTTCTAACTTCACAAGTTATACGTTGGTTCCTGACTTATTTACAACATTTATGAAATCTCCATTTCACACAAACAAGATGTTGTAAACTCCCACTCAAATATACACCATACACATATTAAATTGTGAAACCACTTTGGCTCCCACTCAGAAATATGTTATCCTTATATTTGACCATGATTAACTAGCTCCCACTCAAACATATGTCACCACATATTTTGATCTTGGAAAATAGTTTCTGCTCTAACTTAATATATGTCGCCACATATCTTAATTAGATCACACTCGTGTATTTTCTCGATATTTTGGACACCTCCAAAATTCTTAATTAACTATTAATATCGAGAACTCTTTATACGAAACGCTAGTACTCTACTAGCTTTAAGTTTTATTTATTCTCTACAAAACCCTTTTGAGGAATAAATATGTGAAACACCACTTTCACAAAATCAAGCAACAATTACTTTGTGATTTAAACTTAACATCGAATGACTCTTAGTCACTTTCGTATTTAAGGCTTCTATTTCTTCTTTGTAGTTTTGTAGGTATGTCTTGTTTCTGAAACATGACAAGTAAATCATGAATATTATTTTGTAACCTGACAAAATACCATATTCTTGAATCCTACTTTTCTTTAGACAAGCTAAACCGAAATTCAATGATCACCATCATTAATTCCTTTATGTGTCAAGTTTTAACCAACATAGCACTTTACATATGTGCCACTTGATACATAAACAAGCAAGGTTTTAGCTTTTCCATTCCATCAATTCTTTTATCAATGAAACCTTTTCACGATAAATCCACTAAAACATTTAACACAATCAACAATTGATTTGTCCCTTTTAGTCTCTCATTGTGGAATCTCTATTCATAGTCACATATGAATATACTACAAACTTTATTTGCAATAGTTTCTAATTATCTCATAATTAATGAAACCACTGTTTCACATAACTCATATGCGAAATGCAAATCATTAAATAGATCCTTATTTATAAAACAGAGTGTTTATCAAATAAATCTAAATGCTATTATTAAACCCCCGAAATAAAACCCTTCTTTGAGACCACACAATATCAAATAGTGTGTGATTACAATATCTTAGGACATATCAAACACCTTTGAAATATTCTAAATATTGTAATTTGTGATAACACATCTCACAAGTCCACATACTAACATATAACTCAAATATTTTTGTCTCTTTTGATCAAATCATAAAGACTCAATTTTCTTGTTAACTTAATATCCTAAACTCCAGTAATTTATTTGATCTCATCAAATATCATAACTCGAATAAATACATATATTTACTCATATCACTTATGATGGAGCGCACAAAATAATGACATCCAACATTTGCTGAAAATACAACCAACACTTGTGTTTACTTTCGGCAATTCATGGCACTCTTCCAAAGGGTGGCATTTTAGTCATACTCCTTACAATAAGGCGCATTTGATAAAAACATCAAAAAGTTTATTCAATATTCAGCACGACTAAAACAATTGTCATTATTAAGTTTTGGATATTTTAGTATGTCTCTTATTTTATAAATGTTCAACCAATTTATCATCTAGATTATAATAAGAATAACACACTTATAATCGAAACTTGTGATTTCCAAAAAGGATCACTCATGAAAATAGAACAACCATTGTCTTTAACATGAATAACCGTCTCACATAAGTAAGACACACTAATCAAAATCACACCTAGTTCGATTACAAAATTTATTCAAATCCTCTAATCCAAAATGATAAATGTAGAGACAGATCGTTGCCGGCATCAACTCCTTGATTGCCATCATTCCGCAACGCCTTCCTATATCCTTTATGCAGGTCTCAAGCAGCAGGTTCTGTTTTCATACAACAGAATGAGTATCAAATACTTATCGGAACCGCCACAACTGCAATTTGGACTTAAACACTTATAACTTGTATATCACTATATACTTTCTGCATTGTCAACTTCTCTTGCTATGAGTTCCACTTTGACATGACGCAGCCGAGACACAAACTCATAGAAAGTGATCAAATCCCTTCCCATGACACAGTCTCCGACATAATTCTTGAAGCTGGGGAGAAGCTAGCGTATCACCCCATCTATCGCGAAACCGTCATTTATCTCGTGGTTCCAAACAAGCACTAGACGATGATGTATCTCATGCATTATCCTCAGGTGTTGTTCCAAGCAAGTGTTCTCTTCCATCTTGAGTGAAAGAAAACCGTTCAGACATTCAAACCTTTACAATTCTAGCTTGTGCTGAAAAACTATTTTTCAGTTCATCAAACAATCTCCATTGCAATCAAGTTCTTGAATTGTTACTTAGGTTAGAATTCATGAAGGTGCACATCATCCACTTGACTTTCAAGTAGGTGGTTCAAAACCACTCCATGTACTCTTCATCGCTTGCAGAAAAGTTTGGGTTTATCTCCTATTGGTTCTTCTAACATGTTGAGCTCATCATTGGTGTGTAGGACTTCTTTCAGGACGCAGGTACTACTCAACAACTTTGACCCATCGAGACGCAGTTTGCAGCAACGAACTGACTACCATAGTCAACCATGATCTACAAGGATTTTTGCAAAGACATCTGGACTTTTGTTTATGATAATTTTAGTTCATCTTAATGAACTCCCACTAAACTCAACATCTCTCTGGTTGTTTAGTGACACACGATCCAAATCCACTACACCACAACCGATCATCACGTGAGATGATGTAGCTTCAATGGTGAACATCGCCATGTTGATCATATCATCCATATGACTCGTGTTTAACCTTTCGGTTCTTGTGTTCCGAGGCCACGTCTGTACATGCTAGGCTCGTCAAGGAAACCGTAGTATTTTCGCGTGTGTAAATCTGGCTTACACCCGTTGTATGTGAACGTTGAATCTATCACACCCGATCATCACGTGGTGCTTCGAAACGAAGATCTTTGGCAACGGTGCATACTAGGGGAGAACACATCTTGATATTAACATGAGAGATCACCTTATCATGCTACCGTCGCGATCACATCTAAGCATAACAATAAGGTGCATAAAAGGGATTAACATCACATGCAATTCATAATTGTGATATGATATGGCCTTTCTTCTTGTGCCTTTGATCTCCATCTCCAAAGCACCGGCATGATCTCCATCATCACCGGCATGATCTCCATCATTGTGGTGCCATCACCATGGTTGTCCACCAACTATTGCAACTACAACTAATGCTACTCTTAGCAATAAAGTAAAGCAATTACATGGTGATTCAATGACACGCAGGTCACATAAAATAAAAGACAACCATATGGCTCCTGCCGGTTGCCGTACTCGACGACATGCAAGTCGCGAAAGATTACAAACATGATCATTGCATACATTATCACAAATCACATATTGGCCATACCACATCACAAGACCCCCTCTCCAAAAACAAGTTAGACGTCCTCTACTTTGTTTATGCAATTTTTACGTGGCTTGGGTCAACGAGATAGAACCGTTCTAATCTACGCAAAACCACAACGGTGATATAGTAGTTGCTTATTTACTCATCCTTTTGAAAGGCCTTCCATTGAAAATTGCATCTTCACTAAAGCAAGAGAAACAGACACCCGCCAGCCACTTATGCAAAACAAGTTGCATGTCAGTCGTGGAACCGGTCTCTCGTGCATGGACGAGTAAGGTTGGTCCGGGCCGCTTCATCTCACAATACCGCAAAGACGCAAAGTGCACGCGAGAAGGTAGCAACATAAAATATCAACGCCCACAACACTTGTGTTCTAATCGCACCAACATCTACGAATAGATCTAGGCTCTGATACCACTGATGGGGTCGCAGCATAGAAAACAAAAATTTTCCTACGCAACAAGCGGAAGAAACCCCAAGGATCTAGATCTATTAGACGAAGGTAGCGAAGGTGAGATCCAATCTCTTACCCTTGAAGATCAACAAACGCGTTTTGTCGGTGCAGGGGTTGGCTAGTCGATCCCCGCAACTAGACTCATCTAGTCGCGAGGAGATTTATTTCCTCGAAGTCCAATCCGACGAAGTGCCACAAGGGGTAGCACCTCCGCGGTATCCACACGTACGGCTCGATGTAGATCTCCTCCTTCTTGATCCCGCAAGCAAGGTGGAGATGGCTAGATGGATCTCGGCACCACGACGGTTGTGGTGGCGTTGATGGTGTAGTCTCTACGAGCAGGGCTTCGCCAAGCCAAGCAAGAGGAGAGGGAGAGGAGGGCATGGTGCAGCAGCCCTACGGCTAGGGGTGGTGCAGCATCTATGGTGGAGGAGATGGCGGCAGCCCTTCGGGGAGAGGTGGCGCCATGGGGAGGTGAAGGAGGCGGCGGCTAGGGCAAGGGAGAGGGGTGCGGCTAGGCAGCCTTGGCCTGGGTGTGCCGCACCCCCACCCCTCCTTTTATAGGTGGAGGCAAGGGGAGGGGCGTGCTAGGGTTTGGGGAGGGCTGGCCGGCCCCCCTTTCCTTGGCCCCCAAGTTGGGGCGCCTTCCCTTGGGCTCCAAGCCCACACGCATGGGCCCCTTAGGGCTGTGGTGCGGCTGGCCCATGAGGCCAGTCCACCACCCCTTTAAATCATGTGGGCCCCATACTCCTATGGGCCCCATTTCTAGACCCTTCTAGAACCTTCTAGAATCTTCCGAAACCCTTCCAGAAAATCCCGGAACTTTTCCGATACCTCCGGAAACCACTTTCCTTATATGAATCTTATTCTCCGGACCACTCCGGAACTCCTCGTGACGTCCGGGATCCTATCCGAGACTCCGAATCACCATTCGTTCATTCCATCAATTATCTCATCGCTAACCCTACCTATATCGGAGCGTTAAGTGTGTGACCCTACGGGTTCGAGAATATGCAGACATGATCATATCAATAATCAACAGCGGGACCGGGATGCCCATATTGACTCCTACATATTCAACGAAGTTCCTTTTCGATTGAACCACGATGCCGGAGATTCTTAATCTCGTATACGATTCCCTTTGTCTCACCGATATTTAATTTGCCCGAGATTCGATCGTCGATATCCCCATATCTAGTTTCATCTCGTTACCTGGCAAATTCTCTTTACTCGTCCATAATATAGGATCTCCGTGATTAACACTTAATCACATGGTTGCAACCTTTCTTGATGCTATATTACCGAGAGGGCCCAGAGATATCTTCTCCATCACAAGGAAGGACAAATCCCAGTCTTGATTCATGTCACCCAACAAATACCATCGGAGATACCTGAAAGCCACCTTTATAATCACCCAGTTACGAAGTGACGTTTGATGTCCACAAAGTATTCCTCCGGTAAACGGGAGTGACATAATCTCATGGTCTAAGGAAACTATACTTGGCATACTAAAAGCGTTGGCAATGAAACTTGTTGTGACACGATCAATTGCAACTCTTTATTATCGGGTCTTGTCCATCACATCATTACTCCTAATGATATGAATCCGTTATCAAGTGACTGTAACAAGTCCATGGTTAGGAAACTCTAACCATCTCTTGACTAACGAACTAGTCAGGTAGAGGCTTACTAGGGACACCTGGTGTTTATATTCCACACATGTATTATGTTTCCGGTTAATACAATTATAGCATGGATAATAAACTATTATCATAAACATGAATATGCTAATAAACCATTTTATTATTGCCTCTAGGGCATATTCCCAACACCACCATCGTCGGCGCCGCGCGGAGTGCGCATCGTCGGCGCGGACCCGCGTCGTGCCGGTCCGCAGGCCGGCGGGCCGGCCGCCAAGAAGAAGCGCTACCGCCGGTACGTCCGGGTGGAGGAGGCGCAGTGGCACTGGGAGAACGCCGTCCCGGTGCGCTGGTCGGACGTCCACCTCCCGGACAACTGGCACCTGAATTCGCAACGGATTCCGGTGCCGCCGATCCCGACCGACCCCACGGCCAGGGCGGTGGAGATCGCACGCCGGCGCAGCCTCCTCCCCAATCACCTCCTCGACGACCCGGCGTACGCGCCGGGCTCCCCCTACTGGGACCAATGGTTCCGGGAGGAGCACGACGAGCGCCGCCGGAGCTACTTCGCGCCGGCCCCGGTGCCGCCGGTGGAGCGCACGGAGTACCCGGCGCTCCCGGAGGGGATGGACGACCTCGACCAATGGTTGGAGGTCGACTCCGACGGCGAGGCCGCCCCCATGGACGAGGACGACGACATCGACGACGCCATGAAGGCAGCCATGGCGGCGTCCCGGCAGGCCTTCGTCGACGACGAGCGCCGCCGCTGGGAGATGGTGGTGCAGGACGCACTGCCGCCGCCGCCGCCGCACGGTCTGCCGCCGCAGGGACCGCCTCCACCCCCGCCTCCGCCACAGGGACAGCCGGGGCTGGACTGGGTGCAGGCCCTCGCCCAGGAGGAGGAGGCCTACGAGCCGCCGGAGGAGGAGTACAAGGAGCCGGTGAGATTCCCACCGGAGCTGTTCGGGCAGTCGTGGGTGTTCACGACTGTGCCCCAGCTGCCGCCGGAGGAGCCCCAGGACGCCATCCTGGAGGAGCCAGGGACGCCGCCGCGGGACGTCCCCATGGAGCAGCAGCAGCAGCCGCCGGCGCATCTGTGGGAGGCACCACCGTACGTCGTCCTCTCCGACGAGGAGGGCGACGAGGACTAGCTAGGACCTCCCCCTCCCCCCCCTAAGTAAATGTAATGAACTAAGTAATGTAATGAAGTTTATTTCCTATCTACGAACTGTCCCCGCCGCCGATTTAAGGTCACCGGACCACCGCCGCCGCCGATTCTAGCTAGGGTTCGTGCCATCGGACCACCGCCGCCGCCGATTCTAGCTAGGGTTCGTGCCATCGGACCACCGCCGCGCCGATCTAGAGTTTGAGAGGGCCGTACCTTAGGCGGAGCGCGCGGGGGACGGCGGCGAGGAAGAGGGACGCGAGCGACGGCGGCGGCGGCGGCCAGATTTTGGCAGCCTGGCGGCGTCGTCGCGTGAGAGGAGCCCGGAGGCGTCTGCGTCTTGGGCCTGGCGGCAAAAATGGGGAAGAAATCCGCGGAGAGGGACCAAGTAGGCTCAAATCGGCCTTTAGTCCCGGTCCGTGACACCAACCGGGACTAAAGACCCCTATAGTCCCGGTTGGTGTCACGGACCGGGACTAAAGGTGGGCTTTTTGGCGCGCTAAGTTTCGCAGCGGCCCGAAAATGGCCTTTAGTCCCGGTTGTAGGCACGGACCGGGACTAAACGGCCGTTTGTATTTTTTTCTTCATTTTATGAATGTTTTCAAATGTTCATATTTTATAAACTTTACATGTTTCCAAATGTAAATATGAATATGTTATATATATTGAACATTTAAATAGATGAGTTGAGTAAAACCGTTGTACTAATAAAATCCGAGGTTAGGATAAATATATTTAACATTTTAAATATTTAATGAAAAACCCTCAACTTTTTAACAGTCAAAACAAAATTCTACCAATTATTACACATATGTATAGAACAAGTTAGGATAAATAAATATCTCATACATTATTACAAATGACCACAATACATCAACATCATTCAACACTTCTTCGTGTCTGTCATTTTTTCTTCTTATCGCGTCGTATCCATGGACAATCTTCATCATTCAACGCGATGGTTGGGTCAATTTTCACTGTGAAGGGGGGAATTTCATCAAACTTATTGTAATCTTCTGACATGTCTGTCTTGTCCTCCACTCCCACGATGCTTCTTTTCCCTGAAAGAACTATGTGGCGCTTTGGCTCGACGTCGTACGATGCATTCACTGCTTGCTTATCTTTTCTTTTCTTCGGTCTGCTAGACATGTCCTTCACATAGAAAACCTGAGCCACTTCACTGGCTAGGACGAATGGTTCGGTGTCGTATCCAAGATTCTGCATATCCACTGTAGTTATTCCGTACTTCGGGTCTACATGTACCCCGCCTGTCAGGTTGAACCATTTGCACTTGAACAAAGGGACTTTAAAAAATGGTCCATATTCAAGTTCCCATATCTCCTCTATGTAACCATAATATGTGTCCTTTTGCCCATTGCTGTTTGTTGCATCAAAGCGGATACCACTGTTTTGGTTGGTGCTCTTTTTATCTTGATTGGCCGTGTAAAATGTATTTCCATTTATCTCATACCCTTGATAAGTCAATATAGTCGAAGATGGTGCATTGGCCAACAAGTATAGCTGTTCTCCAACAGTGCTGTCATTAAAGAGACGTGTTCGCAACCAACCTCCGAAATTCTTCACGTGTTCTTCATCAATCCAATATTTAGATTGCTCTGGGAAGTTCAAACGTAGAATATTCTTATGTTCCTCGATATACGGAGCCACCAAGCTGGAATTATGTAGAACCGTGTAGTGTGCTTGACTATAAGAATGCCCGTCCATACATATTATTGCTTTCTTTCCCAGCGTGCCTTTTCCCCGCAGTCTCCCCTCATAGCGTGATTGAGGAACCCCGATTGCCTTGAGGTCAGGAATAAAATCAACACAAAACTCAATGACCTCCTCTGTTCCATAGCCCTTGGATATGCTTCCTTCTGGCCTAGCACGGTTATGAACGTACTTCTTTAGGACTCCCATGAACCTCTCAAAGGGGAACATGTTGTGTAGAAATACGGGACCGAGAACGAAAATCTCTTCGACTAGATGAACTATGAGGTGCGTCATAATATTGAAGAAGGAGGGTGGGAACACCAACTCGAAGCTGACAAGACATAGGACCACTTCCTTCTGTAAATCCGGCAGAGTTACTGGATTGATGACCTTCTGAGAAATTGCATTGAGGAATGCACATAGCTTAACAATGGGTACTCGAACATTTTCCGGCAGGAGCCCCCTCAGTGCAATCGGAAGTAATTGTGTCATAATCACGTGGCAGTCATGAGACTTTAGGTTCTGAAACTTCAACTCTGTCATGTTAATTATTCCCTTTATATTCGACGAGAAGCCTGACGGGACCTTGATACTGTTTAGTACTTCAAAAAAGATCTTCTTCTCTTCTTTGGTAAGAGCGTAGCTGGCAGGACCTTGATACTTCTCTGCATTCAGGTTGTCTCGTTCGTGCATATGTTGCTGGTCCAGCCGTGATTCCGGTGTATTTTTCGTCTTCCCATACACGCCCAAGAAGTTTAGTAGGTTCACGCAGAGATTTTTCGTCACGTGCATCACGTCGATTGCAGACTGAACCTCTAGGATTTTCCAATAGGGTAACTCCCAGAATATAGATTTCTTCTTCCACATCGGCACGTGTCCGTCAGCATCATTTGGAACAGATTGTCCGCCAAGACCCTTTCCAAAGATTACTTTTAAATCCTTTACCATATCATATATAACATCCCCAGTAGGCCGTCTAGGCTTTGGCCGGTGATCTGGCAAACCTTTGAAATGCTTGCCTTTCCTTCTTACGATGTGCCTTTCCGTAAGAAACCGACGATGCCCCAGGTACACATTCTTGTTTCCCAGATATATACTTTCAGTATCACCTAAACAGTGTGTGCATGCATTGTATCCCTTGTTTGACTGTCCTGATATGTTACTAAGAGCTGGCCAATCATTGATGGTCACGAACAGCAATGCTCGTAGGTCAAATTCATCTTGTTTGTGCTCATCCCAAACACGTATACCTTCTTCGCGCCACAATTGTAAAAGTTCTTCAACTAATGGCCTCAGGTACACATCAATGTCGTTGCCGGGTTGCTTCGGGCCTTGGATGAGTACTGGCATCATAATGAACTTCCGCTTCATGCACAACCAAGGAGGAAGGTTATAGATGCATAGAGTCACAGGCCAGGTGCTATGACTGGAGCTCTGCTCTCCAAAGGGATTAAAGCCATCTGTACTTAGACCAAATCTTAAGTTCCTTGCGTCATCTGCAAATGTCGGAAACTCTCTGTCAATTTTTCTCCACTGCGACCCATCAGCAGGGTGTCTGAGCATCACGTCTTTCTTACGGTCTTCCTTGTGCCATCGCAACAACTTGGCATGCTCTTTGTTTTGGAACAAACGTTTCAACCGTGGTATTATAGGAGCATACCACATCACCTTCGCAGGAACTCTCTTCCTGGGGCGCGCCTCGTCCTCAACTTCACCAGGGTCATCTCGCCTGATCTTATACCTCAATGCACCGCATACCGGACATGCATTCAAATTCTCGTACTCCTCGCCGCGGTAGAGGATACAGTCATTGATGCACGCATGTATCTTCTGCACCTCTAATCCTAGTGGGCAGACAACCTTCTTTGCTTCGTACGTACTGGGGGGCAATACGTTATCTTTTGGAAGTATCTTCTTTATTATTTTCAGCAATTTTTCAAATCCCTTGTCAGAAGTACCTTCCTCTGCCTTCCATTGCAGCAATTCCAGTGTGGTGCCCAGCTTTTTCTGCCCATCTTCACAATTTGGGTACAACAATTTGTTGTGATCCTCTAACATTCTCTCCAACTTCAACCTCTCGTTTTGACTTCCACAGTTTATCTTCGCATCAAGAATGGCCCGACGAAGATCGTCATCGGGCTCATCAACAATGGGCTCTTTTTCAGCTTCATCTTCCCCCATTGATGTACCACCGTGATCAGTGAACATAGGATAGTTGTCATTATCCTCTTCTTCCTCATTGTCTTCCATTATAACTCCTCTTTCTCCATGCTTGGTCCAACAATTATAACCGGTCATGAAACCGGACTTCAACAGGTGGACGTGAATGGTTTGTGAGGTAGAGTAGTCCTGAGTATTCTTGCAGACACTACATGGACATGAAATAAAACCATTTGGCGGCTTGTTTTTCTCAGCCACTTGGAGAAAATAATGCATGCCATTAATAAAGTCGGGATAACGTCGGTCACTGTACATCCATTGCCGACTCATCTGACTCATCTGCATTATATAAATAAAATATAAAAAACCATTAACACTATTTCTTCAATATATAACAGTGATAAAGTGAATTAATATATAAGTTCATCACATTCAAACCAAAGTAGAGCAAATAACCAAATGTAATACATATAGTCTCACAAACATACATTGGTTCAAACTAACATACAACTATCTAAAGAATTTAAGCCCAACAACAAATGCGATAAAAATCACAACTATGGTAACTATCGAACCAACACCATAATGATACCAAGCCTCTTTATGAATGGCATAATTTCTAATTTTTCTAATCTTCAAGCGCATTGCATCCATCTTGATCTTGTGCTCATCGACGATGTCGGCAATATGGAGCTCCAATTTCATCTTCTCTTCTAGGGTTTGGAGACGGAGATTTTCACTTCTTTCCAGTTTTGCTTTCAAATCATTAATTTCATTTTCAAAAAACTCGATGATAGGGTCGGTTGGAATTTCCGGTTCAACAACGACATCCGGATCGTTATAGACCGGACGAGGACCGACGGGGACGGATATCAAAACCATGACACACTATACATATAAAAAAAGTAAGATAATATACATGCATCTAAAGTATATCAATAAGTTAAAAAGGGATAAAAACAAGACTCACCGAGGAGGTGCCGGCGACGGGATGGCGCGGGCGATCGACGATGGTAAAGATGGTCACCGGACAACTGTAAACCCAATACATTATACTTTAATTTGAGCTAAAATTGCATGTAAAAAAAATGAAATCTCTTACTTAGGCATTTCATCAAACACCTTGCTAGCACTAGAAAAATAAAATTTGCTAAGTAGCACCAAAATGAGCTAAAAAAGGAACACCGGAGTGCTAACCGTCGGGTAGATGAGGTGCCGCCAAACTTGACAAATGGTGGAGAAAATAGGGGCCGAACTCGTGGTTGGGAGGAGCAAGGGTTAAGAAAATGGAGATGAACCCGGAGCTCAAAAATGGCCACGGCCTGGCCACGGCCGGGTCGGGGGGTGGAAGATGATATAGAATATATTTAGTCCCGGTCCGTAACAAGGACCGGTACTAAAGTCCCTCCATTAGTCCCGGTCTGTAAATAGAACCGGGACAGTGCATTGTCCGGGCTGGTCCCACCTCTGTCGCCTCCTCCCGCATCCCTTTGTCACCGGTTCGTAACACGAACCGGGACGGTAGGTCCCCTACGAACCGGGACTGGTCCTGGCGGGCGCCCTGGGACCAATGACCGGGACTAGTGCCACGATTGGTACCGGTCCGTAAGGGAACCGGGACGGAAGGGCCAAACCGAAGCCCCTGTTTCCACTAGTGGTTGCCCTGCCATCTGCGCGCTGCCTTTCTTCGCTTCGGTGCCACCAACTAAATGAGTTCAGTGCGTACTGACGTTTTCCAATGTCTGGCAATGCTCGATCTTTACAGTCGCAGCTGAGTTGATGCTTTGTTCTTCTGTATGTGTACGCGTGTGTTTATAGTTGGTTACCGGACAATTTGTGGATTAGGTGGCATGTATGCAAAAGGGCTATGCAAATTTTGATATTTTCTTATTCTTATGCAGTAGCTTGTCACCGCTATTTATCCCTCTTTTCAGGAAATATTTTGTATCTTACAATTCCGATATTGTTCCCGAAAATCCCGTGCTCTTCACGGATATTTTTTTTCACCAAGGATAACATAGAATCTCCCATTACCGGAAAATGTTGATCGGAATGTAACATTTTTTTGCCATTAGTAAATTCTTTGTCTCCCATTTTCTCTTCTAACAATTTCTATTCATTTCTTTTTGGAAAAGGAGGCAAAATATCTTCCTTGCTTTATATAGTGCGGAGGTTTATAGATAAGTTAAAATATATATTAAATATCTTAATTATTTATAAAGGAAATATATCAATATCAAGATGACCAATTCACCCGACCTCAAGATGACCAATTCAGCCGACCTCTAAAACAATAAATCAATTTCAATGTGTGGGTCGGGTGAATTGGTCATCTTGATATTGATATATTTTCTATATAAAAAAAGTTAAAACGGAACTAAGAAACCAAAAAGGGAAAAAAAAAGTAACGCCCCCGCCGCTGTGATCATAGACTCACACAATTGTCTGACACCTAGACTTGAAAAGGTTCCCCAAGAGCGACGTCCCCCGAATGTAATATAGTGTAGTTCTTCTTGGATAGTCCTTCTGGTGTCCAAACACAAGTGTACATAACATTGATCAACGGATTAAACAGTAAAGCATAACCTCCCATCCCATGGGCATCATGACATCGTGTTGTATCTGCTCTCTGGAATATAATCAACTTCAATATGTTTTGTTTACGTACGAAAACCATTATTAAGCGAGAGACACATTGCTTCAACGTGATG
>QRDG01000497.1:1148860-1522072 GCA_012064385.1 Puccinellia tenuiflora
GAACCAAACATGAGGTCTCTATCTTGCATGGGCTTGGCTTGCTTCATCGTGCACGTAGCAAAACACATCCGACTTATTTTGGTCAACTAGCATTACACGCCATAGGTCACCGATACAATCAGACGAATATACCGTGACCTTTTCATGAGTTATTTCTCACATGTATGTTTAACTATTTATGTACTATTACATTTTTTTTTGTCGAAATATCCGGTGAAAACAACTATTTAGTGAAAGCTTGCAATGTTTCTTTGTGGGACATCAGATCAACAACCCATATCAAAGTGATGGATAAACTCCTTGCCCCGACCCATTAGCCTGAAAACGACCCCGTGTCGTGTATATCTAATTCATATGTAGGAAAAATTCAAGAAAAGTTGACCTCACATGGTGGTACACATATGCCGTGTACTTGCAGTAGTACTTCGGTGGTATTGGGCCTGTTCTGTGATATTAGTTTTTTTATATATATTTTTTAAACTATCATATGCCACCGACTCTGCCCACGGGTATGATCGGACTAACTACGGCGTCGCGCCCGCAGAAATCAACTCCGTGAAACCACGACCCCACAAACCAGTGAAACGTATCAGACGACCACCTCCTCTTCTGCTGCTGCACGCGACCGACCAGCAACGAGCCTCGTGCTGCTCTTCTTGTCTCTGACTGACTCTGCCTTGTCGTGCCTTCAACTCCATTTCAAAACCAAATCCTGCTGCCAGCCCTGCCACCACCCGCGATCGCCGCCGCCGCCGATGGCCTCCCGCGCCACCGCCCCGCAGCCTCGCCGCCACAGGTCGCCTTCCTTCGCACCAAGCCGCCTCTGCCGCCGCCACCAGCCCCTCCTGCCGCTCCCGCCTCGCCGCCGCCAACGGCAAGGCCGCCTCCTCCAAGCCCAAGTCGCCCGTCAAGCCACCATCTCCGTACGTACGCCGCCGCGAGCTCCACCCGATTCCGATCGTCTGCTTGCTCCCTGCCGCTTGGGCTGACGATTTGGATCATGTTTTTTTTGTGTGTGTGTGTGTCTCTGAACGCGTAGGTCGTTGTTTGAGGAGAGGACGGTGAAGCAGCTGAGGCTGGCCAAGGCGCTGACGCTCCCGGAGGCCACCACGGTGTCCGAGGCGTGCAGGATCATGGCCAACAGGCTCGTCGACGCCGCGCTGCTCACCGACGCCAACGGGATGCTCTCCGGCATCGTCACCGCAGAGGTGAGAACATATCATCTGGACTCTGGAGTAGACAGAGTATATATGAACTTTTGGGAGGAATGTAAGAGCAGAGTTTACCTACCTAACTAGTGACTGAGATCATGTTTTCAAGGGAGATTTATAGTTTCCTTATCTTCTGTAGGACGTATCGGGTCGAGTGATAGCTGAGGGTCTCAAGCCCGAGGACACGAATGCGGCCAAGGTGATGACACCGAATCCGGTGTTCGTCGTGTCCGACTCATCGGCCACCGAGGCACTGCGGAAGATGGTCCAAGGTATCCATGTTTTTTTTCCTCCAACACCCAAATCAGAAGTATTAGTTGCTAGTCTTACCTTCAGTTATTATCATTCTATTTTCTTTTTTTCCATGTTCGAACATGGTTCATTGTTGTGCTATGCACGATTGATGTTGCGGAAGTGCGAAGTAGCATCAGTGGTGTACAGCTAGTTCCTAATGGGTCAACATTGCTCTGCCCATAGCCATAGGATTGCATTTGGTCAGTAATTTGAGTCGCAACTGACCCAGAAACCTACAATATAACATATATCTTAGAAAACAAACCATGTTAGTCAGCTTGAACTGCAGCATGATGAGTATTCAGTAGTTTTATTGCATCATGGCTAATACCTGGAAACAAGCACTGCAATCTCTCTCGAGATTTCTGACATGTTTTACCTTGACATCTTGTTGTCATTCTTTTGGATCCATTCTATCGTGTTTTCATGGACGCTTTTAGTCATGTGGCTTTCATATACAGGCAGATTTAGGCATCTTCCTGTAGTGGAAAATGGTGCGGTCACTGCCATGTTGGACATTACCAAGTTCCTCTATGATGCAATCTCAAGAATGGAGAAGGCAGCAGAGCAAGGCAGTGCTATAGCAGCTGCTATGCAAGGGGTCGACCGGCAGTGGGGAAACGAATTTTCAGGTCGCTTTTTTCAGTTTCCTTCTAATACTATGATTAGATTAGCTAATTATTTCAATTCTCATGTCAACCCATGATGCATTCCATCCAGGTTTGTTTAATTAACTAGTTGATCTTATAATTTGGGTCCTTACTCCAGGTCCGAACAAATTCATAGAAAATCTCCGAGACCAGATGTTCAAGCCATCCTTGTCAACTATCATAAATGAAAATAGAAGGTAAAATTGCTACTGCCAGGAATACGTATGATGTAAATTCTTGTTATGCCTGAATATTTCCATCATTTATCCTTTGTAGTGTTCCATCGGTATCTCCTTCAGACCTAGTAACGGTAGCTGCCAAAAAGATGAGAGAATACCGAGTCAACTCGGTGCTTGTCATGGCAGGGAACACACTGCAAGGAATTCTCACGTATGTTCTTTGGAAATTCGTATATATTTTATATTTTCCCATCTCAATAATTTTTGAAGTCCTATCACTAAGATGCTGAGTACGATACATTATGGTATGTATTCCATTTAAGAATTATGGATATTCTGCAGTTCCAAGGATTTGATGTGGCGGGTAGTGGCACGAAGTCTGTCCCCAGAGGTGACTCGTGTAGAAAAGGTAGTGTAAAAAAACTAAAGCATCTACATTTTAAGTGATCAATATTTTGTTTCTCATTTTTGTCAATGGTTGCTTAAGTATGGCGTTATCTTTGCGAAGGTCATGAGTGCATGTCCTGGTTGTGCTACGTTGGACACGTCAATCCTCGAGGCTCTACAATCAATGCAACATGGAAGATTTCGTCATATTCCTGTTGCAGACAAAAGCACGTACTGAATTCTAACACCAAAGAGAAGTGCCTTTTCTATATATAGTACATATCTAAGTTCAAAATTTGAACAGGAGGACAGATTGTTGCCTGTTTGGACGCTCTACAGTTAACCCACGCAGCGATCTCCATGGTAACACATTTCATTATCTCTGCAGTATTTCATCATGTTAAAGAGCCGTACTTTCTTGGAAGGTGAAGGCTTCATTCTGAATAATAGAGGTCTAATTTAGTTCTGGTAGCTGAGATAAACGCTTTTGATCCATTATATAGACCTAACACTGGCACAGTTCTAATTTTTCTAGCATCAAACTAATTCAATCAAGATAACATACATTAAATGGATTAAATTTTCTGTTAGCACATGGATTGTTTAAAAAAATCAACCATACAAATCTATTCTGTTTATTTATCATCACCCTGCATGCAGTTCTGACCTTTTGTTCCAATTAATTAGGTTGAAGGAGCCTCTGGACCAAATGATGTGGCAAATACTATGGTCCAGAAATTTTGGGATTCAGCTCTTGCCTTGCATCCTGCAGAGGATCATGATTCACATAGGTTTGCTCTTTTTGTTATTTTGCATATATTCTTACATTTGATGATGGTTTGATTAGTGTTTTGTTATATTGTGCAGTGACGAATCTCATACGGGTACGACAGCATCCGACAACGCAGAAGGAAAGCATATACACCCTCATGTTGGCAGTGGATTCTCTTACAAAATTGAGGATGGAAAAGGGCGGATGCACAGATTCAGTTGCGGTCGGTGCTCTTTCAAAATTGTGGTTTACCGATGAAACAGTAATGTGGTATAAATTTGTGCTTGTCTGCCTGAATTTCTAATTACTCTCCTCATTTCTGCAGTTTCAGAAAGCTTAGATGAGCTTGTGTCTGCTATAGAACACAGATTTGGAACGGAGAATGGGAAAGCGCATGTCAACCTTCTGGTATTAAGTTGTGTTCCAACAAAATATTTTCCTTAGATCAATAGGACTGTTATCAAATATGTTGGCCAAACCTATCTTTTTTTTTATCGTTTGGTACTTGCACTTCTCCTGTGCATTGAGAAGATATGATGTTCTTTTACCTTTGCTTAGGTAAAGATCCTTCAAGCGAGCAACAGACAAAGCAAAAGCTTGTAGTTGGAAATCTCTTATATACTAGAATTTTGTATCTTTCTCCATCTTACTTTGATTGTTTTGCACAGTATGATGACGATGAAGGTGACAGAGTTCTTCTGGCAACCGACAGCGACCTCATCGCAGCAATTGAGCATGCCAGATCAGCTGGATGGAAGGTTGATTGTTCTCTACTTTTGTAGATCAGTAATTTGATGGCTTCGCTTGCAATCTGCGACTCGCTAGCTATGCTGCAATCACAACCGTGCATTTTTTCACACAGTTTTTCTCAGCCATTTGGCAACTCTTTTCTCAACATTGGTTTCCCTGCTTTCAGGTGCTGAGGCTTCACATGGACGGGGGTTCCAAGACCATGTTGTCGCGTGCCGATACCTCCACAGCGCAGAGAGGCTTGTTGTCCCTCCGTCTAGGCATCGTGGCCGGCGCGGTGGCTGTCGCTGGCGTCGGGGTAATTGTCTTGTTGAGACGCTCTGAGCACTGACTCCAGTATACATACCTCATACACAGATACTTCGATACTGTAAAGATGTAGACCTCACTGCAAAGAATAAAATAGTCACGACAGCGCCACACTGCGCCAATACTATATTGGATTGTACATTAGATCGAAATTCTCTTTTGTGGGTTTGCGTTCGTTGTAATAGGGCTCAATTACGAGTGTTGGAAACTTCAAACAAGAGTGCGTGTTTTCTTCTTCTTCGGCGTTCGACCTTTTGATTTCTTTGGACGATAGGGGTGTGTGTTCAGCTGGTCGTAAATGAATTGTAATCCAGCCCTTTTGCTTGAACACGATTGATCGAGTTTGGTCCCTCCTGATGAATTAACGAGAACATTAAGAAGCGTTGCATATTCAGCATCAAAGAGCAGTAGCAGGCAGAGAGAGCAAGAATTCAGTTACAGAAAATTTAGACTGCCCGTCATCTCGTTTCAGTCGTGAGAAAGTCAGACACGCCAATGATGGGCATGATGCGTCGAATCGATGGCCTCTGAACGGCTTTCGCTGCAACAGACATCAGATCGGTCTGCAAATTAAGGTTTTGAATGGCCAAATAATTTCACAGCTATGCTACATTTCTAGCGTTTTGGCGTGCCAAGTACTACTAACTAGCAAGCTGCGTCTGACCGGTCACATGTACCTGCAGTCATATACAGACATGGATTGTAGCTGTTAATTAGACGCACTGCTACCAACAGGCGTATAAATAGAGAATTGTGATCATACCCTTGTGCATGCAGTGCTAGATTGTCGATGTTCCGATATGAAAATAACTGGTGCCTAATTCAAGAATCAACAGGGGCACTAGAGAGATGACCATGACTAGATGCATCAACCATAGACTGCGTGCAATCTGTAGAGGAATGGAGGCAACTGATTGACCTGGAATTCAGTTTGAGACGTCTGTACGCTCAGAAAATTCAGAACCTGACTACACAAGGACAAAAATGGACGCCAAGGGCCAGCAAAGGTCAAGTGGTGTAATTTGGCCGACGAGAACGTGCATTTCTTCCACCCAATGGCCACCCACAGGCACATTATAACAAGCAATAACTGTTCCTAGACAAGGAAGAACTACAGCTGGCAGCGTATTTATACAAAAATTTCTTATTGGAAGAGAGGCAACATATATTCATTTTTTTTGCGAATAGGACCCTGGCATTAAAAGAAACATCGAACAGTACAAAACACCTCAATAAAAACGAAAATTACAACAAAAACCTTGAGAAGCCCTTCATCTTAAACCTCCAGACCGTGTCGACGGCGCGCCGCCGCTGCCGCTCCTCGCTGAGCCGGCATGCCGTTGTTGGTTGCGGAGAGGAAGTCGCCAAACGGATCAAGAAGATCACATCCGCCCCGGAGACGAAGATGAAGGATGAATTGCCGATGAAGCTCCTTGACGATCCGAAGATCCCCACATCTAGAAGAAGCCCTCGAAGACATAACCACTCCCACAAGCTTCTTGACGTCGCCATCCAACATATATTCATTTTGATGCACTGTATGGAGAGCAGTCAGTTTTGACCTAAATCTCGTGCAACAACCAGGGATTTGGTTACCGGTCGGGATTTCCGGTTACCGGTCGGTAACCGGATATCCCGAGCACCCCCGGGAATTCGTTATACCGGGCGAAAAATCCCGGAATTTTTGAATTTCAACAAAAATCCCCGTAAATGGTTAAAATAGGAACAAAAAAATATTTGAATTTCTAAATTTCAGTTTTGAAATTCGTCCGGTTACCGGTCGGGATTTACCGGTAACCGCGGTAACCGGCAATCCCGACCACCCTCGGGATTTTTTTCCTGCCGGGAACCAAATCCCTGGCAACAACTGTCCTGGGAATTGCAAATGAGATTTCTCAAAGCACGAGCCCACAGGTTGGCCTCGGATTTGATCGTGACAAGAGTATTGCTATAGCTAGCTCGTGCGTCGTCATCGAAGGTGCAAGTGTTCAGCTGCTCTTCCAGATTTGCCAAGCAGTGAGTAGCGTCATGGACGCCAAGCCTTTGCGCATAGGCTTTGGGGTTGCACGTTTGGCAACGAGCCACGAGTCCGCGAGCTTGATGCCCTGCGTCGGGGCTGACAAGTTGCTCTGATCCAGGCGAGCATCTCGTACCACACCTGACGAGTGAAGGGACAGTTGATGAGGATGTGCTTTGTTTTGAGACACTGAGGGTCGCCTTGTGTGGCAGCCCATGCCACTCAGTCCGCAGTCCAGCATCTATCCAGGCCGGCTAGCCGTGCCGCGGCGTCTATGTCTTCCAGGTTAGATTCCGTGAGTTGCTGGTATTGAGTCATAGAAGGAGGTCTGGTAGCAGGAGCACGCCGAGTAGGCGCCACTCTCCGTCCAACGCCAGACGAGGGTGTCGGGCTCTTGGGTCAGCTGGATCTAGTATACCTCGTGCTACATGTTCATATGTTGGAGCAGGGTGTCACCGTTGAGTCTGCCAAGGAGAGGCTAGGTCCATTGATTTGGTTGCGAGGCCGGCCCTATGCCACAGTCATGGATTTATGGATGCGCTTATTAACGATGGCGAAGGTAGCCGGTGCGATCTCCGCAACAGAGCCGCCTCCCACCCAACGGTCTGTCTAGAAACGGACATCATTCCCATCCCCAAAGAACATTGCTTGATCTGTGGCGTTGAATTGAAGATCAAGCCTAACCAGGGCATGGTCGGATCAGTGCAGCTAACCATATTCATCGCAGGCGCAGCGCGGTGCCCATCTTCTCGAGGTTCTGCACCCCCAAACCTCCGTAGCAGGGAGGGTGACAAACCTTGCTCCAATTCACTGGACCGGATGGGTTCACCACCAAGTTCTTCAAATTGTAGGCACAAGATCCGAGAAACCAACTCTATTCATTATTCCGTGATTTTTATTTTTTCTTCGTTATTTAATTTTCTAGAATACACCTGATTTTTAAAATATGTAAATGTACCAAACCATAAATGCCATAAGGTAGAGGAAAATCTACCTCTTAGCCCCCAACAAAAACTTTATATTGAACTTTTTTACAATCAAAGTTCATTCTTTCTCATTAACGTGTGCCTTTTATATTATTTTTGTTGTACATAGCAAAGTTACCCATGTAACTAAGGTACTAAGTATTATTATACAATTTTTTTGTTATTATACCAGTTCGATGTATGTTCATAACATAATTTTGGGCTCATCTGAAACTGTATTTTACTCCCGTCATGTATTATTTCTTTCAAATTAACTTTGCTTTGGTTGTGAAGAGGCATTTCCCTACAATGGATTTATTGACAAACCCATTATCTTATTGACAAACCCATTGTCTTTAGTTTCTAGTTGTTTTACATGGGTCACACCCATTATTATATGCCACATATCTTAGTAGAGGTTTCTACCACATAAGAGTTTACCAAAAATACCATAAGTGAGCAATAAAGTTAGTTTAAGATGTGTAATTAAATAACACACGAGCATAAGGAGTGAGGTATTATAAGGTAGCAGGTAAATCCGTCATTTCAGCAACTACAATATAGTGTATTCCATGGCCCCCTCCTCATGAGACTGAAAATTATTATGTAGTTATAAAATAAAAGTAAACAAGTAATTTGCTTGCCTCCAGTTGAGCTATATGAAGAACGAGGTTCCCGTAGCAGTATGTTTTCCTTCAACCCTCTCTGCTTGCGCTCGTTAGTTGGTTTTTCTCTTTTGTTTTTTAACTATAACTAGCCGCCTTATGCCAGGGTAACTCCAACACGACAACTCAATTCGTGCGCCCACGTCCGTTCATATCCCCGGGGACAGAGGGCAATGTCGAAAGCGGTAACACATTTGGGACTTTATCTGTGAATGTGTTTGTATGGACTCATTTCCAGCGCAAAATTGGGTTGGAATTGCGTCCTCCCAGACAGAAAGTGGACAAAAGGCGCGTCCTACCGCATCCACCCAAGGCCTTCTTGTCAGCCTCCCACCCACCACCCCCAGTTCTTTTTAATGCGCTACCGGCTCTGGAGGGGCTGCAGGAGCAGGTGTGGGGGGACATGGAGGAGTGCCACTTCGACTTCGCCGCACGGCTGTTCATGGGCACGAAGAGTGCCGACGCGGGGAAATCGCATGCAGCCAGGACCCCGCCTTCTCATGAGGAGGACTCCGAAAAGGACTTCGACTTCGATGAGGAGGAGGAGGCCGACGACACGGATTCGACGGAGGACACACGCCACTCAGAAGAGTCGATTGAGGAGAAGCTGGACGCCGTCGTGCTGCGCTCGCCCGCCATTACAAGATCAAGGAGTAGCGCGAAGTGGCGGAAGCGAACGATATCTCGAGGTTGACCACAAGCGAGTAACGCCCTCCAGCAGCTCCGGATGTAGAATGTTGTATCGCCGCGATCGTCTCCCCTGCCTAGTAGCTTGCATCACCGGCGGCACCACCTCTCCTACCTTTGAGTAAATCGCCGGCATCACATCGTTTTAGTTTTGGTAATTTCAATTTAAAATTGTTTAAAAGATGCGAAATTGGGAAAAATGGTGGGCACTGTTGCGTGCATGGGCAGACAAGTGGGGCTGTTTGTCTCCGCGGCGCCACCCAAACGGATTCATTTCGTCTCCGTTTTGCGTCCCCACATTGGAGGTGACCTAAACTAAAGCAAGGCACAAGACAGAGAATATATTGGAGGGTCAATTTACACATAGCAAGATTACTATTCATCAAAAGCATTATATATACTCCAAGTATCAGTTCGAACTACACAAGCATCTAAAATAAAAGTTACCTAGCAGAAGTACTTACCAAAATTAAAAGGAAGCTAGATGACACCACCGCCAAGCAGAGTCAAAATCTCGCTGCTTTGCTACAAACGGGCAAGGGAAACGAACGGGTGGCTCAATAACAAACATTGAGAGTTAAGGCCGGCCCCTGATTACCACCACCTCCGAATGGCAAAATCCGAAGCGGCGTCTGCTGTCGTTTCCCATGAGCTAGGTACTTTTATGGTGATCATTGAACACCCCAAGCGCTTCGATTCCTACGCACCGACCGTAACTGATTCCACTGCATCGCATCAAATGAAGCCGCTCTGACTTCCCACACCCCTACTTAAACATGACGGAAGGATCACACAACGAAAATCCATCTTCTCCCACTCCAAAACATCCTATCCGGCCGGCCATGGCGGAGGCGGACTGGTCCTCCCTCCCGTCCGAGCTCGTTCGCCGCATCGCCGAGTGCCTCCTGGACACCAACGACCTAGACTGCTACATGGACTTCCGCGCGGTCTGCCCCAAATGGCGATCCGCCACCGACGACCCCAAGAACTCCTCTGAGCTCCGCTTCTTCTTCTATTCACGTGTTGACTTTCCCCATATGGTATCAGAGCCTAAGGTCTCAGGTTCGAGTACTACCCCCGGCATTTTTCTCCCAATTATTTCTCCGCTCGAAAGAGGGCTGGAGGGGAGCTTTTAGCCACCGATGTTCCGGTGTGCTCTTCTTCTATTCACGTGTTGACTTTCTCTTCTCCCGTCACACGTGAGAGGGGGTGTTGTGAAGTGTGTTAAGTATATTATACCACCACTTCCTATCAGATCGGTCTTTTGGGATAGTTGGTTGGTAGAGGTATCTAACAGTCCTCACCGGTGGATCGTCATCGACGAGGTCTTCGAGAGCGACGCGCGCCTGATGGTGAACACCGTCAGCGGTCGTGTCGTCCGCAGAGACCTGCCTCTGCTCCGAAGCTACCATGTCGTCGCCACCACACACGGCGGCTTCTTCGTCCTGGCCGACAAGGAGCCCCCTCACGCTGCAAGCGTCCTCAACCCATTCACCGGTCACATGATCCGCTTCAAGGCGCCCGTCCCCTCATGCCTGGATTTTTCTGCTGCCGCTCTCTCCGGTCATTTCGCTGGAAACTTAGCCTTCAGCACTTATGTTTCTGAACATCGTTCTTCGAGTCGCCAGCGTTCTTCACCGACCCTCATCTTGCTCTGGGACACAGCTTACGATCAGTACATGGCAGTTCCTGACAGTGAAGCCTTCACTGTGGAATTGGATGACCAGTACCTGGATCTTCTCGAAAGTGATGATTTCGAATTGGTTGGCAGATACGTGGGCCCATACGTTTTCATGCGGCTAGCGGTCACGGGCGGTAAATGTGCCGCCGACGATTGGCAGTGGAATGTGGCGAATCTCCATGGTGTTTCGGCTGACAAGATCTTCCGTTTGATGGACATGTTCTCCATTGATCATCACAAGATGTTTTACGAAAAACCTGAGACGGAAGATGGGAATCAGTTATTCGTGGTGGAATCTGCTGGGGAGTTGTTTGCTATCATCAAGCTGCAGAACCACCTGAAAGTTTTCAGGCTGGACAGCGACGATGAGCTCCAGCCTGTGAAGAGCATCCGCGGCCGTGCCATCTTCGTCGGTTATCGCAGGTGCATTTCTGTCAGTACTGACAAGTTCCCGTCCATCGCCGCCAACTGCGTCTACTACGTCAAGTCCACTGCAGATTCATCGCTGGACATCTACAAGTATGACCTTGAGAATGAGACAGGAGAGAGGGTCTCTGAAGCCATTGATTCACTGAACCCCATCACGCTGTCTTCCGCCAGCCCTCCGTATACCATCGTTCAGCTCCTCTCCAGCTACACCATAAACGTCGGGGAATCTCAGCTTGCGAAGGCAACGCGTGAACAGCAGGTTCTTGAGAGGGAACGGCTTAGACAGCACGATCCTGAAGGCTACCTCAGGGATTTTCAGGTTGTAGGGCCATCTTGATGACAATGAGTTCTATGATTAAACTAATCAGCGGTTGAACCTTTATTGCGTGCTCTTTTGAATGATGATCTCTTGTTGTGAGAAATAACCAACCCATTACATTTGGGTGATCTCTTCAGTGAGGATCTCTTAATTAGTAAAGATATTCAACACCTTAAGTACTCCAATTTGTACTGCTTTACTTATTTATCATGCAATTTAGTGTTATTTGGAACCCGGCAAATGTTTTCTCAATTTTTGTTTTCTCTGGGTCATTATAGTACACACTACACACCAGAGTCTGGGTTTACACATTTCATCTTACGTTTATACTTAAGTTAATTTTTAGATCACTAGCAAGATGGCCCTTGCGAGAGCATCAGTCCTTAGCATGTTTAATATGTTCACAAGAAGTTGATGTTTATAAAGACTCTTAGAACATGGAATTTAAATCTACGATTCTTTAGCTACTGTAAATGTAATGTTAGGTTAGAGCCATGCCATTCTCTTCGTATACATGGCCCTTCTCTTCGCGATCCTAGTTTGTAGTTGTACCCTCCACAACAAATAAATTGGTGTTCATGCTTCACCAACCGGTAGTCACTACTTATCTCCTTGTATGTGCGGACAAAGTCATAGGCTTATGTTCTGAGTTCACAATGAGGACTTGGGAAGTCTCAATTATTTTACTTGGTATTGAGACCAGTCCGAATTGTCAAGGCTTGTTGTTCACTCAACACAAATATGCTCTCACGTGCTTCAACATGTTTGAGGTCAAAGTGAGAACATGTGCACACTCCCATTTCTGTCGCTGGTAAATTCTCTAGTTCTTATGGGTTACTCTTCTTGATTTCGATGAAGGCACTAATTTTGAGAATTTTTTGGTTATCTACAGTATCTTATCTGGGGGTTGTTAGAGTAACCATGTTTGACACATTGGTTAGATTATTTTTTACTTAACCATATCGGTTTTGGTTGAGGTAGACATATTGTGTAAACTTTGATATTTACATAAACCGAGTGCCATGCCTCAAGAGCTTTTAGCAATCTCAAATCAATCAATCATTTATCCTACTTCGTCTTGTTGTGTGCTCGTGAATGCCAACGGTGTTGCTCATGGGGGTCGTGTGGTTTGAAGCCTGTTATTCCTTTAGGATGCGGTTTCTTATTGTCATTTGTGATCTAGAGTGTGCTTACTATTCACCGATAGGACGGCGCCATTTGAGCCAGTAAGTGGGGTGGCCTCCACTCCGGTGACGGATAATGCGGCCCCACTTCGGGCGGTTTGCTACAGACACTTCTATTCATTGGATTTGGTTCAATATATCTTGGTCAAAGAGTGATGAGGTGGTTAAAGACTTTGACGTTTATTTCCAAACGCCACTGCTTTCTTTATTTGTTGTTTGTTTGCATATGTTGGTCTAAGAGTGATGATGTGGTCTCTGCAATCTACATTGTATAATACCGGTCGATTGGGACTTTGCTAATTGAAAGCCGGATGTAACGACTAACGACTTCGTTATAAAAGAGAGCCTGCTAAAATGATTGAGATGGTCTAGCTTCTGAAAGACTTTTCCTGGAATATTAGCTGCCAGAGCTTGCAACGCATTTTGAATGGACGAAGTCCACCAGTACTACTTCTCTAAGTACGTGTGTTTTGAATGGACAAAGTCCACCAGTGATGCCGATCGAGCTATACCTGTACACCCACGGGCCACGGCTACCAGAACGCTTATAACACTAGTGGAAAAAACCCCTTTCGTCCCGGTTGGTTTGGGCCATTGGTCCCGGTTCCCCAACCGGGACAATCCAATCGGGACGAATGCTAGTCCCGGTTGGGACACCAACCGGGACGAATGGGGGGGGGGGGGGGGGGGGGGCACGTGGCCCGGCCACAGGCAGCAGGGGCGGAGGCTTTGGTCCCGGTTCTTATTACGAACCGGGACGAAAGCCCGGGGTTTTCGTCCCGGTTCGTAATACGAACCGGGACTATTGTCCCGTCAGATTTTACTTTTTCCAAAAATTTCAGAAAATTGTTTAAATTTATAAAATAAATAATGCTTATTCTGTAATTCATAAAAATATGAATAAAATACCAAAATGTTCAGAAAAATAAGACCTATTTGATTATGAAAAATGCATGCATGTTTAAAAAACTTAAATTAAATATTTCTTAGAACTACAAAAATGCCACTACTAGTTAAATAACAGGAACCACTATTACACATCATCGCCACGAATATATATATTACACACATCTCATTCATCGTCCTACATATATACATCTCTTTTACACTCTCACTATTTAATTTCAACCTTACAGTAGTATTCTCCTTTCGGATCTATGACCTCTGCAAGTAAGAATCCGGCAATTTCCTCTTGAATTGCTCGTATGCGATCGTGTGGTAGAAGGCCATCCCGCAACCGTTCGATCTAATTAAAAAAGGGTAAATATATATGAATGAAAGTAAACAGAATTGATGGCAATAAACTAAGATTATGAATATTGCATACGCACTTGAAGTTGTTCTAAGATTCTGCCCTTCTCACAGCACGTCTGACGAATGAACTCGCAGACGTAGTATCCACATAAATGATTCCCACTTCCCTGGCTCAAACACTTTACGGAAACAGAGTTCAATCAAAATAATAATCAAGAATGGTAATGAACTAGAATCAAAGAGATGCGCGGATCTAGATAGTAGTACTTACATTTATTGGTTTAAATGTAAACTTCTCCGCCCATTCACCCCTAGCCCTGACGGTGAATCGTTTCCAAGCCCTGCCCGGCAAAGAAAATGAATAAAATAGTTATATATTAATTACTTGCTATCAATAAATGAACGGAAAGTTGCCGATAATGCCATAATGATTGAAATTACCTCTGTAGGCATTCCTGCATGTCCGCCCAATTCTCAAAGGGTTTATGTAAGGAGTCCATGACTTGTACTACTCCTTTGTCAGGCATAATGATTAGCAAAATAAAGTGGAAGCTGCGCACGCATAAGTCATCAATTATACACTTAACATCGAGAAATTAAGCGAAATAAAATATGTAGAAGACAGTAACACTTACTTGAAGTTGTAAGAAAATAATATTTCTCTTTTGATTTCGTTGAACCGTAACGCATTTACCAAGTTATTCTCGGTTTCGTCGTAAAAATCAAGGAGACTTTTTTCATGAACGGTATTTGGATCAACGAACCAAATGTCATAGATTTGTCCTCTTTTGCATTGGAGAATCTTCATTCTTCATAATTAATATAGTGATAAGTAAGATTATAAATGCAATGAACGAGGTGAGCTAGGTAGAGACTTAACTACAGAAATAATACTTACAGACAATAGGCGCTGATGATAGCTTTGTAAAGGGCTTCTTGTTGGTATAACTGAAATAATTCACAAAATTCAATCATTACGTGGTCATCTCCATGCCCGTAATGCTCGTTCTTATATCACACGTAGATCCAATTTTCCCCTTTCTTTGAGGCTGCCATGTACCAACTATGCAATCTTCGCATTTTTGTTGGTAGATCTTTGACTAACTGAGATTTCACGAGAGGATGCCCGTGCCGGTATTTGTATTTTGAAACTATTTCTTTGTGGAATTGTAATTGGTCTAAATACTGAGCAATAGACAAGCCGTGAGCAACGGCTGCTTCTCCGTACGTTGCAACAAACTCAGGATCGATGCCGACCGCAGGTTTGCTCGACCCCACCTTGGTATCGGAAAACACTTTGAGCGGGGGGCACGATTGTTTTTGCTGTTCTCCTAGCTGGGCAACTGTCTTCCGGCTTGCACTAATACTCTTCGACCGCTGTTTATTTGCCCGAACCGACTTGAGAATAGAGCGGTCATAGTCTGGTGTCAGCTTTGGCGGGGGTTGGGCCAGATTTTTCAGCATTTTCACGACAACGGCATGTTCTTCTGGGGTGTCGGGAAACTCTGGCGCTTTCGCCTTCTTTACCTTCAAGTTAGCAAACCACTTATCCGTTTCCCCTTTTGCGATCGCCTTATTTTCCTCCACCGTATAGTCATAAGGTCTCTTGGCAAGATTCTTATGAGGTACTTTTGGGAGGGGTGACCTTGAACGTTTCGGTGATCGGTTACGACTCCTTGTAGTAGCAGCAGTGGTACGCTGAGCCTGAGACGACTGACGCGGCGGCGAAGACGGCTGCTCTGGAGACTGGTGAGGCGGCGGAGACGGCGCCTGAGGCGGCGGCGGTGGAGAGTGGTGAGGCGGCGGCGGTGGAGAGTGGTGAGGCGGCGGAGGCGGTGGAGAGTGGTGAGGCGGCGGTGGTGGAGAGTGGTGAGGCGGCGGAGGCGGCCAGTTTGGAAGCACGATGAATTCCTTTGGCCATAGAATAGTCCCTTTCCTGGCTTCTCCAAGTTCAACCACCTCGCCATCTTCACCTGCAGGGTGTTTCAGCTTCAGCTCCTCAAATCCTTTACTAACTTCATCCACCCCGACAATAGCGTAGCCATGAGGAACCGGGGAGCAATGGAAAGTTGGTGTAGGTCCAATTGGTACGGCATAGCCGACCGCCACCTTCATGGTTATGTTGAACACTTTCACATGTAGCTCACAAGGTGTGCTCTCCGTGATATCATCCACTGGGTAGCGACGAAGAGCATCCGTCGTCAGTGCATCATCATCACGTGCCGGGACCATGCTCGAAGCCACGCTGCTTTTCCGATATGATGGGTCGGTAGCATCGACTGCAGCTTCTACAACGTGCTGCTGAGATAGGCCGACAGTGCCTTGCTGGCTAAGTTCGTTAATTTGATCCTGCTGCCGCTTAATTGTTTCTTCTATATTACGCAGCCGGTCTGCAGCAGCGATTGCTTACCTTGCCTCCCTTTCCTTTCTGCTCTGATGACTTTTATCGGGAAATATTTTCCTTTCCACGGGAAACCCATGTACCCACGGCTTGGAGCCTTTGGTGCCTCGTGTTCGTCCCTCATGTTCTTTATTCCCAATGGCGCGTGAAAGCTCGTCATCCTCTCTATCGGGACGGAACCGTCCCTCTTCAACATCCTTGTATGCTTTCCTAATTTCTTCGATGGGTAGTAGGGGATTATCCTTGTGTCTTCTGGTATATATGCACTTTCCTTCTGCGTCCAATGTGCCCCCATGCCCGTAAAACCAATTTCTTGTCCGTTCGGTCCATCCTTCTTTTATAGGCTCTGGAACGATCCCTTTAGCCAGCAGGTCGGCCTCAAGTTTGTCCCACTTAGGCATGGAACAGGCGTAGCCAGCAGCCCCCATAGTATGGTGGTACTTCTTTTTAGCAGCATTTGCCTTGTTTAGTGCAGACTTTAACTGAGCTTCCTCTGATTTCTTGTAATTCACAAAATCTTCCCAGTAGTCTCTTATCTTCTCATACCCGTGATCGAAATCCGGAGTTTTATCTTTCAAGATATAGTCGGTGACCAATCTTTTCTTAAATTTGTTGAATAGCTCGGCCATCTTCTTAAGAGCCCACGCCTTGACTTTATCTACTAGAGCTTTTTTTTGGGCATCCATCTCCTCCTCATCTGGCTCCCCCTCCTCTCGATCCACCTCTGGCAACGGCAATGTGAAATTAACCATGACCTTTTGAAAAAGGCGTCTTTTGCCTTCGGGGCCGATATAGCTAACTTTAGGATCCCTTGGCTTATTCCATTCTCGGATGGTGATCGGGACGTAGTCCCTAACAATAACACCGCATTGCTTCACAAATTTTTGTCTAACATCAATTGGAGCAATGGGTTCGCCGTCTGCACCGACTTCTTCGATCCTGTAGCGGACATTGTCCTGTAACTTTTTGGTTGGGCCTCGTTTCGTCCTCACAGAGGATTTGCTCGATCCGGATGGCTAAAAGAAGAAAGACCGTTAATATGTGTATATGGACAACAGAGGCTAAATTAATTAATATAAATATATATATGCACCTCGTCGGAGTTTGTAATAATCAATGTTGCACCGGAGCCGCCGGCTTCTGCCTTGTCGGCTTCTCCCTCATCGGAGATGCCGAGTTCGGCCTCTTTCCAGGCGTTGAGAGACTCATCCCCCTCACCGGAGTCGTTCAGAAAGTGACTTGTTTCATCATCGCCGCAGATTATATCCTCGAGGATATTTTCCTCAATTTCATCTCTGCCGTGTGGTTCCATAGTTTCTGCAAAATACGAAAGTTATTTTCGGAGCCGTCTCTGCCGTGTCGTTCAGAAAACTTGTAGGGATAGAATGGTACTACAAGGAAAGGCGCGCGTTGCTGCGCCTGTTGTTTCTAAGCGTCGTCATGGCGATACATTTTTATGAACATGTGTGATTTATGCTCATCATCGGCACTTAGGTGACTAAATCGTCGATGACCTAGCTCATCGATTTCATCCCCCGCAACACGGTAAAAATGTCGCGGTAAATCACTCCTCACAAAAAATGAAACACTTAGCACATTCGTGGTTTGTCGAGTTTTGACTTCAATTTACATCACTAAATAAAAATCAACATCGCTACATCACTGAAATTTGCACTAGCTAAATATTACATATGCGAGGATGATCCACTAAATAAAAATCATCACAGATCAATTTTGCAATTACATCACTAAAACAGCAAAATCAGCTACCACTAAATCATTCCAAATTGACTTAGCAAATTTTTCTAATAACATTTCTAACACTAAATTCCTAACACTAAAGGAGGCACCAACCGGGACTATAGGCCTACCCTTTCGTCCCGGTTGGGGGTACCAACCGGACCTAAAGAAGCACACGGATCGTGTGTTTCTTTCAAGCGCTTGTGAGCCGTTGGATCAGGGGTGTGTTTCTTTAGAGCGCTTGTGAGCTGTTGGATCTGCACTCCCACCTCATCCACAGGTACACCTTCTAATCGCCTATAAATAGCGACGTCCCTGCAGCGAACGGCACACAACGAGCGTCTACCTTTGCCACCGAACCCAATGGTTGGATTTAGCCTACCTGCTGGCATGTTCCCTGGCATTATTGTGTTTGTCCTTGTTCACCGGCCAGCCATTGGAGCCACCTCCTGTAGGTCGGTGAATAAGGACAACACAACGACGCTGTTGGAAACACAAGCCCTCGGGTAGGTTGAATCCAACCACTGGATTAGGGTGACACAATGATGAATTGCCGAGGAGGTGGGAGTGGTGGTGGTAGAAATCATTAAGTTCATCGACCGAATATAAATCAAACGGTTTCACCTGCATACGCCCTACGGTGCATTTGATATGCGGGCACTCTCTAGCCACAGTAGGGTTGTATGTAGGTGATACCGTGTGTTTTGTTCTATCTAGAAATCCTTCAGTTCATCGACCGAATACGGTTTGTATACAGGTGATACCGTGTGTTTTGTACACGAACTTCTCACCAGTTTTTGTCAACACGCATACATAAAAAGGTTTTGAGAATACTCATACATAAATTGTTTTATATACTATTACACTCATACTTAGATCATGATCGCTTCTTCGGCCGTAACCATGGAGTTTTTTCATTATGTAACGGGATGCTTGGGTCAGTTTTCACTGTGAATGGCGGAATTTCATCAAACTTATTATAGTCTGCTGACATGTCTGTCTTGTCCTCGACTCCCACGATGTTTCTTTTTCCTGAAAGAACTATGTGACGCTTTGGCTCATCGTGTGCTGTATTTGTTTCCTTATCTTTTCTTTTTTTCGGTCTGGAGCTCATGTCCTTCACATAGAAAACCTGAGCCACATCATTGGCTAGGACGAATGGTTTGTCTCTGTACGCAAGATTTTTGAGATCCACTGTTGTCATTCCGTACAGCTGGTCTACCTTTACCCCTTCTCCATTCATGTTGACCCAACTGTACCGAAACAAAGGGACCTTAAAAGTAGGCCCATAGTCAAGTTCCCATATCTTCTCTATGCAATCATAGTATGTGTACTTTTGTCCATTCTCGTCTGTTGCATCAAAGTGAACACCACTGTTTTGGTTGGTACTCTTTTTATCTTGGGCAATCGTGTAAAATGTATTCCCATTTATCTCGTACCCTTGGAAAGTCAATACAGTCGAAAATGGTGACGCGGCCAATAAGTAGAGTTGATCTCCAACATCGGTGTCATTCATGAGATGTACTCGCAACCAACTGCTGAATGTCTCCATGTGTTTTTGTTTAATCCAGGAGTCAGGCTTCCCTGGATTTTTGGAGCGTACACTATTCTTGTGTACCTCGAAATACGGAGCCACGAAGGTGGAACTTTGTAGAACTGTGTAGTGTGCTTGAGTGAAAGAATGTCCGTCCCTACATATCATTACTTTCTTTCCTAGCGTGCCTTTTCCACTAAGTCTCCCCTCATGCTGCAATTCAGGACGACCAATCGACTTAATGTCGGGAATAAAGTCAACACAAAACTCAATGACCTCCTCTGTTCTATATCCTTTGGAGATGCTTCCTTCTGGCCTAGCACGGTTATGAACATATTTTTTCAAGACTCCCATGAATCTCTCGAAGGGGAACATATTGTGTAGAAATACAGGACCGAGAACTACAATCTCGTCGACTAGGTGAACCAGGAGATGCGTCATAATATTGAAAAATGATGGGGGGAACACCAACTCAAAACTAACAAGATATTGGGCCACATCCTTCTGTAACCTTGTCAGACTTTCTGGATCGATTACCTTCTGAGATATTGCATTGAGAAATGCACATAGCTTCACAATGGGTACTCGAACTTTTTCCGATAGAAGCCCCCTCAATGCAATCAGAAGTAACTGCGTCATAATCACGTGGCAATCATGAGACTTCAGGTTTTGGAATTTTTTATCTGCCATATTTATTATTCCCTTTATATTTGACGAGAAGCCAGCCGGGACCTTGATACTGCTCAGGCACTCAAAAAATATTTCCTTCTCTGCTTTCGTAAAAGCGTAGCTGCTTATGTAATGACGCCCTTTATCCGTATGCTTGTTGTTTGGGTCTTTCATACGCTGCTGGTCCTCCCTTGCTTTCGGTGTATCTTTTGTCTTCCCATACACGCCGAGTAAGCCTAGCAGGTTTACGCAAATATTATTTGTCACGTGCATCACGTCGATTGAAGACCGAACCTTTAGGACTTTCCAATAGGGTAGCTCCCAAAATATAGATTTCTTCTTCCACATGGGCGCGTGTCCGGTAGCGACGTCTTTCGAAACAGAATGACCTCCAGGACCCTTTCCAAAGATTACTTTTATGTCCTTAACCATACCAAATATAGCATCACCATCAGGGAGCTTAGCCTTCTTCCGGTGATCTGCCTCACCATTGAAATGCTTGCCTTTATTTTTTACGGGGTGACTGCCTGGAAGAAATTGACGACACCCCAGGTACACGACCTTCTTACATTTTTCCAAATATGTACCTTTAGTCTTATCTAAACAGTGCGTGCATGCGTTGTATCCCTTGTTTGACTGTCCTGAAATGTTACTAAGAGCAGGCCAATCATTGATGGTTACGAACAGCAACACCTGGTATGGCCCACAACTGCAAAAGTTCATCAACTAATGGCCTTAGGTACACATCAATGTCGTTGCCGGGTTGCTTCGGGCCTTGGATGAGAACTGGCATCATAATGAACTTCCGCTTCATGCACAACCAAGGAGTAAGGTTGTAGATACATAGAGTCACGGGCCAGGTGCTGTGACTGCAACTCTGCTCCCCAAAAGGATTCATACCGTCTGTACTTAGACCAAACCATAAGTTCCTTGCGTCACCTGCAAAGTCCGGGTACTCTCTCTCGATTTTTCTCCATTGAGACCCATCGGCGGGGTGTCTCAACTTCCCGTCTTTGTTACGCTCTTCTTTGTGCCATCGCAACAAGCTGGCATGCTCTTTATTTCTGAACAGACGTTTCAACCGTGGTATTATAGGAGCATACCACATAACCTTAGCAGGAATCCTCTTCCTGACGGGCTCGTCATCGCCCTCAACATCACCAGGATCATCTTGTCTGATCTTGTATCGCAGTGCATTGCATACCGGACATGCATCCAAATTCTCATACTCCTCACCGCAGTAAAGGATGCAGTCATTGATGCATGCATGTATCTTCTGCACATCTAATCCTAGAGGGCAGATAGCCTTCTTTGCTTCGTACGTAGTCTCGGGCAGTTCGTTATCCTTTGGAAGCTTCGGCTTCATTATTTTCAGTAACTTTTCAAATCCCTTGTCAGATAAACCAGTCTCTGCCTTCCATTTCAGCAATTCCAGTATGGTACCGAGCTTTGTGCTGCCATCTTCGCAATTTGGGTACAACAACTTTTGTGATCCTCTAGCATGGTCTCCAACTTCAGCTTCTCCTTTTCTGTATCGCATTCTCGTTGTACATTGGAAATGACCCGACCAAGACCATCAGCATGCTCATCTGGCGTCCGTTGTTCTTCACCACCTTCTTATTCATTGTCTTCCATCGCAGTATCACCGTATTCTTCAGATAACATACGATAGTTCTCATCATCATTTTCTTCTTCATCGTTTTCCATCATAACCCCTCTTTCTCCATGCTTGGTCCAACAATTATAGCTGGGCATGAAACCTCTCCGAAGCAGGTGGCCTTGAAGGGTTCTCGACGAATAGTGCTCCTTAACGTTCCGACAGTCCACACATGGACAAGGCATAAAACCATCATATTTGTTTGCCTCAGCCACATGGATAAATTTATGCAGGCCTGTAATAAAATCAGAATTGCGTCGGTCGCCGTACATCCATCGCTGCCGTTCATCCATCTGCATATCATATAATTAAGTTTATCAAATACAATTAGAATAACATATTGAATACTGAAATGACCACCGTACATCGACACATGCAATATTTCTGTATCAATTATAGATGAGAAGGATAAAGTTGCTAACCTCGGTCGAGGATATCATTTTGTCTGAACTTAAGTGTGGCTCGGGCATTTCGTCGAACACATCTTGTGCGTGGCAAAGGAAAAAAACTAGCACCCACTTCCCACCAATCCGAACAAAAAAAATAACAGTAGAGAAGAAGGCGGGGGTTACGTATATAGGCAGGGGAGGAGCATTCGTCCCGGTTTGTGGCACGAACCGGGACCAAAGCTCGGGTATTCGTCCCGGTTCGTGGCACGAACCGGGACCAAAGCCTCCGCGACAGCTTTGGTCCTGGTTCGTGGCACGAACCGGGACGAATGTCCCCAACCGAACCGGGACCAATGCTCCATGGGCTCCTGGCAGCTCGAACCGGGACCAATGCCAGCCACTGGTCCCGGTTTGTATGGGAACCGGGCCTAATGCCTTTTTCTGACTTTCCCAAAGCCTCTTTTTCTACTAGTGTAAAATGAGTGCGAAAGTGTGGTGTAGGCATCGATCAGGATTTAGTTCCAACCACAGGAAAACACGCAACCAGCATCCCTTCCAGGTTCGAGATCGAATGGCTTTCTTCAGAACCTTGGCCGTCTTCCTGTGCGTGATCCTGGCCTCGCTCGCGTTCCTCGGGCACGACGTGCTTGCAGCCAGAAGCCTCCTTCAAGCCAGTGGTAATTCTCTCTCTCCCTCTTTCTATCTGTCTCAATTGATAAGAAAAGAGAAACAATCTTGGAGGATCTTTCTGTTCTCCGGTTAGAAATTGGCAACTCGGTCTGACGACTGCTTCGGTACAGGTGGTCGATACAACACTGGCTGGCAAGCCCCCGCTGGTGGTGGTTACGGTGGTGGTGGTTTTGTTCCGGCGCCACGAAAGAAGCATCATCCTTAGGCGCTGGACGACGATGGGCCGGGATGCTTCGAGTATATATGTGGAAATACGGCGAGCGTGCATAAATATATTAGTTACCCACAACTCGCTGTCCATATATAGTGCACAATTTTATGTCGTTCTACAAAATTTTCATGTTTAACTCTTCATTTTAAGATGTGTGAATTATTGTTATTGAGAGTCCGGAAGTAAGTCGTTCGGCTGTCTCGCTTTATGTGCACTATTGAGTTTATGAAAACTCCTATCAAAAATATTTTTCAGATAAATGACACAGAGCAAGGTGTGTGTGAGCGCGCCTTTGCTGTGTGTGTCGTCTACTAGATGATGACCTTACAAGATTTTTACGGAAGATGGGCTCCAGCAAAACTTTCTGTGGGAAAAGTACTTTCACTCAAAGCAGCGGTAGAGGACAATTTCTTTTTCAAGTTCAGACGAACTTTGAAGCAAATAATAAATGATGTAACAAAAATAAAATTGTCTAGACACATTTATACTTTATATGACCTTAAGTGTAATCACTTACTATATTGATAATTACAACATATTTAAATAGAAAAAGAACCTACAAATGTACTGATAATGAAGCTTTAATACCGTCTAAAAATGGCAGGCAATGGCAAAACTCTTTTTTTTTTTTTTCAAAATCTTTCTTAATTTCATCAAGATCAATACTTTTGAATACTTTTGCTCGATAGAAACATATCAAATCATCGAGAAAACCATTGGAGTTCTTATTGCGCAACCCGATCTTGATGATCTTCATAGTTGAAAAGGCTCTTTCAAACGGAGTCTCCACCACACGTAAAAACAATGCCAACTGAATGAAGCGGCGAAATATCAAATTTAACCATCTTTTTAGTTAGGGTTGCTATATCAAAAAAAAAAAATCTGAAATCTATAATTTGCCGTTGATATATAGTGCACTAATGCAAGTTGTATGTCATCTTATGAATTTCCTTTTTCGAATAAACGCCACATAGCAGGATGTGTGTGTGGCCATGTGTCTTCTATTAAATAACCTTACAAGTTTTTTAGGAAGATGGTCTCTGGCAACACCTCCCGTGGGAAAACAACATTCGCTCAAGGCGTCTCTAAAGTTTATTGGAAAGCAGGGATCCACAAATTTGAGCGGGTTTGATGGTGTCAAAAAGACATTTCTTCTGTTTGGGATAATTTATTATCGAGAACACGACTTGAATATTAGTCTAGGAGGATAAAGTGGCTAAGCACGACTACCATTTGAGACCATAAACCTCATCACAATAGTGATACTACACTACCCGAATCGCCTCATATGCCGAGCACCATGACTGCTCGATATGCCGAGCATCTCAAGCTATCGACTAGGTGAACATTCCCACATAATGTATCGTTCAGATGGAATTTACTTTGGCCGTGGCTTGTGGCATGGATTTCCTTCAACGTTTGTTACCCATGATCCAATTGTCGCAAGGTTATGGCGTATTGTGCTGAAATCTAAATGTTAATGAGAAATTATATATGGGTTTGCTTGAAGCTGGAACCCTACATCCAAACGTCCATTGCCCGAAGGAGCACCCAGAAGTTGGCCTTTCGGTTTTATGGACCGTACAAGATCATAGCTCGGGTGGGTGAGGTGGCGTACAAACTTGCGCTCCCCGAAGGCAGCCGTATTAACGACGTGGTGCATGTCTCCCAGCTCAAGCACCATCTGCCACCACAACACCAGGTCAGTGATGCCAATGCACTGTTCCTAATCGATCCTAATGCAGTTCTACAACCTTTGTCCGTGCAAGCGAGGCGGGTCATTCAGCGTGGCGGGGTGGCCATCGCACAAGTACAAGTGACCTGGGACGACGCCAGTCCACCGACGACTACCTGCGAAGACGAAGCAGCTCTGCGCTGTTCCTTCCCTGCTGCACTGGCTTGGGGGCAAGCCAGTCCTCAAGAGGGGGGGGGGGGGGGGGCATGTCACGACCCAGTACAAGCCCAAGGACGGAGGCAGATCCAGAGGAGTGGATGAGGGAGTTGGCCCAGGCCCAACTTCGCGCGCGGTACCCGTCACTGGAGAGGAAGCAGTATAAAGAGGAGGAAATGGCGTGGAAGAGGGGTTGAACATTTCAGAATAGAAACTTGTTCCATTGTATCGCATTCGAGGAGAAGTGTTCAACATCGGTTTTGCTCCCTCCCCCGTGCGGCGGCGCCGCGCCGCACCGGGGAGATCCTCCCCACCGCGCCTCCTCCACCCCACTCGCTAGATCCCCTTCCGCCGCCGTCGCCAGAGGCGTCGCAGGGCAAAGTCCTTGTGGCGCGGCGGCGGCGGCGGCCTTCTCGCCTCGGCCTCTCTTCGGATCGCGCCGGCGGCGTCCGGGTCGGCTGACCAGCGGCGGTGCTGCGGGTGCCGGCGGCCTGGACGGGCGATCTGCGGTGGTGGTCGGTGGACCAGCGGCGCGGCGACACGGTTGATCTGCGCCCTTTGGGATCGGACGGATCGACGCTGCTGCCGCTGCGTTTGTCGTCTCCGACGTTTTCTCGCCCGCTCCAGGGGTACTTCCGCAGCACGAGGAAGCCCAGGGCCTCGGCTCCTGGCTTGGTGGTGGTGGCCTCCTCCTCCGCCGGAGGAGATCGGCCAGCTGACGGTTTCCCCTTTGTCTTCGGCGAAGGTGGCGGTCGTAGATCGGATCCCCCGCTCCGATCTGTCATGGCTTGGTTCTTGGCCAGCCGGTGGCGCATGGAGGGGTCGGTCAGGGCGTCTGGAGGTCCCTGCCGAGGTCTCGGATCCAGCCAGCTGCAGGGTTGGGTGGCGTGACTGCCGATGAAAATCGCGCCAACTTCGGTCATGGCGGACGATGGCGGCATCATTGGTGTCGTTCCCTTTTTAGGCATCGTCATTGCCGTCTATGCTACCTCATTCGTGCTGCTCCGGGGGAAATCCTAAGTCTGGGATTCCCGGATTGGATGATGGTGGTGCCGTTGGTGTCACTCACCCTCCTGAGGGCATCGTTTTGGAGCAATGGCTGGAGGGACCTGAAGATGATGTGGTGTTTCATCTGCTACATTGACGACGGCGGAGCTCGGCGGCGTGGCGCCGTGGGGTTTCGGTGATGACTGCAGGATGATGGACGCGCGCAGGGTGGTGGTGCTGTCTGGTGACATGGTGTCGTCGACGGTGGGCCTGGCAAGGGCTTGCTTTTGATCTTTCCTGAAGATGGATCTGTGGAAGACGGCGGCGGCGGAGTATCAACGTGCGCATTGGCGCGCGTCGTATGTCTGCTGGACCGGTTTGTGCCTCCGGCTAGCCACTGGGCAGCTTGGTTGAGGACGCCGGATTTAGATGTTGTGCGTTGGTGTGTGAGGTCAGAGCACTTGGCTTCGATTAGTCCACCCCCTTCATCAAGGCTGTAGGTGTAGCGAGTTTCGCCTGGACGGTGGCTTCAGACTGATCGATGTAATCTCTTTGTACGGCTCGGTGGTTTCTGTCTTTAATAAAATTGGCTGTATGCATCCTTTGGATGCAGAGGCTGGGGGTACACCCTCCTTTTCTAAAAAAAAAAAAAGTATCGCATTCGAAATCCACTTGTATCGTCCAAACCTATACTCTGATATTGAGATTACAAGTGAGGTAGTGACACCTCCTTTTGGGTTTTGGCCGGTGCCCGTTTTCTGGGTCTTGTAATACTACTAGAGTAGGGTTTTTTTTTTCTCTGACATCAGGCGGCCATGAAGTTTGTTGTCTAAACCTAAAACTGTTCTTCTCTATTAGTAGAAAGGCAAAGCGTTTGCCCGTTTCAGAAAAAGAGAGAGATAATCTTGATACACGCTAGATAATGCTTACACTTTTGATGGAGGCGACCACGACGAAGATGACAAACGGAACGGACGAAGGACGTACGACCGGCCGGCAGGTAAAGCTTGGCTCTCAGTAGTCAAAGAAAATGATGGGAGTGGTGGTAGCGATGTCTAGCTTTTGAACGACATTTCGTGGCGTATTAGCTGCCAGAGTTTTGGACGCATTGTACTACTATTCTACTATCGTTTTGGCCCCCGTCTGACCTGTGTCTACTCGTGACGTACCCATGCTGATCAGCAGTTGGTTCCATCGACGGAAAAAGAACACGCAGCCAGCATCCTTCAAGGTTCCACCATGCATGACTTTCTTCAGAACCTTGGCCGTGTTCCTGTGTGTGATCCTCGCCTCGCTCGCGTTCGTCGCGCAGGATGTACTCGCAGCTAGAAGCCTCGCTCAACCCAGAGGTAACTCTCTCTCTCTCTCTCCCATATTCATTTAGTGTTACAAATTTGGCAGCTGAGTCTGACGAGGTATATACACTTTACTTGCTAATTGGGTGCAGGTGCAGGTGCTCCATACAGGACTAGGCCGCCGACCCCTTCCTGTGGTGATTATTGCGGGACGCTTCGTCCCTAGGAGCTGGACGACAATGCTTCAAGAATGTATGGAAATACGGCGAGCATGAATAAATTAATTCCCAGTTCTTTTGGCGGCTTCTCCGAGAAGCTGTCCTACCCCCAGCTTTCTGGAGAAGCCGCATTTAAAATTTAGTTAGGCTTCCGAAATGGTTTAGTCTAAACTAGTTAGTAAGCCTACCTATATTTTTGGTGCGGCTTCCCCTGAAAGCTAGGGGTAGGACAGCTTTCCGGAGAAGCCGCCAAAAGAACTGGGCCTTAGTTACCGAGCAGTACTGGCTGTTTATACAAACATACATACATGGTGCACAATTGTACTCACTATCTGTCCATGAGTATATATGCTGCATTCTGGGTTTAGTTAGAATGCAAGATCCAACTACGTAAAGTTTGAGCAACCGTATAGCAAAAAATGTCAACATCTATAACATCAAAACTCATATAATAAAAAAAATATTGTATGATAATTCTGATGCTGATATTTTTTCCTACATGTAATTTGGTCAAACTTTACGAGGTTTGAATCTAAGTAAACATAGAATGTAGTAGGATAATTATGGACAGAGTGAGTATGTGTGGTTCTACGCATCTCCCTTTTCGAATAAACATCACGGAGCGTGACATGTGTGTTTGGCATATGCTTGGTCAGAGTCTCGAGTTTGTGAGTCGCTTCCAAGTTGTTGAGTCTCAAGTCGCTGTGTTAAGTGTAAGTCGTTGGACACCACCAAGTCCATCCATGTTTGGTAGAAGTATCCCTCGTCGTGTCTTCCAACGGTGTAGACACCTCCATAAATAAGTATCAATTCTCCACATGTTATAGGTGTGACATGAACGGAGCAAACTTGTTCATCGATAGATGACATGCATAAAAGTAAAAATCCTACCATTAAATATCTTGTCATTTCTATATATTCAGAGCAATCAAATAACGACAAGCGCTCCCAACCTAATAAAAACTCTAAACTTATGATCAATACAATGTAACTAGTTGCCGGATATGGTTTCAACACTACTTGGTGGATAACTGATCATATGGAACGAGTGAATTTACAACGGACGAATAAGTGCTTAATTATCTCGCCGTGATGACAAAACACATATTTTGTATTTCCATGCCAATTGCATTTTACAAGGTTGTATTTAGTAAGGATTTCTTTTCAAATATTCACGCAATTTTGTTTGGTTATCAATGGTATCTTCATTTTCCAAAAAAAAAAAATCTCGGCTGACACAACATGTTGAACCAATGCCCTGTATATTGAGTCCACTGAGAACTTACCATTTTAATGTAGATTCCACTGAAATTCAACCACCCCTTGCATTAGTTGGATCATTGTCAATCTCTCTAAAATAGCATTCCCTGACAAAAGTCTAGGGCCAATTATTCAAGCCGTGTGATGCACAATTCATGTATTTTAATATTCTTCCAATTTGAAAGTATGAATCGTTGTTGTATTTATATGTGCCAAATTTTATATTACAATCATATGCATATCGCCCTGTTGTGGAAGCACAGAAATGACATGAAATGGAAAATTGGACATTTGTCCTAGAGAATTAGGTTGTCTCATTTGGTACCATGGGCGAATTGCCCCCGACAAACCGTTTTGACGAAAAATGGACATTTTTCCTCAAGATTTGTCCCTGGACCTTAGAGACTATATATGTTACCCCCTTATCTCCGTTGCCGAAAGTATCCGACCTTCGGGAGGAATTCCCCTAATAGCGAACAGGTGTTTCGGTCCCTTTGCGGCCTGCGGTGGTGGCAAGGCCTCCCATGCCCCCTTTTCCTCATATTTTGCCTCATGAAACGGCCACCTAGGAAAACCTCGTCATAGCGGACTCATGAGGCCCACGTCGGCCATGCCAAACAGATGACCGTTTGCAAGGTCTTGATGCAACCGAACCATTACTCATCACCGTCGTCGTTACCGCGCTAGCCACCACGTGGAACCCTAAGAGCATTGCTACTATGAATCTGATTCGGGGAGGTGCCTCCAGATTGATTTTGCTAGGTCCAGCCTACCGACGGGGCTGGCTCGGGCATGGCAGGCGACAAGAGCTTTGAAGGGGCTGATCTGATGTGCATGAAGCTAGATGGAGGTCTATTGGCTAGATCTAGGTGAAAACCTCTCGGCTGTGGCTAGAGCCAGCGATGTCGACGCCTTGGGCATCGTCTTCTTCTTGAAGCCATCATCATGGTGATGCTCCCACCTCCTTCCGCTAACTCTGGGGAAACACTAAATTCGTGGATTGGATGATGGCGGCGATTCCACTTCGTTCCCTCCTTGGTTGCATCATCTTTGGAGTTGGTGCAATGGCTGGAGGGATGAGTGGATGGATTCGCTGGTTGCTAGCTAGGTATCTCTCCGGATCGGAGGGTGCTTCTCTGTCGACTTCCCCGACAATAGCGGAGGAGAAAGCTTCTGCACAGGGGCTTCTAGGGGCTGGTTTGCAATTTTCTTTTCTTGAGGGTCCATTGTGTAAGGTTCCAGCAGAGAGGTGATCTTCTGGTGTATTCGTCCGTGTGTGTGCGTGGCGTTCTCTGTACCTGATTTTACCTGGATGGAACAGGTGCATACTTTGCAAAGAAAAAAACAAAACGGTTTGCTGACTAATGAACGACTTTTGCTGGAATATTGGCTACAAGAGCTTGGAGAGTTTTGGCGCATATTGGATGGGCAAATTAATTCTACACGGTTACTTTTCTACCTTTTTTTGTTCTGCACCTGTACACCCACGGCTACCAGCACACATATATAAATGGAGTGTACCCCAGCAGTTAGCTCCATCGACTGAAGAACACACGCATCGATCCCCACCAAGATGGCTTTCCCGAGAACCTTGGCCGTGTTCCTGTGTGTGATCCTGGCCTCGCTCGCGTTCATGGCCCAAGCGTACGGTATGTATCAATCCTCAGTTCTCTCTTTCCCCGGTTTGAAAAAAAGAGAAGGATGTATGCCTTTTTTTTTTAAATCAATACCATTTTATAGCAACAAATAGTACATGGTAGAGATATATGAACTGACTTCAACGATTACAAAATAAAGTCTAAAAGAAAACAACAAATCTTCGATATCTTCAAACTCTTTCTTATTTCATGACACAATCTTATATTCCTCTGAAGGAAGCCGAAAAGTGACATAAATTATTACAATTCTCAGTTTCGGTTAAATTGAGTTGTATCTAATCTATGCTTGCGTGCATGCAGGTGATTCATCATACTCAACTGGCCCTCCTGACCCTCCTAGTTACGGTAACTATCCCGTGCCCGTGCCACCAAAAACTCATACTCCTTAGGCGCCGGACGACGAGTACGATGCTTCAAAGTACATATGGGAATACGGCGAGCATAATGAATAAATCAGTCGACGAGCTGCCGAGCACTCTGTTGACATATATATAGTGTGAAAAATTGTATGTCCTTCTACAGTTTTTATTTCTTCAAATAAACGCCACGGAACGCGGTCTGATTGTTCTTGCCGTGTGCGTCTTCAGAGTCGATAGTCTGTGGGTGAGGTCCGAGTTGTTGAGTCTTGAGTTAACTCGCTGTAAGCTTTTCATAGTACAGAATAACTTGGACTAGTGTCATGTACATGATACTAATCTGTTGTACTACCTCCATAATGAAAATGTCATACAGATAGTATAATAGATATCCTTTATTTATTAACTTGTATACTAATTTTATCTTCGAAATGTTATGTGATGGTAATATAATGTGCAATGCCACTAATATGGTTAGCAGCCATGCATGGGGATGCATGCATGTTACTAACTATGCTATTTTTCACTATGGTTAGTCTTAACTTGTGGGACATCATGACGTCGAACGTTTAGTTCGGTCACTCACTTCTTTTTCTGATAAAGAGAATCAAGAAGATATCAGTTATATCCTAATTCTGACATGATATCAAGAGTTAGTGAACACATTAAGAACATAGAGAATGCATACAACTAGATTATTACAAAAAAATAGGACGAACGCAACAATCAACTGCCATTGATGGAAAACTAAGGGTAGCACAAGAGGTCCCCAACAAAAACCCGTCCGAAAAGAAAACTGCTTAAGCAGTGCTTTCAACAAGTGAATACCGTGTCTGCGCCGTCATATATAGCTTTAACCAAGGATGGTCGGACCTAAAGATTTCACACCTGAAACTCAAGCCACATTAGTAAAAAAATTGTCACCTCGACGAAGTCAACATGTGGTACCACCACTTGCCAATCCATCATCGCAAACTATACACGCAATGTCCTAACGGGATCTAGCCACGCAAATGAAACCATGCTCGCACAATGTTGCCGAGCAGCGCCTAGGGACACCCATCATAAATATCGATACCATGACGCTGAGAGTCAAAACCACACATGTAAAGATGATAGTACAGTTACGGGGGTACCTGTGATAAATTCCTAACCTGAGAATTGAGAAGACTTATGCCAGATCTATCATCGCAAACTCTTTATTGGGCCTACTGAGCACTCCAAATCCTGCTCCGAGAGGTGGATTGTTAATCCCCGAAGTGTATCACAGTGAACCTTCAACATAGAACCGAAAGCCGAAACACTTAGAAGTCTGGGGTTGCGCTGCTAAGATAAAAGTAGATGATACGCATGAAAAAACCGCCAGAGCAGCTCAGGTCCGACATGGTCGATCCGCCATGTGAGGCCACAAATCGCTTCTTGCCAGGGATCAGGAAGATACATTGCCGCCAGAAAATAGGACAATGTTTTTAAGGTAATCAAATAAGAACCATTGGAGGATACATAAATGGGTAGTTTCAGAAAAAAAGAAATTGTTTTTAATTATAAAACCATGTGCGATATGGCCACTTTCCTTTTAAATACTCCATTCTTGTTGTTACTACCCCAGCTCCCACATTTCTAGCCGTTACTGTCGAGCCCTGCTCACCTGGTTGGAGAGGTAGGAAAGGTAGATCACCCCTCCCCCCTCCTGTGTTGACGTCGTCGTTGTACTTTGGGCTCAAAGGTCAAACATGTTGTGAAGACAACTTTCCCTGCCAAACAAATGGCCCATTGCATAGTAGACTGACAACACTGATTCTGAGGACGAGCTTCGAAGAGGATAAGTGCAGAAACCGCGCCAACAAAAATGTTCACGGCTGGACTGCCCCAGGTAGGTCATCATCGCCGATCGAGACAACAGCTCCGGCCTCGCAACAGGGAAAGCCCAACTGGAAGACGAGTCGAACACGATGAACCGAGGAGCCGACTAACAAGGTATTGCTGCAACCAAACCATAAGTCATGACCGTCGTCATTGTCACGCCTAGCTACCACGCGGAACCCTGCAACCACCACCGAATCCATCCAATCGTCTCTCCAGCCAATGCACAAGTCCAAAGATGATCCAAGGAGGGAACGCCGCGGAATCTCCGTCATCATCTAGTCCACAGATCTGGTGTTTTCCCAAGAGTTAGCGAGAGGATGTGGGAGGTTCGGCACGACGATGCCTTCAAGAAGGATACGTCGACATCGCCGGCTCCGGCCACAGCCGAGAGAAGGTTTTCACCTCGATCTGGCCAATAGACCTCCATCTAGCTTCTTGCACAAGCACATCTTATCACCCCCTTCAGAACTCGTCGCATGTCATGCCCGGCCCAGTCCCGTCGGTAGGCTGGTCCCTGAAAAAAATCAATCTGGAGGCACCAACCTGAATTAGATACATAGTAGCCATGCTCTAATTAAGGTACTTCTCCGGCTCGGAGGGTGCTTCTAACAGCACCGGAGGAGAAAGTTTCGGCAAAGGGGCTTTTAGGGCTTGATTTGCAATTTTCTTTTCTTGGGGGACGTCCTCCGTGTAAGGTTGGAGCACAGGTGTGTTGGTCCGCGTGTGTGTGCGTGACTTTACCCTGTACCTGCTTTGACCTGAATGGAACAGGTGCATATTTTGCAAAGCAAAACAAAACGGTGGCTGACTTTTGAACGACTTTTGCTGGAATATTGGCCACCAGAGCTCGCACAGTTTGAACGTATATTGAATTGACAAATTCCACTACGACTTTTCCACTCAGAGCGTTTTTGGTCTGACCGGTCCACAGCTACCAGCAGACAGTATATATAAATGGAATGGAGGACGCCTGTGTAATGGAGTATATGCATTAGTAGTCAGTTCCAAGAACAGAAGAACACGGGCATATATCCGTCACAACCACCATGGCTTTCTCCAGAACCATGGCCGTGTTCCTGTTACTGATCCTCACCTCGCTCGCGTTCGTCGCGCAGGACGTGCTCGCCGCCAGAAGCCTCGCTCAAGCCAGAGGTATGTGTCGACCCCCAATTCTCTCTTTCCTTTGGCTTCATCGATGATCTGCCATTTGGTTCAGAATAAGAAAAGAATGAATCTGCCCTTTCCGATTGAACTGGCACCTTTGTCTGACGAGGTATATATAACTGGGACTGGGTGCATGCAGGTGAAAAATACTCAACTGGGCCTCCTAATACTTATGGTGGAGGTTATCCGACTTATCCTTAGGCGCGCTACCTGCACGAGGATTACGATGGAAATACCTCGAGCATGAGTAAATAAATCAGTTGCCAACCGGCCGAGCACTCTATTGATATATAGTGCACAGTTGTATGTCCCCTTCTGTATATGTGAGTTTTCTCTTTTTCGAATGGGTGTGATTGTTCTTGCCGTCTGCATGGTTAGAGTCGGGAGATCTGTGGGTCACAGCCAAGTTATAGTTCATCAGAACTTGTATTTCACGTCCAAGTTGTTTGAGCTGCTGCCTGAACTGTAAGTCGCTGGATATCACGACGTCGGACATTTAGTTCGGCACTCGCTTCTTTTCAAATAAAGAGAATCAATAGTATATATCAGTTATATCCTGTTTCGACACGATAACATGAGTTAATCAACACATTGAGAACACCAAAAATGCACAGATCCAAATTATTACAAAACCAATAAAAAAAGAAAACAATATGACTATGAGAACAGCTTCAGAAATCTCCAATTATTGAAAACTAAGGGTAACATGAGAGGTCACCAACAACAATGTCTCCATGAAAAAACCGGCGTATGACACCGATGTCAGTGGATCCAGCCACTGAGGCCTGATGGCAACAATCCACATGTATACCAACTCACTGGGATTCTAAGCAAATAGTGATGTAGTAAGAGTAGCTTTCCCCATAAGGGTGACTCGGGGTTATTATCAAACCCTCGGGGACATAGTTAGATCCCTCTCTTGTCCTCTTCTAACAACCTACAAAACAAAGTGCAACGGTGCGAGAAAAGTGTTGTTGTGTAAGTTTATGCAAATTATAAAAACAAGTGATGAAAGTATTTTTCATATTTCCGGATTAATTAAAAGCACAAAATTTAAAATCATGTAAAGTAATGTAAATGGTATTTCCTATGGATAAAAATAGACCGGATTTCATGGCTTCACTAGACTATTGTCTCGTAAATATGTGGCACACATGATGCATAAGGTTTTTGTACGCAAGATAAATATTGATGCATATTTATGTGTTTCATTCACATTTTTATGGGCATCATTTCCTATCATAGGGATGATGCAACGCATCACACTAATACTCCCCTAATAAGTGAAAATATCTAAGTATTAAGTGGCGCATCACACTAAAACCAAAATCTGGAACAGACGAGGCCATATTTTGGTTTACCACTTAATACACTAGTCTAGTGACGCATCACACTAATATTTTAACTTCTCTCATGAATAATCTGGAACAGACGAGGCCATATTTTCCGTCACTAGACGGACATAGCACATCGTATCCCATTCTTCCTAGTGAGGAAAACAGAAAAAAGGTGAAAACCATAATAGTTACTAAGGATGACAATTTACCCATGGGTACGGGTACCCGCGGGTACCGTACCCGTATGGGGAGGGTATGGGCACATTTTTATACCCATATGTAGTATCCATACCCTACCCACCAAGTCGTGGGTAGGGTATGGGTACAACTCTGTACCCATGGTTATACCCATACCCTACCCGTTTATACTGACATATGGACCCTACTCGGTTGACTTACTAGATATGACTATGGGATTGTGATTTACAAAGTTAGATAATTGTCATGTATTCATCTACTGTTACTGAGTTGAGATGATTGATTTGTTTTGTCAAATGTGCTATCAACGAATGTAAAACTTGAACACTTTGTGTACTATTTGATCTACCCAACGGGTACCCAACGGGTATGGGTATTGGTATACTTTCATCCCCGCGGGTAAGGGTATGGGTACAATTTTGTACCCTTAAATTATATGGGTATGGGTATAGGATTGCTCTACCATGCCCATACCCTACCCATTGCCATCCTTAATAGTTACCAAATTTTCTTACACTATCCAGTTGCTACTATAAGTTTACCTCATCTAATACACATGTTTGCCATCTCACGTTTTAGCATACTGGTTTGATCAGAACTTATATACATGAACGGAGTAATAATATGCATCTACAAATACATCAAACACATACTGAAATATTGCCTCTCATTACTGATCAAATATTATAGGATCTACCATAGGAATTACATCAATAACCATAATCGTGTAGGACACCTCATATCTTTGGAGACTTCATTATCGGTGATTCCCCTACACCTTTGCTCCAGATTAAAACCCTTGGTCCCCACATCGGTGAGCTTGACCGTCCCTCCTTCCCGGTCGCGCGCGCCTTGCCGTTGCCGGCGTGCTAATCACCCGATTGATGCGCAAGTCTGCCGGCGAGAGCGATCGATGTGCGTGCGTGAGAACAGTAGTGCAGCGTGAAGCATCCCTGGCTGTCAAAGTGCACTGGCGGGAGGTGCAGGAAGGCCAGGCATTGGTCCGCTGGCCGCTGGTCGGGCTTGCCGGCGATGCAGTTCTGCCAGTCGTCTTTGCACTGCAGCGCCGCGCACCGCTGTGGTCGCCGCTGAAGTATTTGAACAGCGTGTAGATGCCCTGCAGGAGGTAGACATAAAAAGGTAATAACCATACTAGTTTATAGTTACCAAATTTTCTTGCACTATCTAGTTTTGCTACTATATAAGTTTACCTTCTAATATATACACATGCATGTTTGCCATCTCGCGTTTTACCATACTGGTTTGATCAGAACTTATATACATGAACGGAGAAATAATATGCATCTACAAATACATCAAACACATACTGAAATATTGCCTCTCATTACTGATCAAATATTATAGGATCTACCATAGGAATTACATCAATAACCATAATCGTGTAGGACACCTCATATCTTTGGAGACTTCATTATCGGTGATTCCCCTACACCTTTGCTCCAGATTAAAACCCTTGGTCCGTTATGCCGAGCGAGTCGGCACTGCGCCTCCTTGGAGCATTCGTTTCTTCCAACGGGTTATCGTTGGTGTGTTGTGTAGATAGTAGATAGTGGCATTGCTCACAACATAGTGTGGCCTCTGGTGGGATTCAGACTTCAGAGCGCCACTTCAACGTTGGCAGTCCAAATTCCAGGCATATTACCGTCCGATGGGTTGATGCCCTTTGAGGAAGGACGAAGGGTAGGGAGCTTAATTTTACTACTGTAGTTGAAAGCGGGATGTAAGGACGTCTTTCTAAAATTACTCTTGATACGAGCTAGAAAATGGCTAAACCCAGTTTGTTACCGCAGAGCCTACCTGCCTGCTCCCAATGGTCAAAGAATATATGATGGTAGCGGTCGAATCGGTGGCTGACTTTTGAGCGACTTTTGCTGGAATATTGGCTTCCAGAGCTTTTGTGCAGTTTTGGCTTATACTGAACTGGCAACTTAATTCCGCTACTAGCTACTAATTTCTAGCGTTTTGGTCTGACTGTTTTCTACGCATGCCAAGGCTACCAACCAGCACACTTGTATAAATGGAGTACCTCCAACGACAGAAGAACACACACATCGATCCCGACCAACAATGGCTTTCGTCAGAACCTTGGCCGTGTTCCTGTGCGTGATCATGGCTTCTCTCGCGTTCATCGCGCAGGACGTGCTCGCCGCCAGAGCCCTCGCTCAAGCCAGCGGTATGTACCTCTCTGTTACTCCCTCTATTTCCATTTGGGTAGCTTCGTATGATCTGCCGCTTGTTTTAGAAAAGAAAGAAGAATCCTGTACGATCTCTGAGTTACGGCTACAAATTTGGCCGGTCGGTCTGACGAGGTATATGTGTGTATACTGCTTGGGTTTAGGTGCTCCATACACAAGTGTTGGTGTTAATTATGGTGGTGGACCTGCTGGTGGTTATGGCTCTGCCACTCCCGGGTCACCATACAAGTATCCTTAGGCGCGGGACGACGATCGATCACGATGCTGCAAGTATATATATATATATATATATGGAAATAAAGCCAGCATGAATAAATAAATATGTTACCGAGCACTTGCACTTGTGGCTACTGGAACTTTTTAATCACCTCACAAGGTGTGTAAACATATTATTGTTCAATACTTAGTTATTGTTATGGGAACTTGATTAATACTCAACATCATGTCATTGTATTTTAATGCGATGGTACGTATAAACACTTCTCATGTGTGACATTGTTACTGGGCATTTGGAGAGAGCATGAGCTCTATAATCGTCATGGTTATTTGATTGGTTGTATGAATTTATCGACATGATGTGCTCTTGTTAAGATAATTATTTAAATATATGTATGTTTATTTGGGAGAGGGGGGTGGGGGCTCAGGGGGTCAGGACCTCGCCAACGTCCTCGTGAGAGCACATGAACTTTATAGTCGTGGAGACCGCTTAGATTACGCAGGTTCGGGCCCCCTTGATGCGATTAAGATCCCCCGTACGGCCTTTCTCTTTTATTATATGATGTTCTCTTGTTAAGATGATTATTTGCATATATGTACTTTTTTTTAGGAAGGGGGGGGGGGGGGGCTGGGGGGGGGGGGGGGGCTCGGGGAGTCAGGACCTCGCCAACGTCCTCGTGAGAGCACATGAACTTTGTACTCGTGGAGAGAGCTTAGATCAACAAATGGAACCGTAGGATGCTGAGAGTGATTTATGCAGGTTCGGGCCCCCTTAATGCAATCCTACATGTTTATAGTAAACTTCTCATGTGTTCCATTGTTATTGGGCATTTGGAGAGTGTATGAGCTATATCGACATAGTTATTTGTTTGACTTTATGCATGTGATGTTCTCTTGTTAAGCTAATTATTTGCAAAATAAATATTTTTAAGAGGGGGCGTGGTGAGGGGGGTCACGAACTCGTCAACGTACTCGTGAGAGTACATAAACTTTTTAGCCGTGGAGGGCTCTTAGATTAACAAATGGACATGTAGGACACTGACAGTGATTTACGTAGGTCCCCCCTGATGCCAGCAAAATCCATCTTGCTGCCTTTCCTCTAGTATCATATGATGTACTCCCTCCGATTCATAAAAAATGTCGTCCACTTAGTACAAAGTTTGTACTAACTTAGTACAAAATGAGTGACACTTTTTATGGATCGGAGGAGATGGATTGCAATGTATAGGCGGACTCATCGAGATTGAGCAGATGATCTCAACTAGGTTATTGTGACCAAAGCTAGGTTTAATTTCCCTAGATCTGTTTGGATGTTGATGAAGTTGGCGGCGGTGCTTCTCTAGATATTGGATTACGTAACCCTTACAGGAGCACCAAGTCCAATTTATATAGGCCGTCGTGCTTTTTGGCGCCTGCCATGAATGCTTGAGTCCTCCTAATCCTGCAATAAAATCTCAAGGCGCCTACAACACGGTTTATTGAGATCTCTTTCTTATACTTCAAGACATTCCTTTTACCTGTATCTTTCCTTATGGAAGGGGGCTCAACAGGAGGCTTAGACGACCCTCGACTTGCACCAAGTCAGCCAACCTTGTCAGCTTAGGCAATACTTGCACATGCATCGACATGCCCCGGTCAACATGTGTAATGTCGTCGCGATGGAGAACTCATGGGGTAACTCGAGTTAGTGGCAAATAGAGCTTACTCATAGTCGTTCCTGCTCAAGTTGTTGATGCTCTGTCATTGTTACTTGGTTACTCCGAGTGCGGCGATATGGAGGCCGAGCTACATGTAGCTCGGTTTCCAAAAAAAATTGAATCCGCAAATTTTGACTTCAAAAAATTCTGAAAAAAAATCATGTTTGTAGATAATATTGTGATCCACCACTGTGAAAATTTTCATTCACAAACTCGTTGTATTCTGATCTGGGCAGAAAAGAGAAATGTGCAGATCTGAATCGGTGAACAGTGCGCAATATAAAAAAATTGAAATCTTGCCAGATTTCTCTTTTTTTGTCCAGATCAGAATACAACGAGTTTGTAAATGAAAATTTTCACAGTGGTGGATCACAATATTATCTACAACCATGATTTTTTTCAGAATTTTTTGAAGTAAAAATTTGAGGATTCAAAAAAATTTAGAAAACGAGCTACATGTAGCTCGGCCTCCGTTTTGACTTTTCGGGTTACTCCGACTTAGTTAGGTAAGTCGGTTCTTGTTGAAACTTCATGTCCATGCCAGGTAGGACAAGATATTGGTTGTCTTTGTTTGTGAAGTAAAAAAAAATTGCTCGCTCTCGGCCCTGTTGATAAGATCAGGAGGCCTAATTGGTTTCCTAGCAGGAGTCGAGGGGTGGCCGCACTCTACATTGTCGACATTTTGAGCAGTAAAAACCTTGTGCCATTTGACCTCTTTGTAACGCCCCAAGATCGGTACTATGCAGACTTTAGCATTCCAGCCAAATCCGCATAATAACGATCCTAAAGGACGCCCACCAGGCATAACGTGCACGTCGCAACACACACGTTATGCGGGTGGAATTGTGATAACATTACAACAGTTCTCGATGAATCCCACAAAAGAACATATATACAACGACTCACAGAGTCAAGAACCAAAGATACAATACAAAGATCCAATGGACTAAGAGTCCTGAAGATAAACGAAGGCACCATATCCCTGCCCAGGCCAAGTCGGAGGGATTCCCAAGCTAACGTCGTCAGACTTCAAACCTGTTGGCTGCATTGGAATAGCAGCCCCGAAAGGGTCAGTACTATAAAACAGTACTGGCAAGTAATACTCACAAGATATCAAAGCTGGAATTCTGGGAAAAGAGGGTTAGCGATTGAGGTGGCAAGCAGCACTAACAACTTATAAAGACACGCTACAACTTCCGTCTATCAGAGACAAGGTAAGAGAGCGCATGAGGAGCCAACTATACTACACACCAAACAAACCCGCCCTAAAACGACTCCCTCGTATCCTCAACCCACGAGGAAGAAGTCCGGGCACTCACACGGTGGACAAGTTTTAAAACAGATTATTATTCAAGTAATCTATCTTACTAGTCAAGTTATTATCATCATAAGGTGCAAGTTGTCTATGATCTTTTTAGCCAGCGCATTTCACCAAGTCGTCCATAACCGCGGACACGGCTTTTCGAAAAGATTTCACCCTGCAGGGATGCACCAATGAACCCACACGCATCGAAACTCTCGCTTAGAGGTGTACCGGTGGAGGTTTCGACGCAATACTTCCCTTCAATACAAACAAGTCCAGGGAGCCACCTAGCTAGGACTGATCCACCTTAAGAGTCCGGCCGAAGCTTCGAGGTGGGCCTAACCGGTGCGAGGACGGTGTCGGGAGGAACACTCATACGATTGCCCTCCGTCCACATGCGGTAAACGCCACGTGCCGCAAGACCTACTAAAACACCCGAACTACTTGTAGCATCCTGGACAAGTTTGAGGATCCGGTAATAGATTGCGGGAGGCCCATAGAACTCCCACATGTGGTTAGTGCGCTCAGTCTTGGATCAGCGGAAAAGAACTCGGGTCCTAGGCGACACTAGCAGAACAAATCACCACGATTGGCCTTCCGCCGGTGCCTTATCTTTATTAAGGTATTCCCATCGCAACAGAAAAAAAAGATTACCATTTAAGTTGAGTCTAGCTATAATGTTATCAACAAGACTAGATAAAGAGATAACAGGACTGAAGCAAAGCACCTAAGCATGCACTAAGACTCGCAAGGCTAACAAGATAAACAAGCAACAGGTGATAGGATGTGGGGGTGTGGCTATATCATGGCTGCAAGGTAAACATGCAAATAGGATCGAGACACAAGCATCGTGACATAAGGCTAGCAAGGAACAAAAGATAGGACGAGTAAGAGACAGAAAACAAGCAAAGATAGCAAGGGAGTATCACTTGCCTGCAATCCGGTAGAGGTAGCAGAACCCGTCGTTGCTCACATCAACTCAACGTCCTATTCCCGAAGAAGCAAGAAACACTGGACAACGGAAAAGATGCATTTTACTACTACGGCAAAAGAAGCGGCATGTTGATGACATGATGCATGACAAATTAAAGGTTGTCCAATTTTATTCCCTAACACATGGCAAAACATTTTAAAGGGGATCGATGCACAATATAGATGCACCGGACAAACCCCATAATTAAGTTGGATTAATTCGACTAAATGGATAAAGGTGCGATGTTAATTAAGCATGCATGATTTTATAAGATACGGATATATGGTATAGGGTTAGGGTTTGGGTTCACACGTCGGATTCGGGGAAACTTCGGATTTGGGACCACTTTCTTCGGGTCGTAGTCGAAGTAGTCGTCGTAGTCGAAGTAGCCGAAGTAGTCGTTCCGGTTGAAGTAGTCGAGGTAGTTGACGTCGTGGAAGTAGTCGAAGTAGTCGTTCATCCGGAGTAGGAGTAGTCGAGGTAGTCATCCATCCGGGGTCGAAGTAGTCGAAGTAGTCGACGTCGAGGAAGTAGTCGTACTCGGGTCGTCGTCGTGGCGGACCTTGGCGTTCCGGGCTTCGGGGTCATCGGGTTCACGGCATCGGGGTACTCGGCATCGGAGAACTTGGCGGTTCCGGTCGGGGAAGATCTTGTCGGTCCACGGCACCGGGCTTCACGGCGCTTCACGACGGGAACGGAGGACGGCTTCACGACGGGAAGCATGCATCGGGAAACAAACGGGAACCGGCATCGGGGAAACCTCTTCACGTCGGGAAACGGAACGGGGACGGAAACGGAACATTGAGACGGGGACGGAAACGTGCAGCGGGCAACCACGGAAACACGGAGACAAAACGGGGACAAACACGGAGACGGGAACGTGCTGGCTCCTTGGGGGCATTGCGTCAAACACGTTGCGGGCACCAGGGAAAGGAGGTCGGAGGGAACTCGGGCATCGGCACACGCACACACGGCACGGCGATGGGCAGCAGCAGCAGCAACACGCAGGTGCAGCTCGAGGAAAGAGAGCCGACGGCACGGAGAACGGTCCCTGGCAGCTTCAGGCGCAGTCACACGCAGGAGGAGGTGGTAGGGAGCCGGAGCAGAGGATGGCCAGGACGTGCGGTGGAGGGCGGAGGAGTCAGAGCAGGCGTGGCGGGGTCGGACGGGGAAGAGCCCGGGAACAGCGGCAGCGCAGGGAAGAGGAACAGGGGGGGCCCGGCCGGCGTCGGGTGGAGGAGGATGGAGGAGGGCCGGAGAAGGGAGCTCGCGGGGCAGAGGAGCGGCCAGCGGCGGCTCGGGGCGACGAGAGGCGGCCGGTGGCGCGAGGACGGGAGGGAGAAGGGCGGCGTGGCCGGAGCGGGCCATGGCCGAAGCGGGAAAAGAGCTCGTCGGGGCGGCCACGGACTGGAGGTCGAGGTGCTCGGGAGCACGGTGGTGTCGAGGACGCGCGGATGCGGGAGGAGAGGGAGAGGGACGGCACGGGGGCGAGGACGAGCTCGGCCGGGGTCGGGGACGCGGCGGCCGGCCGGTGCAGGAGGGGAGGTCGACCGGGGCGAGGAGATGGAGCTCGGCCATGGAGAAGACGAGCGGGGAGGAAGGGGATCGAGCGGAAGGAGCTCGGGCAGGAAGAGGAGCTTGGCCACGGGAGGAAGGAAAGAAAAAGGAGAGGAGAGAGGAAAAAGAAAAGAAAAGGCCAGGGACCTAAAGAAAAACCTAGGGCCTGATTTTAGAGGTGGAAGGACCTGAAAGCAAAAAGGAAAAAGAGGAAGAGGGTGGCTGCAAAACGCAGGGGGTGGGAAAGGAAAAGAGCCAGGGCAGGATTAGGGTTTGCTCTAGGGTTTGCTTACTGGGCTTTTGGGCCTAGCTAGCTGGGCTTCTCTCTCTCGCTCAAAACTTTTATTTTTCTGGCAAAATAATTTGGCAAATTAATTTTCAAAAACGGAGACGACTGTCTCGATAAAATATTTTTCCGACAATTTTAGAAAAATAAAATAGGTTTATTAAAAATAATTTTTACGGACAAAACATGCGATGCGATGATGCTGATGTCATGCTGATGCAAAAATAAAATAACAGGCAATTTCTAATTTGGGGAAAAACCCCGGGCATTACAACCGACACCACTAACAAGGGATCTCGCCCCGAGATCCACGCTACCGTCGGGGAGAAGAAGAGGAGGTTATACTATCGAATCTTCTCGCACCATGTTGATCTTCTCGACACCACTAACAAGAGGTTCTTGCTCACGTCGATGACGATGACCTTCCGTCGAGATTGCTTCTAGATCGAACCTATTAGGTAAAAGGCAAGAGATCGTCCACCCACGAAGATGCTATAACCGGAAGATAGATAAGAGAGAAGATTTAAAGCACACAAAGGTAAGAGGGTGAATAGCAGAGGGATAAGGAATAAACAAGAGTCCTATTGAGATATTTTCAAATAACTTTTAATAAAATAGTTTGGACACTCTACAACAACGACCATTAGCTAGGGTATCCTACAGGCAGACTGGACCGAGGGGTATCGAAGAACCATGGCTCTGATACCACTTTGTAACGCCCCAAGATCGGTACTATGCAGACTTTAGCGTTCCAGCCAAATCCGCATAATAACGATCCTAAAGGACGCCCACCAGGCATAACGTGCAGGTCGCAACACACACGTTATGCGGGTGGAATTGTGATAACATTACAACAGTTCCCGATGAAACCCACAAAAGAACATATATACAACGACTCACAGAGTCAAGAACCAAAGATACAATACAAAGATCCAATGGACTAAGAGTCCTGAAGATAAACGAAGGCACCATATCCCTGCCCAGGCCAAGCCGGAGGGATTCCCAAGCTAACGTCGTCAGACTTCAAACCTGTTGGCTGCATTCGAATAGCAGCCCCGAAGGGGTCAGTACTATAAAACAGTACTGGCAAGCAATACTCACAAGATATCAAAGCTGGAATTCCGGGGAAAGAGGGTTAGCGATTGAGGTGGCAAGCAGCACTAACAACTTATAGAGACACGCTACAACTTCCGTCTATCAGAGACAAGGTAAGAGAGCGCATGAGGAGCCAACTATACTACACACCAAACAAACCCGCCCTAAAACGACTCCCTCGTATCCTCAACCCACGAGGAAGAAGTCCGGGCACTCACACGGTGGACAAGTTTTAATCAGATTATTATTCAAGTAATCTATCTTACTAGTCAAGTTATTATCATCATAAGGTGCAAGTTGTCTATGATCTTTTTAGCCAGCGCATTTCACCAAGTCGTCCATAACCGCGGACACGGCTTTTCGAAAAGATTTCACCCTGCAGGGATGCACCAATGAACCCACACGCATCGAAACTCTCGCTTAGAGGTGTACCGGTGGAGGTTTCGACGCAATACTTCCCTTCAATACAAACAAGTCCAGGGAGCCACCTAGCTAGGACTGGTCCACCTTGAGAGTCCGGCCGAAGCTTCGAGGTGGGCCTAACCGGTGCGAGGACGGTGTCGGGAGGAACACTCATACGATTGCCCTCCGTCCACATGCGGTAAACGCCACGTGCCGCAAGACCTACTAAAACACCCGAACTACTTGTGGCATCCTGGACAAGTTTGAGGATCCGGTAATAGATTGCGGGGAGGCCCATAGAACTCCCACATGTGGTTAGTGCGCTCAGTCTTGGATCAGCGGAAAAGAACTCGGGTCCTAGGCGACACTAGCAGAACAAATCACCACGATTGGCCTTCCGCCGGTGCCTTATCTTTATTAAGTTATTCCCATCGCAACAGAAAATAAAGATTACCATTTAAGTTGAGCCTAGCTATAATGTTATCAACAAGACTAGATAAAGAGATAACAGGACTGAAGCAAAGCACCTAAGCATGCACTACGACTCGCAAGGCTAACAAGGTAAACAAGCAACAGGTGATAGGATGTGGGGGTGTGGCTATATCATGGCTGCAAGGTAAACATGCAAATAGGATCGAGACACAAGCATCGTGACATAAGGCTAGCAAGGAACAAAAGATAGGACGAGTAAGAGACAGAAAACAAGCAAAGATAGCAAGGGAGTATCACTTGCCTGCAATCCGGTAGAGGTAGCAGAACCTGTCGTTGCTCACATCAACTCAACGTCCTATTCCCGAAGAAGCAAGAAACACTGGACAACGGAAAAGATGCATTTTACTACTACGGCAAAAGAAGCGGCATGTTGATGACATGATGCATGACAAATTAAAGGTTGTCCAATTTTATTCCCTAACACATGGCAAAACATTTTAAAGGGGATCGATGCACAATATAGATGCACCGGACAAACCCCATAATTAAGTTGGATTAATTCGACTAAATGGATAAAGTGCATTGTTAATTAATGATGCATGATTTTAGAAGATACGGATATATGGTATAGGGTTAGGGTTTGGGTTCACACGTCGGATTCGGGGAAACTTCGGATTTGGGACCACCGTCTTCGGGTCGTAGTCGAAGTAGTCGTCGTAGTCGAAGTAGCCGAAGTAGTCGTTCCGGTTGAAGTAGTCGAGGTAGTTGACGTCGTGGAAGTAGTCGAAGTAGTCGTTCATCCGGAGTAGGAGTAGTCGAGGTAGTCATCCATCCGGGGTCGAAGTAGTCGAAGTAGTCGACGTCGAGGAAGTAGTCGTACTCGGGTCGTCGTCGTGGCGGACCTTGGCGTTCCGGGCTTCGGGGTCATCGGGTTCACGGCATCGGGGTACTCGGCATCGGAGAACTTGGCGGTTCCGGTCGGGGAAGATCTTGTCGGTCCACGGCACCGGGCTTCACGGCGCTTCACGACGGGAACGGAGGACGGCTTCACGACGGGAAGCATGCATCGGGAAACAAACGGGAACCGGCATCGGGGAAACCTCTTCACGTCGGGAAACGGAACGGGGACGGAAACGGAACATTGAGACGGGGACGGAAACGTGCAGCGGGCAACCACGGAAACACGGAGACAAAACGGGGACAAACACGGAGACGGAACATGCTGGCTCCTTGCGGGCATTGCATCAAACAGGTGGCGGGCACCCGGGAAAGGAGGTCGGAGGGAACTCGGGCAGGGGCACACGCACGCACGGCACGGTAACGGCGACGGGCAGCAGCAGCAACACGCAGGTGCAGCTCGAGGAAAGAGAGCCGACGGCGCGGAGAACGGTCCCTGGCAGCTTCAGGCGCAGTCACACGCAGGAGGAGGTGGTAGGGAGACGGAGCAGAGGATGGCCAGGACGTGCGGTGGAGGGCGGAGGAGTCAGAGCAGGCGTGGCGGGGTCGGACGGGGAAGAGCCCGGGAACAGCGGCAGCGCAGGGAAGAGGAACAGGGGGGGCCCGGCCGGCGTCGGGTGGAGGAGGATGGAGGAGGGCCGGAGAAGGGAGCTCGCGGGGCAGAGGAGCGGCCAGCGGCGGCTCGGGGCGACGAGAGGCGGCCGGTGGCGCGAGGACGGGAGGGAGAAGGGCGGCGTGGCCGGAGCGGGCCATGGCCGAAGCGGGAAAAGAGCTCGTCGGGGCGGCCACGGACTGGAGGTCGAGGTGCTCGGGAGCACGGTGGTGTCGAGGACGCGCGGATGCGGGAGGAGAGGGAGAGGGACGGCACGGGGGCGAGGACGAGCTCGGCCGGGGTCGGGGACGCGGCGGCCGGCCGGTGCAGGAGGGGAGGTCGACCGGGGCGAGGAGATGGAGCTCGGCCATGGAGAAGACGAGCGGGGAGGAAGGGGATCGAGCGGAAGGAGCTCGGGCAGGAAGAGGAGCTTGGCCACGGGAGGAAGGAAAGAAAAAGGAGAGGAGAGAGGAAAAAGAAAAGAAAAGGCCAGGGACCTAAAGAAAAACCTAGGGCCTGATTTTAGAGGTGGAAGGACCTGAAAGCAAAAAGGAAAAAGAGGAAGAGGGTGGCTGCAAAACGCAGGGGGTGGGAAAGGAAAAGAGCCAGGGCAGGATTAGGGTTTGCTCTAGGGTTTGCTTACTGGGCTTTTGGGCCTAGCTAGCTGGGCTTCTCTCTCTCGCTCAAAACTTTTATTTTTCTGGCAAAATAATTTGGCAAATTAATTTTCAAAAACGGAGACGACTGTCTCGATAAAATATTTTTCCGACAATTTTAGAAAAATAAAATAGGTTTATTAAAAATAATTTTTGCGGACAAAACATGCGATGCGATGATGCTGATGTCATGCTGATGCAAAAATAAAATAACAGGCAATTTCTAATTTGGGGAAAAACCCCGGGCATTACAACCGACACCACTAACAAGGGATCTCGCCCCGAGATCCACGCTACCGTCGGGGAGAAGAAGAGGAGGTTATACTATCGAATCTTCTCGCACCATGTTGATCTTCTCGACACCACTAACAAGAGGTTCTTGCTCACGTCGATGACGATGACCTTCCGTCGAGATGGCTTCTAGATCGAACCTATTAGGATAAAAGGCAAGAGATCGTCCAACCCACGAAGATGCTATAACCGGAAGATAGATAAGAGAGAAGATAGATAAGAGAACCTATTAGTTAGGTAAGTCGGTTCTTGTTGAAACTTCATGTCCATGCCAGGTAGGACAAGATATTGGTTGTCTTTGTTTGTGAAGTAAAAAAAATTGCTCGCTCTCGGCCCTGTTGATAAGATCAGGAGGCCTAATTGGTTTCCTAGCAGGAGTCGAGGGGTGGCCGCACTCTACATTGTCGACATTTTGAGCAGTAAAAACCTTGTGCCATCTGACCTCTTTGTATCCTTGCACTGAATGTTAATGGACATTGTTCCTCATCAATGTACTCGTGAGAGCACGTGAACTATATAGTCTTGGAGAGCGCTTAAGTCAACAAATGGAACTGTACAATATCGACATTGATTTACGCTGATTCGGGCCCACTTGATGCGGGTAAAACTCGTCTTGGTGTCTTACTCTTGTATTATATCGGTATTGAGAAGATGATATGGACAAGGCTATTTTGGCCGAACTAGAATTTAACGTCCCTTGATTTTGGCTCAATATCACCATTCCACAATTTTAACTTAATAAGGCATCAATAGTTGTGTTCTGAAGAAATTAATTAACATATGAAAAACACATAAGACGTCACTAAGAGGTGTAGCATGAACATGCCAATTAGCTTTTGTTGATTCTGGCCATAGCTGAAACTCATGCTCTAGTCCCTGCCATTCACTTCTCCTCCGAATACTACAATCCGAGCATAATGTAAGTCTTCCATAGGCTATAAGACCATTTCTACATCTAAAATCAAGTAAAACCCTTGATCGAAATCTGCACTACCAAGAAAGGCACAACAAGGCAATATAATCTGAAGAGGTACACACGGGCAACTCACAAGTCTCGTTTTGTGTGTGGGCATTGTCTCCTTTCTCAGCTCTTCCCTGACCCGAGCCTCCTTCCATTTGTCCATCATCTCTCCCCCTCATCACCGACGCTCCAGGTGGCAGGCGGTTGTAGGAGGGAGGACGGAACTATAGTGTTTTTTAAAATATTTTTGAAACTACATACAAACTTTTTTTTAGAAAAAAATTAATTTCAAATTATGATTTTCTTTTGAAATAAATGGCTACATGGATGTGGAGAACCACTTTTGAAATAAAGTTTCTAGTATGGCCGAATGGCTCTCGAGCTCCATGGAGCCCTTTAATTGAAATTTTCAAAAATTATATTTTAATGTTCCAAAACAAATTGAAAAGGAAAGTTGGACGTAGTCAAATTAAAAGTGTGTAAAATCTCAATGCAATTTGTTTTTTGTATTTGTGGCTAAACAAAAATGAAATACTCTAACGAATTATAGAGTTTTAAAAATATGCACTCTTCATTATACTCAGATACACATTCTTTTCATTTTTGTATATCCTAGAATACTAAATATTTCGCATCGAGATTTTGTATGCTTATAGTATAAATGATTGAGTACCCAAACTTTTTTAAGAGCTTTATGAATTTTATGTTTTTATTTCTAACAATAAAGGGCTACATGAAGCTTGAGCTCAATTTTCAGTTTCTAGTATGGACAAATGGCTCCTGGCCTTCAGGGAACACATTATTTTAAAAATTCGAAAATCATATTTTAAAAGTTTCAAACAAATCTCGTAATAGTTTGAATGTAGTGAATGATGCATATTTGTGTGAAATCTCAATGCAAAATTCTTTGAATTCGACACTATATAGAAATGAAAAATTCTGACAAGTTGTAGAGTTCGGAAAATGTGCACCTTTCACTATACTTACATCTAAATTCTTGTCATTTTGTGTAGCCTAGAATATAAAGTATTTCACATCGACAAGTTGTAGAGTATACAGACATTTTTTTTCAAATTCGATTAAGACCTTAAAATATGATATATTTTTTAAGGACTACATATATAGAGATTAGCTCCATGTTGAGTTTGTGAGACAAACTTCACATATTACTTGTACCTAATTAATTTTCCAAAGCATCAAGAAGACATACATATGTGAATGGATACATCATAATCTGCATGAGTTTAGACTTTAGAATGAAACTCCACCATAGATGTTGGCGAGGAAGTTCTTTTTTTTCGAGAAAACGCAAAGGCTTTGCGTTTTCTTGCATCGATAGAAAGAGTTGTTTTAGAAGCCTAGAGAGGCCACGCCGCGATACAACACAACAGGCCACCGCTAAGCCGGTGGAAGAATCGCCGCAAGACCAGGAGCCCCTGCTGCCACACACGACCTAGCTTCCGATTTAATCGTGTCGAGCAAGCCGCCAATATCTGGTCGCACAACGTCAAAAATGACCGTGTTGCGCCTATTCCACAGCCACCATGCCTTGAGCATTATCATCAAAGAAGTGCCCTTTCGGGCAGCCGTTGGAGTTGCCAGGACGGCCACCTGCCACCACACTCCGCAAATCTGTCTCCAACAGGCGAGGAAATTCTAAACCTAAAAAATCATATAGCAGAGCCCACCTGGTAGCTAGAAAATGCTTATGCTTATAATGGGCACCGCAGGCGGTGGAGCTTTGCGCTCCTAGTGGTAGAAGAAAATGATGAGAGTGGTGGAAACACTTGTTGACTTTCGAACGACTTTTGTTGGAATATAATAGCCGCTACAGTTTGTGTAGTTTGGTGCGTCTTGACTGGACACGTTCCACTACTACTTTTCTAGTAGCGCTATGGCGTGCTTTTGACCTATACATAGAGCATCCGGTGTTGTAGCCTATAAATCGAGCAGTTTAGTGTTGTAGTACAGGCATTAGCAGTCGGTTCCAAGGACTGGAAAACTCACACACGTCCCAACGACCAAGATGGCTTTCTCCAGAACCTTGGCCATTTTCCTGTGTGTGATCCTCGCCTCGCTCGTCTTCGTGCCGCAGGACGTGATCGCCGCCAGAAGCCTCGCTCAAGGCAACGGTAATTCTCTCTCTCTCTCTCTCGTTCATACAAAAGAGAAGGGATCTTCAAGGAACTTTCTGTTCCGGTCAGAAATTGGCACCTCGATTAGATGAGGCTATATAATCGTATATACACTGCTGGGGTACAGGTGCAAAATACGGCACAGGCTGGGGTGGTGGCTATGGCAATGGTGGCCTTGTTGGTGGTACTTATCCCACTTATCCCGTGCCACCAAAGAAGCATCCTCATCCTTAAGCGCTGGAAGACCATTACGAGGTTCTGGACTTATGGTAATGGCTGGAAATACGGCGAGGAAGAATAAATAAATTAGTGCACGATTGTATGTCCCTCTATGAATTTCCCTTCTTCGAATAAACGCCATGGAGCAGGGTGTGCTTGCCGTGTGAGTGATCAGAGTCGAGTGTCTGGGTCGCATCCCAGTTGTTGGTTCTTGAGTTGAGTCACTTTGTTGGTGATTCAAATTTAGTGTAAGTTGTAGCTTTGATATTCAGGAAGGTGTGCTCGCTAAACCATGCTTGCCGACGGTCTTAGCTCTTGTAATTATACTCAACCTTTTATAAAAATACGGTACGCTCCATGTATTCTCGAAAAAAAGTTGTTCGACGACATCATGAACGTCGGACATTTAGTTCGGCCACTCAACTTCTTTAAATTAAGAGGATCAAGAAGACATAGATCACACCCGGTTTGTTTCGAACCTTATCATGAGCTAGTCACAACATCAAGGACATCGAGAAGACATGCAACCAAATTATTTACAAAACAAACAAAAATAAAAAACAATAACTAACAGAACAAGTGCAAAACATGTGTGCTACCATCAAATTATTTACAAAACAATCAAATTATTTACCAAGTGTTGTGCGCCGGGGCCTGAACCTGTATATATAGTTGTCTCATGTGTGCTACCATCTCGATCTATGAGCGTGACCCCTTTGAACACAAATCTACCATCGTAAAATACCACGACACATAGCATAAAAAGGACATCAACATTAATTTCATAGCATTATTTCCCCTTTAAATTTTGTACATTTTCTATTTTAAACTACGGAAAGTGCACTGCAAACTAGAAAGATTGACCACTTCATCATACAAATGGATCACATCATTCTCATAATAAATATCAATTTTACAACATTAATTGGTATTTAAAGTGATATTCAACATTGAATATCATAAAAAAATTAGCAAACAGGTCAAAACTTCTTGCGTTTCCGTCTTGTTAGGGGCGGGGCGTTTTGGTGCCCGGGCTCATATGAGCCCGGTTTGTTTTCGATTTTTTTGAAATAGTAAAATGCTACGAAAAATTCTGAAAAAAATTGTACATGAACATATTGGAGTATTCAACACTTGTGTAAATTTTCGACAGAAAATATCAAATTTTGCGCCCTGTGCAAAAAAGACAAATCTGTCTTTTTGAATAGGTGAACAGTCCACTATTCAAAAAGACAGATTTTTGTCTTTTTTGCACAGGGCGCAAAATTTGATGTTTTCTGTAGAAAATTTACACGAGTGTTGCGCGCATGAATATGTTCCCGCATAATTTTTTTCAGAATTTTTCGACGCGTTTTCAAATTTTAAAAATTCAGAAAAGGCAGCCGGGCTCAGATGAGCCCGGGCTCCGATTTGCGTTTCCGTCTTGTTAGTTCCTTCTTTTTCTGAACATTGAACATGTTCATTCAACATACTTTTAGGAAATTAAATCTAATTCAAACAGCACAAAAATTCAAACATAAGTAATTGCAATTCACAAAATACACGAAAATAGATTAAACAAATTGCTACAAAGTAGATTTTTTCCCAAAAGCCTTTGCGGCCATAAGGAATTTTCACTTGAGCGGTCGTTAGGAAAAATATTTCCACGGTCGAAGATAACCTGGGCCGCAACCTCTGGCCGAAATCATCTCATATGGCGCCCGAAGGCTTGTTATCAACATCGCAACCAATTAAATTGTTGGATAGAGGTGCGACCACTGTGGCGGCTAGAGGTGCATCGGTCCATCATGGTGCGGTCACTTCCCTCGCCGGAGAAGAATGCAATTGACCTAATCATCCTCCGCTCTCCTCTATGGAGTGCTGCTGCCGGTGACACTTGTATGGCGTTGGGAAGGCGAAGAAGGTGAGCGTCGGCGCCACATCTTGAGGACGTGACGGTGTCCCTAACAACGAGAAGGAAAGTAGTGTTACATCACGGCCCTCGAACGCCAGCGGCTGTGTGGGAGCCTGATGGAAAACACTGATGCAAAGTCCAGGTGAGCCTCCACTTATCTTATATAAATTATATTCAATTTTGGGAGCGAAATTTGAGGGCCTTCCTTTCTAGGGTTCGGGTTTCAGAGAATTGTGGGTTTTTCCTTCAATTTTATTAAATACTCCGCACCTTGTAATCGCTACTTAAGGATGGAACAAAATGAAAACAAATGGATCTGCTTTATTAGCTGAAACATAATTGTGAGCTTAAGGATTAATCTAGGCCAAATTAAACGCATCATCATAATACAACCTTGTTGCCTAGCCAGTCAGATAGGATTAGACGAATAGTCATACGTATTCATAGCGGTGCTTAGCCGAGAATTAAACACTATATCCTAATCCAAATTGACTCTAAGATGATCAAATCAGATTTGATACAATTGTTATATTCAATTCATCATTAGGGGAAATTGAAATAAGTTGATAATCGATTAGAGAACCTAATTAATGTGTTCACACAAAATTAGGAGATGCACTTACAGGAAATTGAGGTCGACATGATTGCATGCGAGACTTGGAGTTGTAGTAGTTGTTGTAGATGTAGCAGCGCCTGTAGTCGTGGATGAGGCGCATGAGCGCCAGCACAGATAGAGACTTTTAGGGAGAAAGCACAATTAGTGAATGTGTAAATCAACCAAATACGACACCCCCCCCCCCCCCCCCCCCCCCCTTCCCTTCATTTTTTATATGCTGTTCAACGGTACGAGACTCAAAACCCACAGTTTGTTTAGACGTCCCAGATGAGGGTGCTATAGTTAGGGTGTTTGGCCACGAACATTGGTTAGCGGGCTCTCCTTTGACGTTCTGTTTTACTCGGTGAGAAGACAAAAAAACGTCTAGGTTCGTCTCCGAACGGCTTATTTAGCCTCACTCAGAAGAATTGTAAAGAATCACAATAGTGAATATTATAGGTGCAAGGTAGTGAAATTTATATAGGGTAGACAAAACTTCACATGTTACTTGCAGGGACCAATACCTTAATTACTTTTCCAATGCCTCAACAATTACAGATGGATGTGAATGGATACATGCTAACCTGGCCAAAACATATAAACAGATAGGGAGAAAGGGAGAGAGGCAGTTGAAAGCAAGAAGATTCTTACAATGGCCACCTTCGGCGGTAGAGCTTTGCTGGCTGACTTTTGTACGACTTTTGCTGGAATAATACTACTGGCTACACTTCGTGCAGTTTGGCTCGTCTTGAATAGACACGTTCCACTACTACCTCTGTGCTAGCGTTTTGGCGCGCGTCTGATTCTGTGTCTATGCACGCCGAGCGTATAAATAGAGCATGCCAGTGTTGTAGTATAGGCATTGCCAGTTGGTTCCAAGGACCTAGAAGGCTAGAAACACAGGCATCCCAAACCATCATGGCTTTCTCCAAAACCTTGGCCGTGTTCCTGTGTGTGATCCTCGCCTCGCTTATGTTCGTCGCGCAGGACTTAGTAGCTGCGAGAACCCTCGTTGAAGGCAACGGTAATTCTATCACTCTTTTTCTTTTCGGATCCATCGATTAAAAGAGAGGGATTCAATCTTGGACAATCTTTCAGTTCATCTTCGAAAATTGGCTGTTGGGTCTGACAACAACTGCTTGGGTGCAGGTGTTCGATACACAACTGCTGGTGGTAACTATAGCGGTGGGCTTGGTGGGGGCTATGGCGCTGCCTATCCCCCGCCTTCCCCGCCACCAAAGAAGCCGCCACCAAAGAAGCATCCTCATCATCCTTAAGCGATGGACAACGATTACGATGCGTCAAGTATATACGAAAACAGATCTAATAAATAGATAATACGGCGAGCAAGAATAACTAAATAAATAAATTATGCCGCTCTAAATATTTCCTTTCTCTTCCAATAAACGCCATGGAGGATGGAGCAGGGTGTGTGTGCTTGTCACTTGTCAGAGACCCAGATTCCAGAGTGTGTAGGTCGCGTCAAGGTTGCTGAGTCTTGAGTCGCTACGTCAACTACTCAACTGTAAGTCGTTGGATACTACGACGTCGAACCTTGAGTTCGGCCTCTGCCTTGTAGTACCTCGATCGATTGAAAAATACAAGGAGAATGAAAGCCACAACGAGTTTACGCGGCACAAATCTGTCCATTCCTGCGTCCTGTGCTATATATCTCTCTATGGGCGTTGAGTCTTTTTCTTTTTTGATACGTAACGTGAAATTCACATTGGTTTCCGGGCTCACATGCTCTTGATAGATTAATTTTGTTAAAAAATAGTAAAATATTTCCAAAATTCTGAATTTTGTTGTAGACACACATATACAAATTTTTAACATACGAGCAAACTTTTTCGGAACGGAATGCCATTTGTAGTGCTCTGTGCGAAACAAATAAATAAACATTTAAATCTCATTTTAGCCACTGATTTTTTTGTTTTCGCATAGAGCATAAAAAATGTCATTTCGTCCCGAAACTTTGCATGATATTAAAAACTTATATATGTTTGTTGACAAATGTTTTCAGAATTTCTTGAAATGGTTTACTATTCTTTAATATATCAGGAGCATATGCGTTTCTCCCTGACATAACACTTTATTGACTAACATTACACCAAGACCATACATGACGGACGGACACACGCATAACCATATTAATTCTTTTATTAATATATCAGAGCATATGTCTCATGTTAATTTTTTGCATATATGTGTATAAATTCTATGCATAGCTAATCTTGTTGTTTTGTGCCAAACCATGGTCCTATTATAAGCATTAGCAAACAACAAAACCAATTGTACATATTTTTTAATATTCCACAATAATTAAATTAGAAAATAAAATAATAATTTTATCATTATTATCTCACATTATCTTATGAAAGCAACTGGTATAATTGACAACTATAGCAGGATGTTGGACACCAAGATTGTTATCTAGTATTTATTTGAGATTGCGAGAGGGCGAGAACAAAACTATCACCCATTACATCTCGCTAATTGATAACCTTAGGTCACCAAGTAAGGAAAAATCCCTTCTATTATATAAACCCATGCACTTGTGAGCTCAAGCTGGTTTTCCACAACAAGGTTACTTTGTGATATCGTTAGCCAATACGGAACGGGAGCAGAAGTTCCCAGTGGACACTATTCGGGTACTTCAGAGTGTGTCCATGTTAATAGGGATGGTGTTTTGGCTGTCGGTGTAAATGCACCTGATATTTAAAAATTATTTTAGACGTGTGTCGAAATGTCAAAAAAACTATAAAATAATGTTTGCGCATAGATCTTAACATCCTCTACGATAACGAAATTATTTTATGAAAAAACTATATTTTTGTGTCCCATGTAAAAAAGATAAATTTCGTGCTAAAATAAACTTTTTTACGGGACATATTTTTATCTCTTTTACACATATCACAAAAAATTGAGACTTCACGAAACGACTTTGTAAACAAATAAAATATAAAGTTGTATCCGCCAAAATTTTATTTCAGAAATTTAAGACATATCAAAAAAAAATACGAAGTGCATATACATCCCGGTTCCAAAATGGATTTCACCATGGTAACAACATACTCTTGTTTGTTGTCTCGCAACCAAATGTTTTTCGTTATATAATTTGGACTTAAGATATTTTCTAATTAAGCAGCTGCATTCTTCGTAACAATCATCCGGTTAGATCGAAAATTCGTTTTGGCACCCGAGCACACCTGCACCCTATATCCTGTCCTTCAAAATCTTTGAGATTCGTGTCTCTCAATTCCGTTCAGCGCTTTTTACCACAGTAATTCTAGATCGTTGGCCCACTGCTGTCCCCCAATTAAATGACGACGGTGCCGTCCACCCCTCCCGGAACAGATGGACACGAACGGGACGGACCGCTACCTGTACCATCCTGTTCCGTCGTCCTGAGTCGGGGAGAATTTATAATTTGCCACGTTTTTCTTTGGTTCTTTATAATTTGCCACACATTACTTTGAGTTTTATTATTTGCCACACATTACTTTACTTCTTACTAATTTGCCCTATTTCTCGTTTTACAGACATATTGACTTTTTTTTATTCTGAAATACACTGCAAATACAGTACACATACCGGGCTGAACCTGACCAGGTCGGGGTGAGTCAATCGAGTTATGTCCATCTAGTGCTGTACATGCTGCTAACTGACCGTTCCACTTTCCGTTCATAAAGGTGGAGTCTATACTAACATATGGTCTACAACCGTTCAAAAAGCCATCAATGCATGGTTTGAGTGCCATAAAAAATCTGCAAAAATACACTTTACCCCCTTCGCTCTTCACATCAACCTCTACAATGCTATCCGGAGATCTCTTCTCAATCTCACATTTGAAGTTCCATAGATTTTGAAAGCTCTGTCCCCATGTACCATATAACTTATCCATGGCTTTTTCTTTGGCCCTCCAAACAGTTTGATACCCAGTAGTAACTTTATACTCGAGTTTTAACCTTTTTTGTAGCTCAGTGGCACCGATGTTTGGTTCATTCTGAAGTATGCCAATTGACTTTTCTGCCACCCATGCTTGGTCTGCCATGCTTGAGATCACTTCAGCTGTTGATGAACAATTATGCGGCTTTACTATTTTGTTAACCTGCAGGAAAAAAAATTACCATCAATTAGTTATATTTAATTTTGTTAAATAGTTGCAACATACAACATCAAAGTTTTATGATAGATAAGCTAATACCCTGATTGTTTTTCCATCTTCTATTGTCCTAGCTGTTATTCTCCAAGAACAGATTTCCCCTTTACAATGGCCTATAAATCTAGTAGTGTTGCTATCCTGTATCTGAATGTCAAACTTGCCTCTAATAGCAAATGTTCTCAAGAGCATCTTGAACTCTTCCATCGAAGGAAACATGGAACCTTCCTCTATCACAGGATGTTCTTGTCATACCAAAAATGTTTCTCTTCGGGCATATGATCAGGCACAGGGAGGGCCGCATCAGCAAGTAAATCCTCATCAATATCATTCATACAAGCATTGATATTTGCAATGGAGGAAGCGACAGCTGCTCCAGCTATAGCTCGTCGATGCCCGGATTTATCATTAATTCCAAGCATCAAACACAAGTTCTCTTCTGCTACAGGAACATCAATTTCATCTTCATTTGTAGGTGCTATCTCAATCTGGGACCAATCAATGATTCTAACAATTGAACTACTTCCATCATTGGATTGGACAGTATTCGAAGTAGAGAAGTTGGCATTATCCATCGTCAACGCCCTACTCCAAAAAAAATATAGCAATTTTCAGTTTGTGATGAAGGATAGCAGAACCAATCAAGAAATTTGATCATGCATTGAAGGTAAAAGTTTATTTAAATGAAGCATTAAATATAGCACTTCCTTGTTACAACCAGTCAGGCAATTTGTTACAATTTCAAACAACTGTCGAGTACTGGGTATATATTACACTCAACAGCTATAGGTACTGGGTGCTGCTGCTAATCGTGCGTGCAAATCTTCAGTGCTAATATTTTCGTTCATGGCATACAAATACTGGGTGCTGCTGCTGAAGAGCTATAGTACAACATCCATTCATATACACAAAGTGAGACCACATACCACACACACACGCATAGGGAGAGAGCGAGCAAGCGCTCTGTGAGAGAGAGAAAAAAGGAGGTCCATGAACAAATATGCCCGCATGGAGATTCTTCATATATTATATAATGCGTCGTTGATCAATCGGAATAGCCTCAGAGATCTAAACACCCCATCTAACGCCAAGTCCTCTCATGGTTACAAACGTATCTTCTCCAAAGGAAATAGGACAAAATGATGGTGAGGGAGAGTCAGGGGAGAGAATGGTTTACCCAGATCTTGGCTGCCCTTCCTGGTCGCCGATCATGGCTGCACCACCGAGATCCGGCCGATGTTGCCGCCGCTGACGTTCCCGCCCAGCTCCTCTGTTTTTCCCCTGTTTCTCCGCTACCAACGGAACAACCTTTGGCTAATCGATTGGCTAATCGATTGACTCATCCCGACCTGGTCAGGTTCAGCCCGGTATGTGTACTGTATTTGCAGTGTATTTCAGAGTAAAAAAAGTCAATATGTCTGTAAAACGAGAAATAGGGCAAATTAGTAAGGAAGTAAAGTAATGTGTGGCAAATAATAAAACTCAAAGTAATGTGTGGCAAATTATAAAGAACCAAAGAAAAACGTGGCAAATTATAAATTCTCCCCCTGAGTCGAGTTGTTCCATCGTGCCGGTCCTTTCGCCGGTGGAGCTGCCGCCTGCACCGTCCCTACATCTATCCTCACACCTCCCTCGTCCACCGCCCCGCCGTCTCGTCCACCGCCGGTCTCTCCTACCCTCAGCCCGCAATCGGCAATCGCCCGTACCCTGAACTCGTGGTCGTCAGTGAATTCGGCAGCGCCGCCATGGAACTCATGGGCAGCACAACCCGTCTTCAAGCACCCTCGACCTGATCTCCTAGACGACCGCCAGATATCAGGCCGGGTTCCTCTCCGAGCTGTTGTTGGTCGCCTCCTCTCCGATCTGATGTTGGTCGCCTTCTCTCCGATCTGCTGTTCCCGGCGTTCGCCCCGACTCCAGGCCGCACCGGCCGGTGGTATGGTCTTCTCTGCCGAAGTACTAATGATGTTTTGATTTTGGCTCACTGGAGAAGCTTAGTATATGTTGTTTCAGTGTGCCGTCTGCCACCTGTTTGTTGTTATGCCCGTGCAAGCCTCGTGGAAGAAGAGATCGTCGTCCTTTCCTTGGGCGGACGAAGTAGCAGAAGCTCGGCATTGACACGACTGTAGGTATGCTTGTTGCCCTCCCGCGACGCCATTACCACATGCACTTGATACTTGGGTTTCTGCTTGACACAACAGTTCTATATTTCTGTGTGTGGTTGGTCATACTGATGATGTGAAGCTGGAGTTTGATGGAATGTTTCAGAGGGATGTGTGCATGAAATTTTGTTTCATGTTGAAACAAAATTTCGGTTGTCCAAAGGCAGTCGTCGGAACAGTGGAGGAGAAGTAGAGCAAGAGAAGTACATTGGAATACAAGAAAGGAGAGATTAGAAGATCATCATCCCAGGTCATCCTCATGCAGGCTAGGTAAATTCATGTCCATGGGCACAAACAATTGATTCCCTGACTAAAATCCACTCTTGCTTTCCTGTGTCATGATTTGAATTCAAAGAGGGAAATGTAAGACTAGAAAGGGAAAGAACCTCAGATTTTGTACCAGTTGTTTTTAACAACTATATCCTTATCTTTGTCACCTCTGATCTTATATATTAGAAACGAACATGTTAATTTCAGATGCTTGATGTGATCAGTAGCCAGCAAGATTAAACATTCGAGTTGGTAACTGTGAGCATCATAAAAATTTAACCCTACTGTAGTTTAATAACAGGAGGATCAAAAAGACTAGTTATACTTCTCCATAGGTGTTGTTGTTCTGGACATAAGGTTTAGCAAACTGAAAATCTGAACCAAATTGCGTTGAATAGTATATTGTACTGTCACATATATGCTTATATGCATGTGTTTGCTGTTGTTACCACTTACCAAGCACACATGATGCCTATCCCTTGACATAGAGAAAATACATATCCTGAAGTTTAGAACTCTTGTAGCTACTGTTGTTCTATACAGGAACATTTTCTTTGCATGTGTGTTGAAGGATGCAGAGTTTAGAAATAAAGTAGACCATACTATCTTGAGACCAGCTAGCAGGAAGCTGTAGCTTCAGTTTTCTACTATAGTAGTTGGTGTATGATGCAGGCTTATTACTTGCTAATTGAACTAATTTTCTTGCATACTAATCTCCGAAAATTGAACTAATTTTCTTGCATACTAATCTCCGAAAATATAGTGATGATACTCTGAACCTTAGAACTATTGTGGTGCTCCTGTGTAGCTAAATGCATGATGTATGGTTTTGGTTTTGGTTTATTTTGGAACTAAACGGAACCTTCTGTTGTGGTAGGGAGGGCAGTTTCCGCTGGTCATCGTCGTCGATGATGAAGGCGGCAATGTCCTTGCGGCGGCGGTCGACGAGCACATCATAGTCCTCCTCGGCAACTGTGTCCTAGGTCAGGTCCTCCGTCCTGACTGGCAGCGGTTGGCGCGGGTGCCGCCGCCGTTGATGGCACGGAGGTGCTCGAGCACGCCACCGCCTCAGGACACCGGGTGCGCAAGCGGCAGCAGTGACAGATCAGCACATGCTCCAGTGCCGTCTCCCTGCTGTCTGCTGATTATAGGTAGTCTTGCCGCTAATCATGATAGATACCATTAATGCGGATCAATTCGTACAACCATATTTAAAGTTTTTTTTTTTCGAGATTGATATTTAAAGGTTACTATAACATACAAATAGTTGTGACCCATCGGTGGCTGAATTTTGGGGCACTTCATCTAGCATGATTGATCGGAAGGAAATATGTTGTCGAGGTTGTGGTTTCACGTTTTTTACTCTATAGAGAAGATATATCGTTTCATGTCATTAAGTTTTATCCGGAAGAGAGATCAATATACTCTGATTTCCTAGGGGCAAAGACATCAGCTACTATGAGTACCTAACAAGCCAAAAGAGCATAGAGCAGGTAATACACACGTACAATTGTAATTAGTTTCTGTTACGTTAGGGGAATAAGTAGACCATCCTGTTAATGCTTGCATATGAGCTATCTACGTCTGGTCGACCCTGAAAGAACGGGAGAAGCTGATAAGCGTATCCCCATTGAAATGCATGTGTCCACACATTCAGAGACAGTGCTGGTAGTTCGTCTCTTTGATGAAATGATGTTCTAAGCTTTTCTGTTTTGTTGGCGACACTAGACTTTCAAAGTGTATTTTGTTATCTCTAAAACAACTTTTATTTACTAGGATGTGAGCCTGAATATGCTGACAAGTATGATGTCTTGGAGGAAAACGGGTCGGTTGGAAAGCAAAAGAATAGAAGGTATATTTTGTGCTTTAGAAACCACTAGCAAAATATGCCCGTGCGTTGCAACGGGAGAGAAAAAATTGACTGAGAGCCCATAAAACTCGTATTTTTGTGACAGGAAACGGGAGTATTAGTTAGATTAAAATGTTTCTTGCCGGTTTTACCACATACATCCGAAATAAATCACGGACCGTGGGATGTCTGAAATAAAATCGTTAAGAATCGAGAGAGGCAACTATTTTTTTAATATTTCGAAACGAAGGCAAAAGCTTTGACTTATTCATGAATTAAGAAGATGGTGCCTGGTTTATTAGCGAGAGAAACCGGACGAAAACCACCACCGATGCTCCTTGGAGGAATCTTCCAGACGCCATGTGCTCCCCCATTTTTTACGCCTTCCATGTTTTAATATTTATTCGCCATAGACACCACCACGCCACCGCGTATTATGCTTCCCCTTTATCATCACGGTCTACCAATCATCTGATAATTTTCGCCATGTCCTTGCGTCCACGGCGCTGCCAGCTTCGTCTTCTCCGCCCATTCACCTTAATTGTTTCTTCTTCTTCTTCTTCTTCCGATAAGGAGATGAGAATGAACTGAAGTTGCAAACCTTTTGCCTCGTGTAAAAAAAGGGGAATTAGCCCGAAAACTTCAAAGTGAGCCCGAGCTCACCTGCTCCTGCGCTTTTCGAAAAAATCAAAAAATAGTAAAACTTTATAAAAAAATACTGGAAAAAAATGGAGCCATATGTATATAAGTTCTTCACATTCGTGCAAATTCTCAGGATCAAATGACATTTCATGTGCTCTGTGCAAAAAAGACAATTTGTCTTTTTTGCACAGAGCACATGAAATGTCATTTGATCCTGAGAATTTGCATGAATGTGAAGTACTTGTATAAATATGACTCCAATTTTTCTAGAATTTTTCTTCGTGTTTTACTATTTTTTGAATTATTCGAAAACAAAGGGAGCAGGTGAGCTCGGGCACTATTCGTTCGCATTCGAATTAGCCATGCTAATATGAGATGTACACTCTGGGACTCCTGGCGCTGTAGTTGGGGAGAGAAGGTTCAGCCAAGGATACTACATAGTCTTCTCAAGGAAAACTTAAATAAATAGTTGATATATGAATGAATTTGCAAGTGTGAGTCGAATTCAGCACCAAGTTGAATTACATGGTTTGAGCGTGCCAAATCCAATGCAGTCAATTGTACTCGAAATGTAATCTGTTGGCGTTGACGAACACTCACTCCAAATAGTAGTCGAGAACATGAACAGCCAAATGCATAGTTTCATTTTTTGCAACAAACGGTAGGAGATGTACCTTGTACATGAAGGACGATTGAAATACAAATTCTTTCAGAATAAAAATAACCATGAGCAATGGCTACAGCAAAAAGAAAAAACTAAGTAAAAACAGAAAATGAAAACAACAATAACCATGCAGGGCTTCTACAAATATAACATTGCAAGAAAAAACAGAGTCAGCTTAACAATGAAACAATGAAGAAAAATACTCCTCAAAACAACAATTCGATTTTTGCATTAAACCACATCATTTTACACAAGCACAATCCAGCGTTCACAATCCAAATTAGTTGCTCAACAGTAAAACCTGAAGACAATCCTGCAATATAAATTAGGCTGTGGAATAAGCATCCGGAACAATTTATGGTGGTTTCATACAATCAGTGTCCCAAGATTATTCACACACAGATTAGGTAGTCTCTTGTAGTGGGTACTGCAGGAGGCAATTAAAATGATGGAGCTTTAAAATCAAAGACACGGTCAGATTATCGACTCGATGCAGTGGGTGTCGATATCTCTACAAAGTCTAGACTTGTGCTTAATCACACAGAGCCTGTTGCACTTGCCCTTGCCGCTGTCACTGTAATTGCCATTGGCAGCCAATATTTCCAAAGCAGAGGAAACAACAATCGGACTGCCATCTGTATCTGAAGAGGAGTAGCCTTCCATATCTTCGAAGTAGTTGATGATACAGAACCTACCAGAACCCAAGCTGACAATCATGGCTGGATTATACAGATCCGGGAGCCAACCTCCGGGCAGATGTGGATTCCCCCAAATATGACGCTGCTGGGTCCTCGGCGCATGCCCTCCAGGAACAGGCAGCTCGGCCACGCACGGGAGCTGGTGATTGTCAGCAGAGGCGCCAAACCATAGCTTGAGCTCAGGGACGTACTCTGCCTTGTCGGAGAAGGGCATCCGCCAGTCGCCAGCCAGGCTCCACGTCCGGCTAATCGTGTCGAAGCAGAATGTGCCGATGCCATCTCTCCCGGTCGGATCTGGAACGTGGTGGAGTGGAGGACTGGAGGATGCCAATTGCCGAGCTCCACTATGCAATGGAGACGTGTAGCCAAAAGCTTGAAAGGATCCACCAACGCATGGTTCTGGCACGACAGATCCACCACTACCGGCACGGAGACGACCACGGGGCGGCGGACCTCGAGCGCAGTGCACGCGGCTTCGCGGAGGCTGTGGGGGGACCTCGAGCGCGGCGCACGCGGCTTCACGGAGGCCGCGGGGGAGAGGCGGGTGCGGAGGAGTCCCTGCCCCTCGTCACCTCGTGGATCGACGACGCGAAGGGAAGCTGGAGTCTTATTTGGATTTCCATCGAGTAGGAGGAAGGCCGGGGCAAGCACGCCGCCACCATCCGCACCTACCGCACCCAGATCGAGCCCGAGCTCGCCAAGATCTGCGACGGGATCCTCCCGCTGCTCGACTCGCACCTCCTGCCCTCCGCCGGCGCCGCCGAGCCCAAGATCTTCTACCTCAAGGCGGGGATGGAGGCGCCGCGGCCGTGGCCGTGGACTCACCGGAGATGGCACCCTGACAGAGGATCGCGCCCCCGTGCGTGACGACCTCCGGCGTCCACGAGGTGTTGACTCGGTGCATAAGACGTTCGCCGCCTTGGATCGGACGGACACTGTTAGATCGAATCGTTTTTTTACGACTTATGGATGGCATAGGTGGGTAATTTTTACCAACTTGAGGGGAAATTCGGATGACGTACCAAACCAAACCGCGGAAGCCTTATTGCTTTTATTATTAGGTATAGATTTTAGTGATTCATTACAAGGGAGCTAAATATGTGTCTGATTTCAGGTCATGTGTTGGGGGTTACAAAGCAGGGACATCAAAGAAGTTGCTTTCTGAAGGATCAGAGCCCTCTAGGTACTGTTAATAAACAATGCTTGGTGTATTGTTGCTGCTTATAGCTGCTTTTGTTAATGTTTGCCGAATTGTTGTTTGAATCTATCTTGTAGGACACAGCGGAAGTGAGTAGGCCATGAAAAAAATGGCGTTGTGGAACTCTTATCATTGGTTGCTAACAGTGTGCTAGAAAAACTGGCTTTCTACTAGTAGGTTTTTCCTTCTGTAACCTTCGCGATCTGGATCATGTCTTCTGTTCCCTTGTGCACGTGACCTTCATTGTATTTTGTGTGTTCTAGACTTGAGTTTTAGTGTCACAAATTGTCCCTATTTCCTAGCGAACGAAAATGTACATATGTCTCATGTCTGTGTATGTTATGTAGGAGTATCTTGTTTGATGTGTTCATGTTTTTTGGCTCTACGCAAGCCCAACACGAAAAGAAAGGCGCGGCAAAGCTTCTACTAGATCTTATCTCGGAGATGCTCCGTGTAGGCGTGTACGATGAGATTGGTGACGGAATTATGACCGTTTATTTTTTTCTTTTGCACTGAATTATCGCGTCCTGTGTACTCGCCGCACCTAACTGGAAAGGAATATGTTCAAGACTAAAGTGAAGCAAGAAATGAATAAGAAACTGGCCATCGGCACAGCGGTGCGGTGGCAGGAACGGCAACCGCATGCGGCGGCGCCGCCAGAGGAAACCGAGTCAGCTGATGTAGGTTAAGGCGAAATCTAGGCAGAGCTAATCTTATCCCCACCCATCGTCTACCTTCGTACCGGTGCTCACCACAGCTACCTTCCACTGAGGAGATGTCGTCCTCTGCGTCATCTTCTCAAGCTCCGCCTCCCCCAGACGTTCTTCCCCGACCCCAAGCTCCATCCCTTCCCCATGCCGTCGCTCATCCTGCGGCCGTCGCACTTCAGCCCTCCCCCACGCCGTCGGGCCACCCGAAGCTCCAGTCCCGCCTGTCGCCTCAAGCGGCCGTCACCCCATTATTGGTCTTCCCGAGGATCACAAATTCGCGGCAACCGCGGCCGGACGAGATCATCAGCCTATGCCAGCAATTTCATGGTGCTCGGCATCCACATGCGCATCTGACATCGCAAGAATCGATCTCATTTCTTGTTCCACGGACCATGAAAGTCTGTCGTCGTGTCCCTCCGGCACACCAAAAGAGACGTTACACGCCGTCGCTTTCAGCCGGCGAACGGGCAAACGATCGTCATGCTTGGGGCCCTGCCGTTCAGGGCGGTCGCCAAACTTTACTGCACGTCCAGGGTTTTTACTCCTCCCGACCACGTGCCGACAACCACCAGATACTCAATCTCAACAAGACATGGATGGTACAGATATCGGGTCTATATGAGCTCGGGTGCCAAATCGCTCCTACTAGCCAGTTAGATGGTCTTCTTGGATAAGGAAATCTTCTCGAGAGTGGCGTTTTGGTGCCCGGGCTCATATGAGCCCGGTTTTGTTTTCGAATTTATTAAAATACTAAAATGCTTCGAAAAATTCTGAAAAAAATTGGACATGAACATATTGAAGTATTCAACACTCGTGTAAAATTTCGACAGAAAATATCAAATTTTGCGCCCTGTGTAAAAAGACAAATCTGTCTTTTTGAATAGTGGACTGTTCAGCTATTTTGTCTGTCAGATTTTTGTCTTTTTTGCACAGGGCGCAAAATTTGATATTTTCTGTCGAAATTTTACACGAGTGTTGAATACTTCAATATGTTTCCGCATAATTTTTTTCAGAATTTTTCGAAGCGTTTTCAAATTTTAAAAAAATCGGAAAGGCAGCCGGGCTCATATGAGCCCGGGCACCGAATTGCATTTCCGAATCTTCTCTTCTTCTATACCGATTCATTCATTTGTTGTAAATTATTACGTAACAACCATATCGCAGTTCCAAGCACTACAGGAAAACAACAATATGCCGACGGTTTAACAATATGCCGACGGCTATAAACCGTCGGCAAAGAGGCTCTTACCGTCGGCAAAGATGTATGTCTACGGCCACCGTCGGCATAAGGCCGTCGGTGTATTGCCTATCGGCATACACTGAAATAGGCATCGGCAAACAAAAGTAATAAATGGCTAAGGGTTGACAGTGTCGACACAGTTGCTGACGGCATGGCTGTCGGTGGCAATTCAAAAAGAAATAAAAAACTGGAACTTTGTATGCCGACGGCAAACACGTGGCCGCTAAAATAAGAAATAAAAACCTGGCAATCTTGTATGCCGTCGGCAAACGTGATGACCACAAACGTCATGGTCTAGTCATCTTTATCATACAAAAAACATGCATGCTACAATTGTGTGCTATTATAGGACTCCAACAAGTCGAGACATGAATAAAGCCGACCAATCTATCTCTATGGGAACAACATGTCCAACCATGTCACTGAATTGGCTTGATATTTCCTCCACTTCTCCTGTTTCGAGATAGACAATGTAGTTGCCAAAGTTCTCGTCCTTGATAAATAATGTGCCACTCTTTTCACCGGACCACGACACATCGATACGCTTATTCCCCGGTTGTTCAAGCTCTACTACATGGGCACGATACCACCTGGACGTCCCCAACGCGCGCGAGAACCTCGAGGACGAGGTCGTCCGGGAGGGCGGCCGCCGTCTCTTCCATCTTGTAGTCCAGCCGGTCGGACGAGGTCTGGTTGTTTACTTCCTCTAAGCAATTCTCTGTTAAATCCTTTTATTCAGCTATGCAAGGCGTGTAGGAGTGTACCTTATAAATTTCTTTGGAAAGTTAAGATTCCTTTGCGAGTTAAAACTTTCCTGTGGTTGGTTTTGAAGGAAAGGATACTAACAGGGGATATACTACGGGAAAGAGGTGGAGATTGTACAGGAAACTGTCTTTTTTGTGGGCAGAATGAGAGTATAAACCACCTCTTCTTCAAGTGTCCTCTTGCTAGATACATTTGGAATGTTGTCAGCGTGGCAACAGGGCTCCGTTGTCAATTCGACGACGCGAACTTCTGCCTCACAGACTAGCTGAATGGGTTTGAAAAGAAACAAAAAAAAATGAAAATTACGATCGGGGTATTTTGGGGGTTATGGAAAACAAGGAACCTGGCATGTTTTGAGAACAAATGGCCTATGGAGCCGATTGAAGTGATACATAGAGTGTGTTTTTGGATTGATTCTTGGGCTAATTTGCAGAGATCGGAGGACGTAAAGCTAGAGTTACGGCTAGGCGCAAAGCTGCTGGGACGAGTCGCGGAGGATATCTTTAGGGGGGCGAGAAGCTGGGCGACGTGAAGGCCAAGATTAGGTGGGTAACAACAAAATGTCAGAGAGGGTGCAAAAGCTGGGCAATAGAGCAGAGAAAGGGAAAAGAAGGGAAGGAGAAGAAAAAAAAAGAAAAAAAAGGGAAGAATTTGAGTGGGTGTGGTTTGGATGTACTTCCTCCGTCCCAAAAAGGATGTCACAGATTTTTCCATTCATGAATGTATCTATATGTAAAACACGTCTAGATACACTCGCGGATGGAAAAAGTTGTGACATCCTTTTTAGGACGGAGGGAGTAATAGATTTAAAAAGTCAGAGGTTTTGTGGAAAGTGTCTTGGGCTCCCGAGCATCAGTGATCCTGGTGGTTGAAAAAATTAAAAAACACTATTTATAAGTTAAAAAAATCTGTAAAATCATGGATGTAGCCAATGATATGTATCACAAACGTGCAAAAATCAACTTCAAATACGTTGTAGTTTGGGCTGCACGAAAATGACAATATGTGGATCTAAATATGTATATTTTTAAATCTTCAATTTTCTCATTTTCGTGTAGCTCAAAATACAATATATTGAAATTAATTTTTTGCACATTTATGGGATACATAATTGGCTACATCCGTGATTTTTTTCAAATTTTTTTAAAACATATAAATAGTGTTTTCGAATATTTTATACCGCTGAAATGCTGCTCGGGAGCACCAAATCTCCTCACGAGGTTTTGGATAGGAAGGAATAGTGCCATCTTCTGATCTCGCTTGGCTGTAATAGCTAAAAATTTGGTGGTGTCTGCGTTCTGGTGGATTATGTATTCAGGTTTCTTTAATGGAAATCGGGGAGGAATCCCTTTAATTAAAATAAATAAATATTGGAGGCGTGAATCGAGATGCTCGTACGAACTACCGTATGGAAGCCTCGCGCTGGTTAGGATCGCAGCAAGAAGTCAAGCTCTCACCGGCGGCCGACGGCCGGGGTAAGCGGTGACGCGGCGCGACGAGACGGTGCTAGTCCCCCACGTGTGCAGCCATCGGCGGCGCACGTGTCGCCTGGCCCGGCTACGCGGCCGAACGCTGCCTCATTGCCTGTCCCTTTCCCCATCTGGAAGACGGTCAAGCCGATCCTTCTCCTAGCTCCACTCATTGATCATTGAATTCAGCCTCGTCGTCGCGCCGATCGTCGCGTCAACCGTCAGTGGTTATCTCTTTCCGCCGGGTGAGCTAGCAAGAACCGAGCTGGCTATCTAGCTAGTGAGACTAGAGGATGGTAGGCTGATCTGATCTGAGCTGAGATCCTCGTTCTTCCGCGCATGTCTCTGTGTTGCTCGGGCGCTCGCTCGTTCCGGCACCTTGCCGTGGCCGCCCTCCAGCTCCCGGCGCTCCTCTGCTGCGAGGCCATGCTCTGGGTCGTCGCCTTCCTCACCTTCCCCCTGCGCATCCTAGCCGCCGCCGACCGAGAGCGCAAGGTACGGTGACCAATTACCCCTTGTCTGGTCGGCGGCCTCTGCTCTGCTAGGAATCGATCGGTCGTTCGTTCGCGACTGGCTAATTACTCATGTGGGGATTTCGTTGGCAGCTGGATCGGCTGCTTGGGGAGATGCACGGGCAGATGGAGCGGGTGGTGTGGGAAAACAGGGGCCTGGAGCGGAGGCTGCGGGCGGCGCTCAAGGAGCAGGCTGCCATGGAGAAGATCCTCGACGAGATGGAGGAGGAGCAGGAGGACGCCTTCGCCAGGATCGACCTCCTCGAGAGCCAGGTACATACGAGCCGCCACCATTGCAGGTAGAGCAGACAGACTAGAGTAGCAGTAGCTCTGGATTGCGCATTGACTCTGCATCTTGGTGTCTGTTCCCGCGCGCTCTGCAGGTCAAGGCTCTGAAGAAGGAGAACCTGCGACTGAACGAGCACAAGGGCAAGTATATGTGGGACAAGGCGGCCACCGCGGCGGCTGTTGCTGGTCATGCCGTCGTCGGCGGCGGCGACAAGGCTGACAATGGCAAGCGCGCGCCGAAAGCGTGGACTGTCGACGTGGAAGGCAAAAAACAAGATGATTGCGACGAAACGGAGGGCGCCGTCTTCGAATCCGCGACCTCCTCGCCGTCGAGCTCGAGCTCGACCTTAGCGGCCGCGGCGGAACGGGAGGCGCGGCTGCTGGAGGTGACGGCCCGGCGTCGGAGCCTGTTCAGCCTCGGCCTGTCGCTGGCGGTGGGCGGGATCGCGTGGTCCGCGGACGCGCCGTGCCTGCCGCTCCTCGCGGGCCTCCTCACCGTCGTCGGCATGTCCATGTGCAGCGTCGCGCGCCTCTTCCGCGTCGCGCCAACCGCCGCCGGGGCGCGCCCACGCGGAGGAGGATGGGCGACCGCCACGCCGGCCGCCGCGGACGGCGCCGTGGCGCTGCTGAGCCTCAACTGGTTCCTGCTGGGTGCCCTCACATACCCGATGCTCCCGGGCGTGACGAGGGCCGTGCTCCCGCACGCCGCGCGCCTCGCCGGGCCCGCCATCGCCTGGTTCGCCGCCGCCGCGCCCGTGTGAGAAGCTGTCCATCCACGTGTCTTCTTCTTGAGCACAGTTTCTGTCTTCTTTGTGACTCGCTATATAGTAAAAAACACGCTAGTGTATGTGTATGTACTCTACTCTTGCCGCGAGAGAGAATGTAAAAAATGTTGTAGGATGTACGAACAACCTTACATTTGTTGTTTTGTGTACTTGTCAGACTAGAAGAATGTATCCAGAAACCTTAAAAAAAGGATGTCACTAGATATGGATTTATTTAGACTTGAGATGCGTCTAGATATATTTATATTTAGAGAAATTTGTGACATAGTTTCCCGTGTAGAGAAATTTATGACATACTTTTTTTAGACGGAGGGGTACCTCCGCTCAGTTGGCTTGATCTGACGACTGGGTACCAAAGTATCTGTCCGGTATCCGGGTATCAAAGTATCTTCACCGGCGCTCCAAATAGTCGGGCCGTGCCGTCAACTATTTGCTATTGTGAGCATCGGTGCTATGCTAGCGATTTTCGGGTGAAGAACTTAGTTTTTTTTTTTAAATGAGGGACATAAGGTTTGCCCCATTTCATTAGTTAAGAGAGAGTTATGATAAATAGTAGTGCAAGGGAACAAAAAAATTACAACCAGATTAGTCTTCCGGCATTATTTCCCCAAAATGTTTTGCTCCCGTGAGGACCGAGGATCCAAAGCTTAGCCTCGTGCTTGATCTTTGTAAGAATCTCTATGGATGAAGCGTGCTTGTTGCGCAAGACCCGAGCATTTCTTTCGTTCCAAATTTCCCAAGATGTGAGGAGGACGAGCGATGCCATGGCTTTACGGTCCATCATACAGTTGCCGGACATGCTCCGCCACGGTGCCACCGCTCCGGGGGAACTTATTTCATCACGAAACCTAGAAAACGCAACAAAACCCGTTAAATTCTATTTTTCTATTAATTGAACAAACCTAAGTAAGTAGACATGATAAAATAGCCTTCTACCAATGTGATGAGTTTTATTAATACTTGACAACAAATCAGCAGTGCCTTGTATTTTTTTTAAGGATTAAGTATATTCTTCACCCCGAAATCTATAGGATTGGACACAAATCCCGCTAAACAATAAATTGGTCTTTTCTGAACCCTCAAATCCATAAAACCGTCTAAATCACCCCCTGCAAGTGGTTTTCGGCGAATTTGGGCGGTTTTGGACATATTGGGGCGGTTTTGCTGGCGTTGACTCTGAGTGTCGATGTGGCGCCGTCCGCTGACGTGGCGTCGTCCGACTACTCCGTCCGGACGAGAAGACCCATCACGCGGCACTCCGTGGCGGGCCACCACCTCTTCGACGGCGACGGCATGGTGCACGCGTTGCGGAGCCGCAACGGCGTCGCCGAGACGTACGCGTCTTGCTTCACCTACATCGAGCGGCTCCAGCAGGAGCGCGCGCTGGGGCGGCACGGCAACTCCGAGATTACGCGCCTGGGCGCCTGGCCCTCTTCTACGCGCGCGCCGCCTACGGATTCATCGAGTCATCGCGCGTCACTGGAGTCGCCAACGCGGGCCTCGTCTACTTCAACGGCCGCCTCCTCGCCATGTCCGATGACATCCTGTACCACGTCCACGTCGCCGACTACGGCGACCTCCACGTCCACCTTTGGAACGCGTGGGAGGAGGAGGACACGGACGAGGTGGTGGTCATCGGCTCCTGCATGACCCCCGCTGACTCCATCTTCAACGACTCCGACGAGTGCCTCGAGAGCGTGCGCACGGAGATCCGCCTCAACACCCGCACCGGCCAGTCCACGCGCCAGCCCATCTCGGAGCAGGTCAACCCTCGAGGTCGGCATGGTCAACCCCAACCTCCTGGGCCGCAAGACGTGCTACGCCTACCTCGCCGTCGCCGAGCCCTAGCCGCTCTACATGCAGCTAGCTAGCTGCTCGTGACCATCCATTAGTTAAGAGGGGCATAAGGTTTGCCCCATTTCATTAGTTAAGAGAGAGTTATGATAAATAGTAGTGCAAGGGAACAAAAAAATTACAACCAGATTAGTCTTCGGGCATTATTTCCCCAAAATGTTTTGCTCCCGTGAGGACTCAAAGCTTGGCCTCGTGCTTGATCTTTGCAAGAATCTCTATGGATGAAGCGTGCTTGTTGCGCAAGACCCGAGCATTTCTTTCGTTCCAAATTTCCCAAGATGTGAGGAGGACGAGCGATGCCATGGCTTTACGGTCCATCATACCGTTGCCGGACATGCTCCGCCACGGCGCCACCGCTCCGGGGGAACTTATTTCGTCACGAAACCTAGAAAACGCAACAAAACCCGTTAAATTCTATTTTTCTATTAATTGAACAAACCTAAGTAAGTAGACATGATAAAATAGCCTTCTACCAATGTGATGAGTTTTATTAATACTTGACAACAAATCAGCAGTGCCTTGTATTTTTTTTAAGGATTAAGTATATTCTTCACCCCGAAATCTATAGGATTGGACACAAATCCCGCTAAACAATAAATTGGTCTTTTCTGAACCCTCAAATCCATAAAACCGTCTAAATCACCCCCTGCAAGTGGTTTTCGGCGAATTTGGGCGGTTTTGGACATATTGGGGCGGTTTTGCTGGCGTTGACTCTGAGTGTCGATGTGGCGCCGTCCGCTGACGTGGCGTCGTCCGACTACTCCGTCCGGACGAGAAGACCCATCGCGTGGCACTACGTGGCGAGCCACCACCTCTTCGACGGCGACGGCATGGTGCACGCGTTGCGGATCCGTAACGGCGTCGCCGAGACGTACGCGTCTTGCTTCACCTACATCGAGCGGCTCCAGCAGGAGCGCGCGCTGGGGCGGCACGGCAACTCCGAGATTACGCGCCTGGGCGCCTGGCCCTCTTCTACGAGCGCGCCGCCTACGGATTCATCGAGCCATCGCGCAACACTGGAGTCGCCAACGCGGGCCTCATCTACTTCAACGGCCACCTCCTCGCCATGTCCAATGACATCCTGTACCACGGCCACATCGCCGACTACGGCGACCTCCACGTCCACCTTTGGAACGCGTGGGAGGAGGAGGACACGGACGAGGTGGTGGTCATCGGCTCCTGCATGACCCCCGCTGACTCCATCTTCAACGACTCCGACGAGTGCCTCGAGAGCATGCGCACGGAGATCCGCCTCAACACCCGCACCGGCCAGTCCACGCGCCAGCCCATCCTGGCCCCCTCGGAGCAGGTCAAGCCTCGAGGTCGGCATGGTCAACCCCAACCTCCTGGGCCGCAAGACGTGCTACGCCTACCTCGCCGTCGCCGAGCCCTGGCCGCTCTACATGCAGCTAGCTAGCTGCTCGTGACCATCCATTAGTTAAGAGGGGCATAAGGTTTGCCCCATTTCATTAGTTAAGAGAGAGTTATGATAAATAGTAGTGCAAGGGAACAAAAAAATTACAACCAGATTAGTCTTCCAGCATTATTTCCCCAAAATGTTTTGCTTCCGTGAGGACCCAAAGCTTGGCCTCGTGCTTGATCTTTGCAAGAATCTCTATGGATGAAGCGTGCTTGTTGCGCAAGACCCGAGCATTTCTTTCGTTCCAAATTTCCCAAGATGTGAGGAGGACGAGCGATGCCATGGCGTTACGGTCCATCATACCGTTGCCGGACATGCTCTGCCACGGCGCCACCGCTCCGGGGGAACTTATTTCGTCACGAAACCTAGAAAACGCAACAAAACCCGTTAAATTCTATTTTTCTATTAATTGAACAAACCTAAGTAAGTAGACATGATAAAATAGCCTTCTACCAATGTGATGAGTTTTATTAATACTTGACAACAAATCAGCAGTGCCTTGTATTTTTTTAAGGATTAAGTATATTCTTCACCCCGAAATCTATAGGATTGGACACAAATCCCGCTAAACAATAAATTGGTCTTTTCTGAACCCTCAAATCCATAAAACCGTCTAAATCACCCCCTGCAAGTGGTTTTCGGCGAATTTTTGGGCGGTTTTGAACATATTGGGGCGGTTTTGCTGGCGTTGACTCTGAGTGTCGATGTGGCGCCGTCCGCTGACATGGCGTCGTCCGACTACTCCGTCCGGACGAGAAGACCCATCACGCGGCACTCCGTGGCGGGCCACCACCTCTTCGACGGCGACGGCATGGTGCACGCGTTGCGGAGCCGCAACGGCATCGCCGAGACGTACGCGTCTTGCTTCACCTACATCGAGCGGCTCCAGCAGGAGCGCGCGCTGGGGCGGCACGGCAACTCCGAGATTACGCGCCTGGGCGCCTAGCCCTCTTCTACGCGCGCGCCGCCTACGGATTCGTCGAGCCGTCGCGTGGCACTGGAGTCGCCAACGCGGGCCTCGTCTACTTCAACGGCCACCTCCTCGCCATGTCCGATGACATCCTGTACTACGTCCACGTCGCCGACTACGGCGACCTCCACGTCCACCTTTGGAACGCGTGGGAGGAGGAGGACACGGACGAGGTGGTGGTCATCGGCTCCTGCATGACCCCCGCTGACTCCATCTTCAACGACTCCGACGAGTGCCTCGAGAGCGTGCGCACGGAGATCCGCCTCAACACCAGCACCGGCCAGTCCACGCGCCAGCCCATCTTGGCCCCCTCGGAGCAGGTCAACCCTCGAGGTCGGCATGGTCAACCCCAACCTCCTGGGCCGCAAGACGTGCTACGCTTACCTCGCCGTCGCCGAGCCCTAGCCGCTCTACATGCAGCTAGCTAGCTGCTCGTGACACTATCACAGGCACGAACAGAGGAAAGCAGCAGGATGATGGACGTCATTCATGGCGATAATCACTCGCTCGAGCCTTTTCTTTCTTCTTTGCTCCAAGTTGCAGCGCACACACACTGTCGTACGCCCCGGCCTGCACAGACGTACCCCCAGCACGGCACCCATGGCACCATCCTCGACGCCCGCCATGTGTAGCAATCTCTACCAGCCAGCTAGTCACCTCAGCCAGCAGGTAGTGTAAAAAACATGTGCAAGTAGCAGCAATCACATTTTTGAGGCATATTCATGGAGATGTTGACCTCGGACAGAAAATTTGGTCCTGGACGGACGGGCAGCGGCAACAGCGTTGAAACTGTTGGCATAAGCCATGACGCGCACACATGCGCACACGCACACCCACTGCCCACTCCCGCACTCCCCCGTCGCCGCTCCCGCACGAATGTTGGCATAAGCCATGGCGTGCACGGTGGACTGGCGTGAGCGCGCCCAGGTCGGGTCCGTGCACGGTGTGGCGTGTGCCCGTGGCGAGTAGGCGTGCGTGTGTGCGTGCGTTGAGTGTGTTCTGTTAGGCTGTTAGCGAGTGAGGCGGAGGGCGGTGACCACGTCCAGCATGCTGAGCCGGCCGTGCCGATCGCGTTGGAGCGCATCGTGCGGGAGCGGCGACGGGGGCGTGCGGGAGTGGGCAGTGGGTGTGCGTGGGCGCAACCGTGGTGTCGTGAGTGCGAGCCTGGGCGGCTATAAAACCCCACCCCTGTACTCCATGGGGCATCGGGTTGGTGCTCGACAGTAAAGAAAATGGCATCTGTGCGCTGAAAACCGAGTGTTGCCTCCCTTCTTCTTCCTCCGTCCGGCGAGCTAGAGCTGAGAGAGAGAGAAGAGAGCTAGGGCTAGGGTTCGGTGCTGACAGACACGGCGCCGCTGGCTGGCAGCCTCGGCTGCGGGACAAAGGACGATGGGCACAGCGGCAGGTCGCTGGCGACGGCCAGCGAGTCGCCGAACACGGCGACGATTCAGCGACGAGGAGGTTCGCCTGCCTGGACACGGACGCGAAGACCGCCCTCAGGAACGACGTCGGTGACAACCCGGTCCTGCGCCACGTCAGCGGACGGCGCCATATCCGCGTCTAGAGTCAACGCCAACAAAACCGCCTCAATTTCCCAAAACCGCCCAAATTCGTCGAAAACCACTTGCAGGGGGTGATTTAGACGGTTTTGTGGATTTGAGGGTTCAGAAAAGACCAATTTTTTATTTAGGGGGATTTGTGTCCAATCCTATAAATTTCAGGGTGAAAAATATACTTAATACTTTTTTAAAAAAAAAAACAGGTTCCCGTAGCCTGCCATGGGCCCAGTTCTGAGACGTACTTTGTTTGCTGTGCCCTGGTAAACCATGCTACACCAGGCCGGCAGGCAGTGCATGATGTTATCACGCAACCTGGGCGCTCCCGGATGGGGAACCAAAGCGTACCCACGCGGAAACCAAAATTGGCCTATTTACGATTCAGGCTACTGTTCCTACCCCTCTTTTTTTTTCCATTCGTGCAGTTTTTTTAGGGCTTTTCATGTGCGAAAAATTCAGAAACAATTCCTACAAGTTTCAATTTCTGTATTTTATCTGTGGATATATCTTATTTTTCTACATATCTGCATTTTAAAATATCCTCATTGTCTTCAAGATCAACATGATTGTCGGCCAATGGCACTCGGCGGGATCGATGTGGAGGTAGGTCATGACGATGATGTCGATTATCCTCATGGCGATGTTGGGGATCCAAGTTAGCATTTGGAATTAGTATCTCTTGTCGATGACGATCTTGATGTTGTTGATGGTCTACGTTTGCTTGAGGGTGAGGTGCTTCTTGACGATGTTGGTCTTGGTGTTGGTGAGGGTCCAAGTTCGCTTGTTGATGAGGTATCTCTTGGCGATGGCGCTCTTGGCGATGACGATGTCCTTGATCATTCTCACTCCGTGCGTGGCTTCTTGCTGTGGAGTGGCGAGAGCTTCACGAACTTGACCTTGAAGAGCGACTATGATCTCGATCGAGGAGCTTGCTCATGGAATCTTGGATTTGAGCGAAGCGCTCATTGTTTTCACGTTGAGCGGCTTGATGGCGCTCCTCATAGCGGCGTAAGTTGTCGTCGATGTACCTCCGAAGGGCCTCCTCTTGCTTGCCGAAGACGGCGTCTTGTTCTTCCCTAGCCATGATAAGACAACACAAGTGATATGTGGAAAATTTGGTGGCTAATAACCGCTCTTACCTTTGGTTGATAGTATTGAACAAGTGGCCTTGCCTTCCGAGACAAAGTTGTCACAAGAGTAAGAGTTGGTTGATTAGTGATCCAAAAGTGACTCACACACACACTTATGAAGAGCTTAGGTATGGTAAAGTGGCAAGAATTCGAAACGAAACCAACGAAAAGGCTATTGCAAACAAGTGGAGGATAACCACAAAGATCAAGAAACAAAAGAGACTAACCACACAGTCTGAGAAACAAAGGAGACTCACACGTGGAGACAAACATGGATGGTGCGACTATAGGGAGGAGCGACTTGGACCTAACGAAGAATATGCTCGTGCCGCACCACCTCTCGAAGGACAACTAGCTCAAGTATATGGGAAGGAGCACCCGATTTGCACAAGTGTACCCATTTCTGTATTGGGTATTGGAGCTTGAGGATGACTAGGATCACGGCTCGGCTTTTCTCTTTTTTTTTGAATCTTTTCTATTTCTCTTTTGCTTGATGCTTTTGCCCGAGCCGAGTCCGCTACAACTAGATGCTCACAAGATTATGATATGGTCACTTGGTGTCACACTAGTGCAATGCTCACACTATGAAGAGCTAGCTCCTAAGAAAAAGTTTCGCGAAATGGAAAGGGATGTGTCGGAAGCTATACCTTTGATGCCGTCGAGGTAGCGATGAAGCGACACGAAGATGAAGTCGGTGAATAGTCGTGCGGCGGTAGCACCGGCCGAACGGGCGGTAGGACCGATTGCGGGCGGTAGTAACGGCCATTCAGACGATAGTACTGCCGGCGACGAATTGCGCGGCACGCTTGGGTTTGGAGCGGAAAAGGCCTCCGGAACACCAACGGAAAGTGGGGAAAGGTCTTAAGCACGAGATCCGTGGATCAAAACCACAAATCGCTCACCAAATCGAAAGATCGAACGAAATCCATATGGGCTATTTTTTTTTTGAATTTTCGTAATTGGTATGGGAAAGAAAAATTTTGGTGGGGAAAAGGCTAATAAAAGGTGGAAACACGATCCAAATCCGTGGAAACCCTTGCTCTTGATACCAAATGATGTAGGGCTAGGCCCGATCTTCACGGATTTGAGGGGAAAAGGGGATGAACTCGAAGAACACGGAGGGGTAACGAGGGAGATTCGTGGGCAAAACACAAGGATAGCTAGCAAATCCTCTGAGAACTCCACCCAACAACAAACCCTCAAAAAGGTAGCCTTTGGATCAAAGAATCAAAGTCAAACTTACTCTTGTTGAAACCGATTGCTCTTACCGGCCGGTCCACCGATCCAATAGAATCACCGCAGTGAAAGAATGGTTTGCACTACTAGAGACACCGCAGTGAAAGAGTAGCAACAACAAGATCTATCCTCTAAGAGGAACCCTAGCACAAAGGGATGGGGAGCATGGCTCACAAGTCTCAAATTCAGTCTAACCTTCAAACAGGGAAAGTGGAAAGCTATTTATAGTCTATTACAAAACGGGGCAGGAAGGTGGGGAACCGGCCTAGGCCGGCCTGGAGGCCGGCTTGCTCCGGTGGGGAACCGGCCTGGGGCCGGCCTAGCGGGAGGCCGGCCGGCTCAGGTGGGTGACCGGCCTGGAGACCGTCCTAGGCCGGCTGGGAGGCCGACACGGGGCGGCAGCGTCGGGGTGTGCCCCGGCCTGGGGGCCGGCCTGGGCCGGCAGGGAGGCCGGCGGCCTCGGGTGGGAGCCCGGCCTGGGGACCGGCCGAGAGGAGCGAGGTCACCTTTTCATGAAGAGCCTTGACTCTTGATCTTGTCATTGGGCCATTTGGCGTGGTGTCCATGGTGTTGTCCACATGTGGGGCTACATCACCTCCCCTTTGGCATTCTTGTGCCCGGCCTGCCGCGCGGTGACGGCCGACCCATGTTGCCAAACTGCGTTGTGAAGGAGGCTTCTATTGTGGTTGTGTCAGTGGCCACCTAGCTCGGATATAAGAGACGACGGCGGCTCTTTGGCATGTGAAAGTTGGGGTGGCGGGCCCAGAGACGTGGTGGCGGCGCTGCCTTAACAGACCAGTGGTTCCTCGGTACGAAGGCCGCGGATGGGGCGTCCTCAACCAAATTCGACGATTTTGGTGGTGGCCACTATGAGCCAACACGTGTAGCCAGTCCAGGGTATGGCTGCTCTGATGTGCTCCCGTAGATCCATTGTGATGCCCGCATGTCACAGATCAAGGATGGTGGCACGACGACGTCATCGACGATGGGAACGACGCATAGATATTTTGTAGTCCCGCCGTCGGGGCATCTCACGGGTGGTGGCAAGGCATTGTGAGATGTCTTTCTTCTACATTCTGTGGTTGTCGGCAGTGTGGCCCTCCGTGGAGGCACATGTGGTCGTGGCTCTATGCAGAAATCGGCCTTCATCGTGTGGCTGCTTCTGCAGCTCTCACGAGTGGAAGCGAGAGCGACGACTCGGAGAGCGAGGCGATTGAGGTGGCAGTTTGGGGTGAGATATCTCCTGCTGCATGAGGATGTCGGAGCAGCAGCTCCAGGAGTGGCGTGTTTGTGCTAGTCTGCCTCAGGCCGCGTGCGGGGCGGGGCATCTGTTGTGTGTGTGAGCGTCGTGCCTCTTGCTCGTGTTCCTTCTCGCCGAGCGCTGGGGGTTGTTCTTGTGATGTTCTGGTGGGTGTTGTTTTATTAGGGGTGTGGTTTCATAACCAAGAGGATTAAGGGTAGAGGGGATTTGGTTAAATCTTTCCTTTCACTCAATCCTCTCAATTCCACGAAAATAACTCTTTTATAACAATACACTAATATGGTATATTTTTAATCTACACAAAATGAGACGGTTTTTGAGGAATATTTTGGAATTATCCCATCCAGGACGGGCTTGGTAAACAATATATTAGGATTTTTCTGGGATCTAGAATAATCACCTCCAATCCCTAAAATGCACTTAAAATATGTTAGTAGCAACAAGGGCTTATGCCGTTATGGCTTGTTCGCTTTGGTGGGATTTTATGGAGATTGTATAGGTTATTCCAGGATCCACTAGAGATGTTCCTGTGCACTCTGATAGTTCAGTTGATGACTAACCAATAAAGTTGGGTCGTTGACAAGAAAAAACGTCGTGGAACAAATTCCTTGAAATGAAAACAAGTCGTTTTAAAGAAGAAGCGAATGCAACAGATTGTCACTCTGATCACGTGGGAGACTTGGAGTGTTTTGAGATTCTAGCGCGAGAACTAATAAATGGACAGGAACGCGTCCACGCTGGCACGCCACAGTGACCGTCTCACCACACAAAATCCGGCCGTACACGGTGCCACCTAGGCGCGTCAGGACACGAACTGCAGCGGCGTCTTATCCCGCAATCTATCCATCCATCCATCGTCACGTTACACCGTGGTAGTGCAGTGCCAGTGCAGGTAGATCAGCATCTTTTGCCTGTATGGCCCCGGTGTCCTTTGAAATTGCACTAGACATCTCCTCCAATTAACACAATAAAGAGTTGCCGGTTATTTACTTGCTTCGACACGAGTTAAAAATAGGATGGGGAGAGCTGTAAATATAAGCCTTAACTAGGTTTGTGCAAATAGTTTGTAATTACGGCTTCAATTCAGCTCCATGTACGCAGAGATATATCAGGAGATATCAATGGTTTATTTTGGCTAGCTTAACAACTTTTTTAATGATGTGCAACAATATCCGATTTGTAAAAATTTGGAATTAGAATTTCCCATCAGGAACCAACCTTCTCAAGCAATGTCGAAGTTTTATAGATCGGAGGGAATAGATAATGGTATTGATGGCGCCGTGGTCAATGAAGGTGCGAGTTCGTGAACTGCCTCATAACAAAGAATTACGGTGAAACAAACATCATGGAAAAAAAAGGAGCATCCAATGGTGATTTGCACCAAAAATAAGGCCAACTAATGCTCATGTGTAGAAAAAACACCTTGCAAGTACTAAGTTGATGTGTTCGCCACTTCCATGCCGTACTTGATGTGTATAGAGACATCCAACTTCAATGTTTGCAGGTCGATAACTAAATACGACCCTCAGTCTCGTCGCCGGACCACAACGCCGTCCCCGAACCTCGAGCAACATAAACACATAAGAAACAAACAGCAATATATTTATAAAGTAGAAGGTCTTTCCGGATAATTTCCAATTTCGAGCTAGTACACCCAGCCCCTGGCGCTCGAGCCTCGATGCTGGATCCCACGTGGCAACACGCGGGAGGCCCGTGGAGATCGCGCCTCTTATCGTCGCAAGGCGTCAGGCCCAGTTCAGCCGCGAAAAATATTTTTCCAGCAAAAATATTCAGACGTAGCACCAGCCTCCTTCCGTTCCTCCTCCGAGAAAGAAATATAGGAATTTCTCCACACCGAAAAATCCCTCTTTTCTCGCTGCTCGATTGCGGCGGCGACGACGGAGGCCGGCGGCGACCATCTCCTCCATGACCACAGTGGCTTCGCTGTCCCTCGTGCCGCACCTGCTCATCAAGCCCTCCTTCCGGTGCCTCTCCAGAAAGGTTAGCACGAACTGAGCTTCTTCCCCTGCCTGGATTTATTTTCTTGTGTTCTTCGGCGATGGAGGAACAGTGCGGTTGGTTGGCATTTTTATCAGTCGGTGGTCAGTTCTTGTTGACCAATGCAATCGCAAATGCTCGGATTTCCGCTGAACTTGGATAGAAGTTTCTGAATTTCTCCTGAATCCGCAAATTATCCACCTCTCTGCTAGACTACATCCCTCCCCTGTCATGGTGAACTGAACTCTGAATACTGATGATGGTGTTTTTGTTTGAAACTGTGCAGGCCGTCGGCAGGTATGACGGAATCAAGGTGTACGCGGTGCTCAGGGACGACAGCACCGCCGACTATCTCAAGGACAACCACTGGGAGGCCCTGTTCCACGTCGACGACCCCGGGCCGAGGGTGCCCATCGAGAAGGGCAAGTTCCTGGAGGCCAAGCAGGCGCTCGACGTCGTCCGCTTCGACATCCAGTACTGCGACTGGAGGGCACGCCAGGACCTGCTCACCATCATGGTGCTCCACAACAAGGTATGCAAGACACGGGGTCTGAATAATGGTATATAGCTAGTTTCAGTAAGTTCACAGAAATGCTTATGTGAATTTCACCATGGTTGGTATTCAGAGTTAGGCATAGAGGATCCAATGGATGTCGGATAGATGCTTGATGTTGAAATTTGTGCATGAAACTAGCTGTTCTGGACTATAACATGAACTGTGAAAAATGAAATGCAGGTGGTGGAGGTTCTTAATCCTTTAGCGAGAGACTTCAAGTCTGTTGGGAACTTGAGGAAAGACCTCGACGGGTTACAGGAGGATCTGGCGAAAGCTCATAACCAGGTATGTTGTTTTTGTTGGAACGATCCATATTAAAGCCTTGCAATGTCGTCTGGAAGTTGGAACCTGACACTTAATGTTGTCTCGTGCAGCTTTATTTATCAGAATCTAGAGTGTCATCGGCGCTCGATAAGCTAGCACAAATGGAGACAGTGGTCAATGAGAGGCTTTTGTCAGATGGAAGCGCTTTTGCAGCCACGGCCGATTGCGCTTCTCTTGATCCGAGCACTTCCTTCACGCCCCGTGTTGGACCCAAGAAAACTAAACGTCGGAGTCTCAACATTTCTGGGCCGGTGAAGCCTTACCATCCCAACCTGAAGAACTTCTGGTACCCGGTTGCTTTCTCCAGTGATCTGAAAGATGACACCATGGTAAAGAAAAATGCTTGTCTTAAAGACAATCATAGTTAGCAGTCATAGATATATGTGTCTAATTGATAAGGTCATATGTGTTCTTTCAGGTACCAATAGATTGTTTCGAGGAGCAGTGGGTAATTTTCCGAGGAAAAGATAAAAGGCCTGGATGTGTGCAGAATACATGTGCTCACAGGGCTTGCCCTCTTGATCTTGGTTCAGTGAAGGAGGGTAGAATCACGTGCCCTTACCATGGTAAGAACTCAGAGCAATTTTATTATTCATCCATGTTTCTTATGCTCTTATGCTTATTAGTAGTAAAGGACGACTTCCAAGTAATATTGTGTTTCGTATGAACAATCGTCAGGGTGGGAGTATTCGACTGATGGAAAATGTGAGAAAATGCCATCGACGAAGATGCTCAATGTGCGGATCCGGGCATTGCCATGCTTTGAGCAAGAAGGAATGGTCTGGATCTGGCCCGGTGATGACACACCAACGCCCACCATCCCTTCCCTGCTGCCTCCTTCCGGGTTTACAATCCACGCAGAGGTAAAGAACATGATGATGCTACCACAATAATGCTGGTGTCCTGTAAATTTCAGTCTTGGACTGTACTGAATATCCTTCTTGACCATTCGACAGATAGTGATGGAGCTACCAGTGGAGCACGGACTTCTTTTGGACAATCTACTAGACCTTGCTCATGCCCCTTTTACTCATACATCCACCTTTGCCAAGGGTTGGAGTGTTCCAAGGTAGTTTTGTACATTTCAAGGGACAAAGTAGAACTGACAGATGAAAAAGGAGTTTCCTGAACCCTGCTTATATTATGTCTTTGAAAGACAACTTGTTGATATCGTGTTATTATTGCCAGCTTTGTGAAGTTCTTGACACCTACATCTGGACTCCAAGGATATTGGGATCCTTATCCCATCGATATGGAGTTCCGACCGCCCTGCATGGTCTTGTCAACAATCGGCATCTCCAAGCCTGGGAAGCTAGAAGGGAAGAGCACCCAGCAATGTGCGACGCATCTCCACCAGCTCCATGTATGCTTGCCCTCATCTAGGAGTAAAACCAGGCTTCTGTACCGGATGTCCCTCGACTTCGCACCCTGGATCAAGCACATCCCTTTCATGCACCTGTTGTGGTCACATTTCGCTGAGAAGGCAAGTCTTAGTTTTTTCTAGCTACCTCATAACTATAAGGTGTCAGCATGATAGTCCCTGAAAAAGATCGACATGACAGATACTAAATTACTATGTAGTAACTGCTATTTGCAAGCTAAGTCAGACGGTACCTGGATTGGTTTAAACAATTGTGTATGACTGTTCTGACCATATCAATCTTGCATAATCTTCTGCAGGTCTTGAATGAGGATCTACGACTTGTGCTCGGCCAACAAGAGCGAATGAACAATGGTGCCAACGTTTGGAACTGGCCAGTGTCATATGACAAGCTCGGCATACGGTATCGGCTATGGAGGGATTCAGTCGAAAGGGGTGTCGATCGGTTACCGTTCAGCAATCACATTGAGAGCGGGCCATAGGGAATCAAACAGATGCCATCACATGTTTCTTTCTCGTGGCATTTCCTTGCCCGACAATGGCAGCCAGATGACCCATATGCACAAATTATTTGGACTATGCGTCTTAGAACGGGTTTTCATCTGCCAAGTATTGCTACAGTTAGAAGGATTCTGGAAAGGAAGCCCTGTGAAGAAGAGATGGGCACCACCATTGCCATTGTGTAATGTTAATTGTACACTAGCGGCGGCATCAGCTGATGCAATTGTAATCTGAGGTTGATTTGCTTTTCTTCTTCTTTCTTTCTTCCCCTCCCTTTCATGTAAAGTGTCAACTGATGTTACTGTCAAACGTACATAATCATACTATGAACCATGAAGGCGAACGCATGATCGATCCTCTCAGAGTTCTATATACCTAACTATTTTGATTACATATGTTGGACGAGTTCAGATCAGAGGTCTCTGTACGCCAAGAATCTGAACTCTCTGAGGAAGTTACACCTGCAATCTGAGAATACATTAGTGCGGCTTGAGTACGCTCTCCCTAACTCAGAAACAGAGCGAAACCTGTAAAAAGCAAAGCGACAATCTTCCACGAGGTGACCAGCAAGATAAGCCACGAGGCGACTGGTGGCTAAGCACAGCTTGCACACCGTTTAACATCAAGCCATGGAACAATCTGGGAGGTAAAAACGTACGCAATCTCCTTGACGGTACTTCAAACAGTAGTAGATTCAGTTTAACCTAGCACGACCAGTTCATAAACGCATACTCCTTGACGGTAATAATACCCATAGTTTGCGGAAGCATTGGCATCCTATTTGTTTGCCATCTCATGCCGCTACGGCAGCCTCTTTTCTCTTCATCTTCTTTGTTTTGCGGGTTTCACCTCGTTCGCCTCTTCGTCGTCGCCGTGATGTTCGAGGTTCCGCGCATTCCTCCTTCACCACTTTATACTTCAGAACCTTGTCGCCCTCAGCGTCGATATAGATCGTTGAGGCTTTACCGATTTCCCCACTAACCAGGAGTTCTGAGAGCTTGGTTATCACGTTCTTCTGCACCCACCTTCTTATTGGTCTTGCGCCGTACATCTGTTATCATATATAGATGCATTGTTACAAAAAAAAAAATGCATGCTTTCAAAAAATAAATAGCTCTAGGTTATTCGAGAAATGAAAGTTTTATCTTGTGTAACTCTTATAGGCTGAAATTCTACTTACTGGCTTGTACGATTCTGACAAAATGACATCCAGTACGGCATCACTTGCAAATAAGGAGATGCCCTTGGAAGATACACTGGCGATGACTTTGTTTATCTGGATTTTCACAATATCTTTTAGCTTGTCACGTGGAAGAGTCTCAAAGATCACAACCTCACTCAACCGGTTGAGGAACTCGGGTCTGAAGTATCTCTCAACCTGCGCAAAATAGTATATACGACAATCATTAGTAAACTAACCGTGATCTCTTTACACTTGCATGGGAGTAATTTTGGATTCACAAACCATCTCCATGAGGAGGCTCCGCGCAACTTGTTTCGTCTGTTTGTTTGAATTTAAGTACTCTGCTCCCAAGTTTGAGGTCATGATGATGAAAGTGTTCTTAAAATCTACGGTTCGCCCTAAGCCATCGGTAAGGATGCCATCATCAAGAAGTTGGAGAAGAACATCGAACACCGAATGATGTGCTTTCTCCACCTCGTCAAAAAGGATGACGCTATACGGATGCCTTCTGATTTTCTCGGTCAGTTGTCCGCCATTTTCGTGTCCAACATAGCTTTAAGATAACATAGTTAAAGGAATCATTGAGATCATGAAGAGAACTAATTACGATAATGTAATAATAATGTTCAAAGGGAGAATTATATTCAAAACCTTGGAGGTGCCCCAATGAGTCGCATGATAGAAGTTTCCGCAATATATTCGGACATGTCAAACCGAACCAACATCTTCTCACTATCAAATAGCTGCTCGGCAAGGGCTTTTGCAAGCTCTGTCTTTCCAACACCGGTCGACCCTAAAAAGAGAAAAGAACCTATCGGTTGGCCTGCTTGATCCAGCCCTGCCCTGGAACGTAACACGGTTTGCGCAACCAGGTTGACGGCTTCATCCTGACCGACAACTCGTTCACGCAATCTTTCCGCTAAGCTTGTTAACTTATTTTTCTCCTCTTGATCAAGTGCCGTGATAGGAATTCCGGTCCATCGGCTAACGACCTTCAGTTAATATTAGAACATGAAAAACATATACATATATAAGTACCACATTGAAACAATCGTCAGTATCGAGACAAATATTACCAAGACTGCATACCTGTGCAACGTGATCCGGGCCAACAACTGGTGTTTTGGAACTTTTGTGTGCAGTAACCACTTCTTTTTGGCTGTCAATGTCCGCTTTTCTTTTATTTGTGACCTGCATTCTTCTAGTGACACACGCCTCGTCAATAACATCGATTACTTTATCAGGAAACTGACGACCTACAAACGACAACAAGACTCATAAATTTTCTCCAGCATACATCTCGATTGTGTAATTCGGTTGAAGATTCGAACAGTGATTATTCTTGCCTTGAATTGTACTGCATAAAATCTCCATGTCAATAGTTTAAATTACACGATGATGGAGAAAGACGGTACAATACAAGCAAATTTAAGCGAAGAAAGTACTGAGATTCTTCACCGGTTATATAGCGGCCAGCAAGCTCGGTAGCGGCAACAATGGCGTCATCCCGAATTTTCAAGCGATGGTGCTTTTCGTACCGCCGCCTGAGACCCCGGAGAATCGCAATGGTTGCCTGCGCGCTGGGCTCCTCGACGTGCACTTTCTGGAACCGCCGCTCGAGCGCAGGGTCCCTCTCGATGTGCTTGCGGTACTCGTCGAAGGTGGTCGCGCCGACGCAGCTGACGCGGCCACGGGCCAATGCCGGCTTCAGCAGGTTGGCCGCGTCCATGGTGCTCTGGTCCCCGGCGCCGGCGCCCACGAGCATGTGCATCTCGTCGATGAACAGGATCACCTTGCCATGGGCACCGTCTTCGGCCTCCGTGAGGATGCCCTTCATGCGCTCCTCGAACATGCCCACTAACCGGGTCCCGGCCACGACGGCGCTGAGGTCGAGCTCCACGACGCGCGCCCCGAGGAGGTCCGGAGGGACCGTCCCGGCGGCGATGCGCTGGGCGAGGCCCTCGGCGATGGCTGTCTTGCCGACGCCCGGGGCGCCGACTAGCACGGCGTTGTTCTTGGTCCGGCGGCAGAGGATGCACACCACGCGGTCGATCTCGGCGTCGCGGCCGATCACCGGGTCGGCGTCGCCGGCCGCGGCCGTCAAGTCCCTGCCGTACGTGCTCAGAGCCATGTATGTCCCTGCAAGGTTCCGATCTGCGTGCCTTCGGTGGAAGTCCTCGAGACAGCCGGCAGCACGATATATATGGACGACAAATAATTCATCCAATGAACGACAAAGAATCCCATCTGTGATACTCAAATTTGGAATCCCAATGTCTTACGACTCTTTTTTTTTTTTTTTTGCGGGAATTCAAGAGCATTTATTCAACAAACAGAGTCCTTGGATCATCAGCCAACAGGCTGGTGACCAGGAAACTCGGAGCAAAGTTCATCCAACTGTCAGTTACCTGCAACGAGCAAGCATGTTGCGCGCACAAGTGGGCTGGCTGGTTGGATTGTCTAAATACATGTTGAAAAACAAAAGATTTAATAGAAGATACTAGCTCTCCAATCTCTAAAAGGATAGGTGCAATCACCGAACGTGAATTGCTCCCAGATTTCCAGAGGTTAATCACCTCCAGGCAGTCCGTCTCGAAGATCACCTGCTCGAAACCACGAATCTTGGCAAAGATGACAGCCTCGCGCAGTGCTAAGGATTCAGCAACTAGAGGATCGGTCAGGCCTGGTAGAGGCTTGCTCCACGCAGCAACCAGGGATGAGGACGTCCGAGCAACGCCACCCGCACCACCGGCCCCAGAACCTGATCCAATCGCTCCATCACAGTTGATCTTGACCCAACCGTCATCAGGGGGTCGCCAACCATGCCCCGGCAATATCTTTGCATGATGCATTGGGATATCTAGGAGGGTCAAGTCTTCACGAATGCGACGAATTGACGTTGCCGGGTCCAACATATCCTGATCGTGTGTCCATCGATTCCTCGAGTGCCAAATGGACCACATGACAGAAATAATCTTCGCCCTATCTTGATCAGTAAACCTAGTATCACATAAAATATCACGTTGCCAGGTATCCGGATGAAGACGCGGCAGTCGAAACTCAAAAACCTTCTGAGCTTCGTCCCAAAAACTCTTCGCATGAGAGCAATGAATCAGAGCATGCATCAGATCCTCATCTTTTGCAAGGCAGACTTGACATCTGCTAATCTCTTTAATATGCCTTCGCTTCAGGGTGCACTCATCTGGCAGAATCTTATGCATGACCCGCCACCAGAACACTCTAACTTTTGGTTGAACTTTTAACTTCCACAGGGACCTCCACAACTGTTCTTCGGTCTGTGAGGTGCCGGTACACGTCCCTTGCTCTAGAGCACAGCGCTCTTTGTGAGTTATGAGAGAACGGTACGCTGATTTAACAGTGTATATCCCTGTCTTTTCAAAATTCCAAGCCACAAAATCAACTCCACCTCCAATTCGCAAAGGAATATTCAGAATTGCTTCTGCATCAGGTGGAATGAAAGTTGATCGCACCAGATCATTACGCCATGTCCAATTCTCCGAGTCAATCAGCTCACTAACCATAGCCAGTTCAGTTCCAGCTGGCTTGAATTGAGGCTTCAACGTAAGGGACTCAGGAATCCACCTATCTGTCCAAATATTAATCATTGTTCCGTCACCCACACGCTTCACCAACCCAATCTGCAATGCCTCCCGTCCAGCAACAATAGCTCTCCAGATCGGTGATGCAGACTGTGGTACAGTTGCTTGCATAAAATCCACATCAGGGAAATATTTTGTTTTCATTACCCTCGAGCATAGAGAGTTTGGGCTAGTCATAAAACGCCACCCGTGTTTTCCCAGCAAAGCAACATTGAACATCTCTAATTCTCGAAAACCCAAACCACCTCTTGCTTTCGGAGTAGCCAGCTCCTTCCACGATAGCCAGTGCAAGGAACGCCTATCAAGGGAACTACTCCACCAGTACCGTGCCATGCAAGAGGAGAAAGCTCTACACACCTTTTTTGTCAAACGAAAACAGCTCATGCTGTAGGTCGGAATCGACTGAATCACTGCCTTCAGAAGAGTACCCCTCGCTGCACAGGCTAGCAGTTTTTCAGACCAACCTTGTATCTTACTCCTGGCTCTCTCCTTGATATGATCAAATGTACCACTCGTTATTCGACCAACAGCAGTAGGGAGACCAAGGTAACGCTCACTAAAAGCTTCAACTCCAATACCAAGCATTTGTTTTACTTCAGTTCGGCGCCCTGCAGGTGTATTGGGGCTAAAAAAAACTGCACTCTTGTCACGATTAACCACTTGTCCCGAGCTTGCGGCATATATTTCCAATATTTCATTCAGTCGCTGAACACTTCGAGAGCAGGCACTGATAAAGATTAGGCTATCATCAGCGAATAAAAGGTGATTAACCCACGGTGATCGCGATGATACTCTAATCCCTCTATCCACATACTCACCTCCATAGTAGTTTAGGAGGCAAGTTAGCCCTTCTCCACATAACAGGAAAAGAAATGGTGAGATCGGGTCCCCTTGGCGAAGCCCACGGGATGGTGTGAAGAATGGTAGCAACTCACCATTCATCCGTACAGCAAACCTTACGGATGACACACATTTCATAACTAACCGAACAAAGTCGATGCTGAACCCTTGTTTCAAAAGGATTGCTTCAAGAAAATGCCACTCAACTCTATCGTACGCCTTCATCATGTCTAATTTAACAGCACAAGAGAAGTTTTTGCCTTTCTTCCTTCGTCGCATTGCATGAACACTTTCAAATGCAACCAGCACATTATCTGTGATCAACCGACCTGGAACAAACGCACTCTGTTCTTCCCCAATAATATCATTCATTATCACCCTCAGTCTGTTGGTTATTGCTTTAGAAGCAATCTTATAAAGCACCGAACAAAGTGATATAGGTCTATATTGGGAAATCTGCTGGGGGTTTCGTACCTTCGGAATTAGCGTAATCGAGGTATCATTAATCCCCACCGGTAGTTCACCGCCATTGAGAAAATCCAGTATAGCAGGCACTAAATCACCTTTAACAAGATCCCAATGTCGCTGGAAAAACCCTGCGGTAAACCCGTCGACACCAGGTGCCTTGGACGGCGCCATCTGAAACAACGCCTCCCGCACCTCAGCTGGTTCAAAAGGTTTATCCAACGAGTAATTCATATCCACCGTAACACGACTTGGTACATGCTGCAGCAGCTGTGACATATCATTAAAACCTTGAGTTGTGTACAGAGATTGATAAAACGATAGCACCTCTTGTCTATCCTCGTCTTCATTAACACATGAAGTCCCATCAGAACGATGCAGGCCCCCAATTCGGTTCCTTCTCTTTCGTTGGGCTGCCTGGGCGTGGAAATAGGCCGTATTTCGGTCACCTTCACGAAGCCATTGGACTCGAGAGCGCTGTCTCATCCAGATTTCCTCATTATGTAAAGCCTCACGAAGTTTCAACGTCGTTCTCTTCTCCTCAGCCGACGGACCCCGTCCAGCGGACTGGCGCCGTATTCTATCAAGTTTCTGTCGTAAGGTTCTTACCGTCTTGGTCAAAGAACCAAACTCACGGGCACCCCACGTTCCCAAATCAGTCTGAAGGTGGTCCAATGTAGAGACAAGTCCTGAGAGGCCTTGTCCATTTGAATTTCCTCTCCACGACTCCGAAACCACCTGATCATAATTGGTATGTGTTTGCCAAACATTTTCATACCGAAAACTTCTCGGAGACCTCCTGTTCTGAGAGTTTAGTTGGTCTCGTAGCTCCACCAGGACAAGACAATGATCCGATTCGATGGTACTGATATGCCTAACTCTCGTGTGTTCATATCGTGACAGAAATGCAGCATTAGCAAAAGCTCGATCTAGTCTAGCTTTCACATTTGCCTCACCATCTTGGCGGTTGTCCCATGTGTATGCAACACCGGACCACCCCAAATCCTCGAAACCACAATCTTCAACCGCTTCACGAAAGGCTCTCATCTGCCACTCGGGCCTCGCTGCTCGGCTGAAATGCTCATCACCATACAAGATTTCATTAAAATCACCTAGACATAACCAGGCGTCATGTTGTATGGAGTGTAGGGTTCTAAGAAATCTCCAGCTATGTTGTCTATTCTCCGCTCTCGGAGCTCCATAAAACCCCGTAAACCTCCATGGTGGTTCTGACCCATCTACTTTCTTCACCATACAATCAATATGGCAAGAACTTTTGTTCTTCACATCGACTTGAACCTCCTGTGACCAGAACAGTCCAATGCCTCCGCTTAGACCATCACTGTCAACCGCAAAACACCCTGCAAACCCAAGAGTAGCTCGCAGTGCTTCCACCCTTTTAGCTCGAATCTTTGTCTCCATAACAAAGAGTAGAGCGGGCCCTTCTTGCCTCGCAATACTACGAAGCTCACGAACTGCCTCGGGGTTCCCAAGCCCCCGGCAGTTGAATCCTGCACAACTCATTGGGACGGGCAGGGCTGTCCCGCAGCCTCTGCCAGATTATTTGAGTTTGTCGGAGTTGGCTTCTTCTTTTTCGAGTTTCTCTCTACACCCGCTTCAGAAGCATCCTCCGCATCTATACTCTCAGAATACTTGTTCTGATCATGTAGTACCAGAGCAGATTCATTCAGATTTCCAGACGCAGTCAGAGAGAGCATCTCAACCTTCCTGTATACCTTTTTCTGAGGTCCACCCTTTCTCTTGTTGTTAGCATCATTCTTTTTCAAAGGGGACGTGACCTCCGTCTCTGGGTCTACGCTAGACTTGCTTTTTTGCTTGCTCTGGCTTTGATTCTGCTCCTTAGCCGAGCTCTCGCTAGACACAGCTTTCTTCCTATCATCTGGTGCTCTCAAGCTCGTTTTGAAAGGAAGCTTACCATCCTCATCTCGCCTCCCCGGGGTGGGGCACAAGAGATCGGAATGTCCCAGACAACCACAGGAGAAGCAAAAATTTGGAATATGCTCATACTGAATCTCATACCAATCTCTACTGTTCCTCCATGCAGAATCAATCAGAATACCTCTTCTCAGTGGTTTCTTCACATCAATAGTCACTCTAGCCCGCAGAAAACCACCAACTGGATCAACCTGAACAGTTTTGATATTCTTATCAATCTCCTTTGCAACTGTCAGGCCCCTTTTACTATTCATCAAATTGAAGGGCAGATTTAAGATTCTAGCCCAAACTTGCAGTCTGTCGAACTTGAGCTCTGACGGACGCATGCACTCAACAAATTCTTCAAGAATTACAGCATGTCTACTAACATGCCATGGAGAACCTTCCCATATGCGATCGCGATCACTCTTGCTTTCAAACTCGGCAACAAATATGTTGTCGCCGCCCGATCTGAACACCAATCCCCTAGGGTTACCCCAATCAGGCCTCAACGCACTAGCAATAGTCTGAATATGAAAATTACTTCTGTAGAGCACCTTGCCAGCAAGTGCCCACTTCTGTACAGCACCATCTTCAAGATCATCCATCCTCAACGGAGTCGCTTCCTCTTCCGTGAGGTCGAGACTCTTCATGGCCTCTTCCATGCATTTCCTCGCCGTCCCTGGCGAGAGAGCCGCGTGATCGCCCTTGCCAGACCCAGACGACGACGCCATCTGGCCCAATCCCCTGCGCCCCGGCGATGAAGTTCACCGAGCGCCGCCTTTTCTCCTCGAAAACCTAGTCGCCTCTCAGGAGGATCCTATTTTTCGGAGAAAAACTGTTTAATGGCACAGCTCAGACCAATTAGGACTGTCTTACGACTCTTGATCAGTCCATGGAAAACAATATACAGTATATAATTGCTTGTGTTTATACAAGTCTTAATTACTCAGCTATGCTTTTTTTTTTGTTTGTTGTTTGCACGGAGATCAAAATCGTACATCCCGACCCCATTCGTTGTCGACGGTGATGAACGACATGACAATGCATGGACAAATTATGTCCACTTGATGAGCTTGCGAGCCACTTTGAGGTGCTCGGTATCATGCAAGGAGTGCGCCCATGAATCTCGGATGTGGCATTGCCACCAGATTGAGCAATGGTAAGTGCAAGACAACCTTAGAAGAGTTGGCCTTTGACATGGATGCATCGACTCTATCATCGGGGAGAGGGAGGGAGATGAAGTTGTTAAATATATTATCTAGGCATTTCCATCAGTTCGGACTTTTGAGATAGTTGGTTAGCGCATCAATTCAAAAGAAGCAACGCACAGGTCGTTTTATAAGTTCTTCTATTGATGGTCTCTACATGTTATTTTACCCTCACCTTTGTTTTGTCCCTCCTAAACTGATAGAAAATTCTAATTTGTCTCATCCTTCACTGGTGGCACTAATGCCTTTTTTTTTGTACAAGGTTGGTGAGGATGATGATCTACCACGTTATGGTGCCCTGGGCCGTGCCAGGACCAGGCCGTTAGTGGTTTACCATGAATTCCAACATCCCACTGTTGCATGATGTCTACTCTGGATGGGAACGGGCCGACCCGGAACTGGCCTTGGACCTAGCCCCGTGGCCCCAAGGTCAATTTGTGAGGCCATGGGTCGGCCCATTTCTGCAAAACTCTGTGGCCTCACTGCCCCGTTGGGTACATGGGGCCGACACAAATCACTGAATCGCTGCAAAACTCCGCTTGGATAGAAGCTGTGCTGGGAAGGGGAGGAAACGGGCAGGAGGGCGATTGGACAAGGAGCTCGACGGCGACCGGTACAGAGAGCTTGACGGCGGCCAGTACAGCAAGCTCAACGGCGACCTGGACGTGGAGCTCGACGGCGACCGGGATGGGGAGCTCGATGGAGACATGGATGGGGAGCTCGATGGAGACATCAACCTGGAGCTTGATGGAGACATGGACGGGAAGCTCGATGGTGGCGGGGAAGGCGAGCTCGACGGCAGCTGGGAAAGCGAGCTCGACGGCGACCTGTACGGGGAGCTCGATGGCGACTGTGGACGGCGAGCTCGACGGCGACCTGTACGGGGAGCTCGATGGTGGCCGTGGACGGCGAGCTCGACGGCAGTCGGGACAGCGAGCTCGACGGCAGTGGCAGGGATGGTTGGGAGGGCGGACGGCCGGCCGGCGGCAGCGACTAGGTACACGAGAAGGGTCGACCCCGCTGATCCATCGGGTCAGACGGTGCCGGCACCTTTTGACCCACGTTTTCTTCAGTGCCGACCCACCGGCCCATTGGCCTTTAATTTTTGGATCGGACCACTGACCCGGCGGGGCGACCCGGACTGTTCCCATCTTGAATGTCTACTTGACAAGGTTCAACAATTGCAGCTCGAATTCAATCATATCTGGCTAGAGCGCAGCAACGACGACATGTTGGCTATCCATCCTTTGTTCAGTGTTTCCTTTTGTTTCCTACTTATAGTTGTTCCTTTTTATGTGGCGTTGCCTTCGACTTAGAGGCACAAGCAACTATTGGATCATAGTGCCAGGAGGGAATGGACTAGAAATAATTCTACCAGCTCAAATTTGTTTATTAGTTAAAAGATTGGCTCCAATAGTAAGTTCTATATTTTTTATTTTTAAATTGTGGAACCTTGGTGAAAGAACGAGATGTCGCCTAGAGGGGGGGGGGGGGGGGGGGGTGAATAGGCGATTTAAAACTTTTACGTTCAAGGCTTGATAAATGCGGAATAAAACTAGCGTTTAATTTATCAAGCACAAAACCTAATACACTAGGTTCACCTATGTGCACCAACAACTTATGCTAGGCAAGTTTAACAACAAGGATAGCAAGATATAGTACTTCAAGCTCGATGGCTATCACAAGGTAAATGCATAAGTAAAGGGGTTTGGTTATAGAGATAACCGACACAAGTGGAGACGGAGGTTTGATTCCCGTAGTTCCCTCCTACAAGCACGTCCGTGCTCACCCTATTCTCCGTGAGCTCCTCCCGTGGGGAAATACCCGATGGGGGATTTTCTCATCCACTATGAGGTCGTCTTGAGGGCGTTGACCAAACCCGTACAAAGCGGTCTTCTTGAGGGCGTCAACCAAACCCGTACAATTTGCCCGAGCCTACCTCCACACAATAGGAGGCTCCCGTAGCACCACAACCGTCTAGGGTGCACAATGCACCCAAGAGGCACAAGCTCTTGGGAGCCCTATGCACCCAAGAGTAACAAGCTTCGAACTTCAATCCCATGTATCACCATGGGGAACTCAAACCGATGCACCAAATGCAATGGCAAGAACACACTGAGTGGTCAAGTCCTTCTCTCCGAAATCCAACCAAAGTAACTAATGCTAGGGAGGGATTTGAGAGGAAGAACAAAGGAGAAAACACTAAGAACTCCAAAGTCTAGATCTACTAGGTTCCCCTCACTTAAAGGAGGAATGGATTGGTGAAATGGTAGATCTAGATCTCCTCTCTTGTTTCCCTAAAGATGGGCAAGAATCATTGGAGGGAAGTGGAGGAATCAAACTCTCAAGATGTGCAACAATGGAGGAGAGAGAGAGCAAAGGGTTGGAAAAGAGTTGAACAACCATTGGGGAAGAAAGCTCCTTAAATAGGTTGTCCCAAAAATTCAGCCATTGGGGGGCTGAAACCCGCAGGGGCGGTACTACCGCCAGTGCTGGCGGTACTGCCGCCCCCATGGGCTTCAGCCAGCCAACGGCTAGCAAAAGATCCCGCAGCAGCGGTACTGCCGCCAGAGGCGGCGATACTACCGCTGGGGTGCAACAGAGGGTACAAATGGCGGCAGTGCTGGCGGCACTGCAAGCGGTGATGCACAGCCCAGGAGAGGGCTCAAAGTCCCAGCAGCGGTACTACCGCCAGAGGCGGCGGTACTGCCGCTGAGGGCTAACAGAGCACCTCCCTGGCGGTAGTGCTGGCGGCACTGTTCGCGGTGCTGCAGAGCCCAGGAGAGGGCTCAAAGTCCTCAGGAGCGGTACTGCCGCCAGAGGCGGCGGTACTTCCGCTGAGGGCTAACAGAGCACCTCCCTGGCGGTAGTGCTGGCGGCACTGCTGGCAGTGCTGCACAACCCAGGAGAGGGCTCAAGGTCCTCAGGGGCAGTACTACCGCCAGAGGTGGCGGTACTGCCGCTGAGGGCTAACAGAGCTCCTCCCTGGCGGTGGTGCGAGCGGCACTGCTGGCGGTACTGCCAGCGGTACTACCGCTGCACAGAGAAAAAACAGTAAAACCCTGAAACTGAATAACTTTTGCTAGGAAGCTCCGATCGAGATGAATCCAATTTTGTTGGAAAGAGGACGACAAGAGCTACCCAACAAAAAGCAGAAATATTGAAACCAAGCAAGGGATATTTTTCTAATAAATGGAAGAGTGAAACCTTCCGCACAGATGGACCGGCAAAATCTCCAAACACCGAAAACGCAAGAGAAGAAGCATACGAACTCCGTTTTCGATGAACTTGGCCTTGTCATGACAAGCACGACAAGCACCAAGATCACACCACGATAAGAGCCAAATAAGAACCAATAAAGATGATGCCAAGGATGCAAAGGTTTGAGCTCTCAACGACGATACGATCAAGATATTCGCTCGAGAGCCCCTCTTGATAGTACGGCTATCTATCCTATAACCCGGTCTCTCAACTAACATCATGAGACCGGTAAAATAGAAAACCTATCAAGATCATACCTTTGCCTTGCGCATAATCCACTTGAGCTAGATGATGACGAACTTTGTCTTCTCAAGATGGACCACCTTTCTTGATTGTGCTCCGCTTGGTGAAGACTCGCAATGTGCTCCCCCATACACCAAGATGGGAGAGGCACCCTTCGACATATCTTCACTTGGCCTTTATCTTGATGACGATCACCTCGTGACGCCATCCTCCACGAGTTACATAGGATCTTCCTCTTGATTCATGCTCATGGAGAAACATCTTGGCCTTGATCAACAAATGATCTTTTCCTTTTAGCCTTGACTCCAACAAATGGAGATCAAGCAAGCTAATGGACCAAACCTACAAGTATAGCTCAAAGCGCACATTAGTCCTTAAGGATTGTCATTAATTACCAAAACCACACATGGGGGCAACCATGCGCTTTCACTTGGGAACAAGTCACGATGGTGTTCGTCGTCTAAATGCGCATACAAGCCACCTCTGTTGAGTTTTCCTTAGGAGATGCGCACCACAGATGCAAACGCTTACTCTCACTCCTCAACGACGTGTCACCGCAGGATGGAGCCTATGTATCGGTGAATCACATAGTGCTATGCAGAAGAGACAAAATGCCGGAGAGAACTTCCGCACCTGCCATGATGCAGGATCTTACACAATTGCCCCAAGGAATGTAGAAGCAATTCTCTCCTTTTGTCTATGGCAACGTACAACTATTGTGCTAGTTAAATCAAAGGCTTAAAGAGTCCGGTTTTTAAATTAATAAACCCAAACGACCAACATTACCAAGTTATGGTGTGCTTAGATACTGGCATACAAATCAGGCTCAAAAGAGAGAAAAACAACACCAAAACAAGTGAAGAAAGTTAACAAGCATCTGATAAGATGAAGATAAAAGGCTATCCTACGGTTGAGATTTTCGTCCTCCGACAATTGGTAGACAGGGCGCTTCCATGTTTGTTGCCTTTTTTCCTTTACAACAAATAAAAACAGTATGTAGCATTGCAGCAAAAAGTTCAAAACGAAAAACTGAAAACTATCAAATCAAAATTGTTATATGTTTGTAGCATTTTTTTGTAATTTTACAACAAATAAAATCATGAATATATAATTTGGGCAATATGGTTTAAAACAATAATACAAAAAACGATCAAAGCAAAATCGTTGTACGCACTGCGAACTCCTTGAAACGTCTTTGCTGACTTCCACCATCCGGGCTTCAGCGTCGCCACCACTTGCGACAGGCGACGCACCGGCTTGCAGCTAAGGGCATACATGGAAGGACAACATAAAATATATCCAAAAAAACATAGTACCTATTTGTGGATATGGCAAAGATCAACCCTACAGGCACATTGTCACAACATGCAGCAGTAAACATGTGACCATAAAAGGAGAGAGGCTTTTATCAGGCCTTTGCCTCAGATCGTCACCTCTATGTCCAAAAGGTTGGTACATAAAAGAAGTAAAAATGGTGTTTTTTTGTGAAAGTACAAACACAAATGTTTACATACACGTGCGTATACTTACCCTATGAACGAACACATGCGCACCCTACCCCTATGAGCAACTTCGAGAGACTGAACCGGCCGATCGGGTCTTGAGATTAACGAAGTCATCACAGACGCCTCGCTATCGATAGGAACGTCATTTCCCACTAAAAAATATATCCCGCCTTAATGAGAAACACCGGTTTCTAATCTGATGAGCTGGGGTACAATCACCCTCCAAACCATACAACCACATACTGGTTCTCAAAGCAGCAAAAATGGTTGGGCTGCTAGTGAGCGCACGGGAGAGCTACACGCGCGAGTCTGTGTTGGGGCAACCTATGTTTTGCTCCCGTAGGGTGGTTCTACCGGAAAGCGTTTTCCATAGCGGAAACGGTTATATAGGCTCATTTTATGCTGGTCGTGTTACGTCAAGTTGTAACTCTTGTTTTCCTTGATCAATACAAAATACCTCTTTTCTAAAAAAAAAAGAACGGCCCAACATAACAGAAAGACAAACTGGAAAAAACAAGGCAAATGATGAGATGCACTAGATACCCGTTGCATAGATAACAATATGCTCATGTCCGGTCCAACACAACAGACGACAAACTAGGAACAAACACAAGTAGTAAAAACCACGACGTTGCAAGGCAGGCCTATGGTTCTATACTTCTATACTAAGTTGTACGACAATAATGTTAGTTTTTCATCCTCGACTTGTGCTGATTTCCACACTATAAATCAGCAAAGAAGTTGCAGTAGTTGAGGAGAACCTTAACAAGACCAAAGGGGCCAATAAGACAGGCTCCAGGTTCCACCACTAGTAGAAAATAGGCCTTCCATTTTCACCTTTTGTCCCGCACAAATTACGAACCGCGACTAAAGGGTCCATTGGTCCCGGTTCGATTAGCAGTGGCGCCAGGGAGCAATGGTCCCGGTTCCTTTTGGACCTTTGGTCCCGGTTCGTGTTACAAACCGGGACCAAAGTGTCAACACATGCGGCACATACTGCCGCAGCCGTGGGCTCCCCTGTCAGGGACCCTTTGGTCCCGGTTCGTGTTACGAACCGGGACCAAAATATCTTCCCTGCATATATCATCTTCCACCCGAGCTCCACCACCATTTTGAGCTCGAGTTCATCACTCATTTCTCCTCCATTTCCTCTCCCTCACTCAAGTTAATCCCCATTTTTTTGCACCACTTGTGAGGATTGAAGGCACCCCATCTATTCAAGGGTTAGCAACATCATCCTTTCCTCCGAAGTTGCAACTTTAGCTCATTTTATTGCTAGTTTAGCTCATTTCATTTTTGTAGTGCTAGCTAGGTGTTTGATGAAATGCCTAAGTTAGAGAGTTTATTTTTTATATGCATTTTGAGCTCAAATTAACTTATTATTTGTGGATTTTAGTGTCGTCCCGTCCTCACCGCCGTCGATAGCCCGCGTCATCCCGTCACCGGCACCACCTCGGTGAACCTTTTTTCTTTATCTTTTATTTTAAGAAAAATTACTTGTATGATTTAAAAGCATATTTATTTCTTGTATAATTTTCTTATGTTTTTTATATGTATAGTGTCATGGTTTTGATATCTGCCCCCGTCGGCCCTCGTCCGGTCTATGATTCGGATGTGGTATATTTTCATAACTATTTGTTTCATTTCGTGTTTATAACAACTATACCTACCAACTTGACATAGACACTTTTATCTAGGAGGTAGTTGAGCCGGAAATTCCAACCGACCCTATTGTCGAGTTTTTTGTAAAAGAAAACAATGATTTGAAATCAAAATTGAAAAGAAGTGAAGATCTTCGTCTCCAATGCCAAGAAGAGAAGATGAAATTGGAGTTCAAGCTTGCCGACATCATCGATGAACACGAGTTCAAGCTTGTCGATGTCGTCGATGCTCACGAGATCAAGATGGATGCAATGCGCTTGAAGATTAAAAAGATTAGAAAATATGCCATTAGTCAAGAGGCTTGGTATCATTATGTTGTTGGTTCAGTAATTACCTTAGTTGCGATTTTGATCGCATTTGGTGTTGGATTTAAATTCTTTAGATAGTTGTATGTTAGTTTCAATTAATGTATGTTTTATGAGGACTATGCATTACAATTACTTTACTTTGGTTTTAATGTGATGAACTTGTATTAATTAATTTGGTCACTATTATATATTCATGATGTAGTGCAATAGTTTTTGATATATTTATATAATGCAGATGAGCCGGCAATGGATGTACAGTGACCGACGATGTCCCGACTATATTAATGGCATGCATAGTTTTCTCCGTGTGGCTGAGAAAAACAAGCCGTCGAATGGTTTTATTTCTTGTCCACGTAGCGTCTGCAAGAATACGCAGGATTACTCTACCTCAAAAACCATTCACGTCCACCTGTTGCAGCATGGTTTCATGTCCGGTTATAATTGTTGGACCAAGCACGGAGAAAAAAGGGTTATAATGGAAGAAAATGAAGAAGAAGAGGATAATGACAACTATCCTACGTTCACCGAAGACAGTGATACTGCAATGGGGGAAGACGAAGCTGAAGAAGAGCCCATTGTTGATGAGCCCATTGTTGATGAGCACGATGATGATTTTGGTCGGGCCATTCTTGATGCACAGATAAACAGCGGAAGTGAAAACGAGAGGTTGAAGTTGGAGAGCATGTTAGAGGATCACAAGAAATTGTTGTACCCAACTTGCGAAGATGGCCAGAAAAAGCTTGGTACCACGCTGGAATTGCTGCAATGGAAGGCAGAAAATGGTACATCTGACAAGGGATTTGAAAAATTGCTGAAAATAATAAAGAAGATGCTTCCAAGGGATAACGTATTACCCCCCAGTACGTACGAAGCAAATAAGGTTGTCTGCCCTTTAGGATTAGAGGTGCAGAAGATACATGCATGCATCAATGACTACATCCTCTACCGTGGTGAGGAGTACGAGAATTTGAATGCATGCCCGGTATGCGGTGCATTGCGGTATAAGATAAGGCGAGATGACCCTGGTGATGTTGAGGGTGAGCCGTGTCCCAGGAAGAGGGTTCCTGCCAAGGTGATGTGGTATGCTCCTATAATACCACGGTTGAAACGTTTGTTCCAAAACAAAGAGCATGCAAAGTTGTTACGATGGCACAAAGAAGACCGTAAGAAAGACCTGATGCTGAGACACCCCGCCGATGGGTCGCAGTGGAGAAAAATCGACAGGGAGTTCCCGGAATTTGCAGCTGACGTAAGGAACTTAAAATTTGGGCTAAGTACAGATGGCTTTAATCCTTTCGGGGAGCAGAGCTCCAGTCATAGCACCTGGCCTGTGACTCTGTGTATCTATAACCTTCCTCCTTGGTTGTGCATGAAGCGGAAGTTCATTATGATGCCAGTGCTCATCCAAGGCCCGAAGCAACCCGGCAACGACATTGATGTGTACCTGAGGCCATTGGTTGAAGAACTTTTACAGTTGTGGCGTGACGAAGGTGTACCTATGTGGGATGAGTACGAACAAAATGAATTTGACCTACGAGCGTTGCTGTTTGTAACCATCAATGATTGGCCTGCTCTTAGTAACATTTCAGGACAGTCAAACAAGGGATACAATGCATGCACGCACTGTTTAGGTGAGACTGAAAGTATACATTTGGGAAACAAGAATGTGTACCTGGGGCATCGGCGATTTCTTACAAAAGGGCATGCCGTAAGAAAGAAAGGCAAGCATTTAAAAGGTGAGCCAGATCCTCGGACGAATCCTAAATTACCTAATGGTGATGTTATATATGACATGGTCAAGGACTTAAAAGTAATCTTTGGAAAGAGTCCTGACAGTCTATCTGTTTCGAATGACGCTGATGGACACGTGCCCATATGGAAGAAGTGCTCTATATTTTGGGAGCTACCCTATTGGAAAATACTGGAGGTTCGCTCTGCAATCGACGTGATGCACGTGACGAAAAATCTGTGCGTGAACCTACTAAGCTTCTTGGGCGTGTATGGGAAAACAAAAGATACACCAGAATCACGGCAGGACCACCAACGTATGCACGAACGAGACGACCACCTGAATCCAGATAAGTATCAAGGTCTTGCCAGCTACGCTCTTACCAAAGAAGAGAAGGAGATCTTTTTTGAAGTCCTGAGCAGTATCAAGGTCCCGTCTGGTTTCTCGTCGAATATAAAGGGAATAATAAACATGGCAGAGAAAAAGTTCCAGAACCTAAAGTCTCATGACTGCCACGTGATTATGACACAATTACTTCCGATTGCATTGAGGGGTCTTCTACCGGAAAATGTTCGAGTACCCATTGTGAAGCTATGTGCATTTATCAATGCAATTTTTCAGAAGGTGATCAATCCATTAACTCTACCAGGTTTACAGAAGGATGTGGTCCAATGTCTTGTCAGCTTCGAGTTGGTGTTCCCACCATCCTTCTTCAATATTATGACGCACCTCATAGTTCACCTAGTCGAAGAGATTAACGTTCTCGGTCCTGTATTTCTACACAACATGTTCCCCTTTGAGAGGTTCATGGGAGTCTTAAAGAAATACGTTCATAACCGTGCTAGGCCAGAAGGAAGCATCTCTAAGGGCTATGGAACAGAGGAGGTAATTGAGTTTTGTGTTGACTTTATTCCTGACCTTAAGCCGATCGGTGTTCCTCAATCGCGCCATGAGGGGAGACTGCGTGGAATAGGCACGCTAGGAAAGAAAGCAATAATGTGTAAGGACTGGGATTCTTTCAATCAAGCACACTACACAGTTCTACATAATTCCATCTTTGTGGCTCCGTATATCCAGGAACACATGAATAGTTTACGCTCTAAATGCCCAGAGCAGCCTGAAGAATCGATTGAAAAAGAACACATGAATACTTTCAGCGGGTGGTTGCAAACACGTCTCATTCATGACAACACTGTTGAAGAACAGTTATACTTATTGGCCAAAGCACCATCGTCGACTATATTGACTTTTCAAGGGTACGAGATAAATGGGAATACATTTTACACGACCGACCAAGATAAAAAGAGCACCAACCAAAACAGTGGTGTCCGCTTTGATGCAACAAACAACAATGGGAAAAATGACATATATTATGGTTACATAGAGCAAATATGGGAACTTGACTATGAACCTTCTTTCAAGGTACCTTTGTTCGGGTGCAAATGGTTCAACCTGGAAGGCGGGGTAAATGTAGACCCGAAGTACGGAATGACTACGGTGGATCTCAAAAATCTTGGGTACGACACCGAACCATTCGTCCTAGCCAATGACGTGGCTCAGGTTTTCTATGTGAAGGACATGTCTTCCAGACCGAAAAAAAGAAAAGATAAGCAAGCGAATACATCATACGATGAGCCAAAGCGCCACATAGTTCTTTCAGGAAAAAGAAACATCGTAGGAGTGGAGGACAAGACGGACATGTCGGAAGATTACAATAATTTTCATGAAATTCCCCCCTTCACGGTGAAAACTGACCCAACCATCGCGTTGAATGATGAAGATTGTCCATGGTTGCGGCGCAATCAGAAGAAAGGGACACACACGAAGAAGAAAGGGACACACACTAGATAGGGATGTTGGTGGTGATGTGTAATAATTAATGTATTAAACCTTTTATCAAATGCACACGGTTTCCCCGTCATACAGCCCAACGGTGGCTCGTGAGTGCCTGCATATCAAATGCACCGTTGGGCTGTATGACGGGAATCCGAATGATTTGTATTCGGTCGATGAACTGAAGTATTTTGTAGATAGAACAAAAAGTGTTGGCGGCTGTGAAGTGAGCAGCAAATCGACCTTCGATCCAAGCAGCCGCAAGACTTCTCTGATGATCTAACGACCGTCCCAAAAAGTGTTGGGAATGTTGTAGATCATCAGAGCGCCTTGCAGCTGCTTGGATCCGACCGAGGGGCATGGCTACCACTTCCACCACCACCACTCCCACCTCCTCGGCAATTCATCATTGTGTCACCCTAATCCAGTGGTTGGATTCAACCTACCCGAGGGCTTGTGTTAGGGAACATGCCAGTGGGTAGGCTAAATCCAACCATTGGGTTCGGTGGCAAAGGTAGACGCTCGTTGTGTGTCGTTTCGCTGCAGGGACGTCGCTATTTATAGGCAATTAGAAGGTGTACCTGTGGATGAGGTGGGAGTGCAGATCCAACAGCTCACAAGCCCTCAAAAGAAACACACCCCTGATTCAACGGCTCACAAGCGCTTGAAAGAAACACACGATCCGTGTGCTTCTTTAGTCCCGGTTGGTAACACGAACCGGTACTAAAGGCCCTGATCCAACAGCTCACAAGCGCTCGAAGGAAACACACGATCCGTGTGCTTCTGATCCAATGGCTCACAAGCGCTCTAAAGAAACACACCCTGATCCAACGGCTCACAAGCGCTTGAAAGAAACACACGATCCGTGTGCTTCTTTAGTCCCGGTTGGTAACACGAACCGGTACTAAAGGCCCTGATCCAACGGCTCACAAGCGCTCGAAGGAAACACACGATCCGTGTGCTTCCGATCCAACGGCCCACAAGTGCTCGAAGGAAACACACGATCCGTGTGCTTCTTCCACCGCTGCCCGCCTTCGTCTTCCCATAATTTCTCACTATATATATGTAGGCTTGCCCGCCATTGCCATATCACATCTAAACTCATATCTGCAACCTCATCACTCTTCCATTGTAACAAAATTTTGACTTAGGCGTTTTTGACTTAGTTGTTCTCGGCGACGATGTCCATGTTGGACCAGAGGGGCGATGTGCGGGACTGGGCTCCACCGGGCTGGCACTGGGAGGTGCTACCTTCCGGGACGCGCAGCTTGGTGAGGAATCCGGGTGACGTCGTCGACCCGGATCTTCTGTGGTGGCAGTCGCGTGGGCCACGCTCGGTGCAGAGGGAGCCGGCCTCCGAGGAGGTGGTACGTCGCCGTATCAGGGAGGAGGATGAGCACATCCGTCGCTACATGTATCTATTGGATAGGCAGTATGACAGTAGGTGGTTGTTTCTTCAGAGGGTTCCTTCTCACATGAGCTATGACCCTGTGAGGGTTCCTTCTCTTTGGATGCGCAGCGCCGACGGCTCAGCACCCCGTGGCTCAGGAACCGGTCGAAGTTAGTTTCAGAGTCTGTGATCGCCATTGCAGTTAATTAATTAATATTGATATTTTAATTGCATTTTTCTGATTAACAGATGAAAAGATATTGAATTTATAAGTTTAATTAATGACTTAATGGAGTTCAAATTCCAAATTTTGTAATTAAATGAATTCACCTATAATTTAAAAAAATGAATTTGTCGTAAATAGATAGCTTACATTTTTTATCAACAATTTGATATTTTAATTACATTTTTACAGATAAACATATGAAAAGATATTGAATTTATAAGTTTGATGACTTAATTAAGTTAGAAATATTGCTAAGTTAGACAAATATTGCTAAGTTTAAAATAAACTAGAAAAAAACAATTCCAAAAGCATGTAAAAATTCATATATTTAAAAAAGAAAACAAAGTATATAAAAGAAACAAAAAAGAAAACACAAAAAGAAACTAGAAATAAGAAACAAGAAAAAAAAAGACCATTGGTCCCGGTTCATAACACCAACCGGGACCAAAGGCCCGCTGGGCTTCGCGCGCAATATTTCGCGGCCCGGACAGACCTTTGGTCCCGGTTGGTGTTACCAACCGCGACCAAAGGGTCTTTGGTCCCGGTTCGTGGCTGGAACCGGGACCAAAGGTCCTTCCACGAGGATTTGTATTGGTTCCGGCCTTCATCTCCTCATTCGACTTCCCCGACGCCGCGCACCCTCTCCCCTGCCACCAGGCTGCTCCGCCGCCGTGCGCCCTCTCCCCTGCCACCAGGCTGCTCCGCCGTCGCCGTGCTCCCGCCGCCCTCTGCTCCACCGCCACCGTGCGCCGCCTCGCCTCCCGGCCGCCGCGCCCTGCTCGGCCTCCCGCCGCCCTCGGCCTCCCGCCGCCCTCTGCTCCACCGCCGCCGTGTGCCGCCTCCCCTCCCGACCGCCGCCCTCGCGGCCTCCCGGCCGCCGCGCCCTCGGCCTCCCGCCGTGCTCCCGCCTCCCTCTGCTCCACCGCCGCGGTGAGTTCATTTTTTGTGAAATCTGCCAAGATCAAAAAAGGGCAGGATAGTGTTAGGTAAATTTAAATTAGTGTTAAGTAAATTTAAATGCATGTATAGTGTTAGGTAAATTTAAATTAGTGTTAGGTAAATTTTAGTTATTTGTATAGTAAATTAGTGTTAGGTAAATTTAAATTAGTGTTAGGTAAATTTTAGTTATTTGTATAGTGTTAGGTAAATTTAAATTAGTGTTAGGTAAATTTAAATGCATGTATATTGTTAGGTAAATTTGTTAGAGAAAATAGAAGTAAAATCCAATGGAAGTAGTTTTAGTTATTTTTTCGACGACGGACGCAAATTTAGATTCTTATTTATACCTGAGGATCAAACCTTCCTAGGGCAAATAGCTTTTTTAGAATTTTTTAGGTTTGCTCCGTGTTACCTTTCTAGGGAAAATGGCTAAGCAATATTTTGCTAGAAATGTTAGTGTTTTTTTTTACATGAGAAATGTTAGTGTGTTAGTGCGTTCGGAAATGTTAGTGTTAGTGTTAGTGAGAAATTTGTTGTTTAAATTTGTTAGTGTGTTAGGAAATGTTAGTGTGTTTTTTTTACATGAGAAATGTTAATGTTAGTGTGTTAGGAAATGTTAGTGTTAATGTTAGTGAGAAATTTGTTGTTTAAATTTGTTAGTGTGTTAGTAAATGTTAGTGTTAGTGTTAGTGTTAGTGTTAGTGAGAAATGTTAGTGTTAGTGAGAAATTTGTTGTTTAAATTTGTTGTCTAAAATAGATGGACAGATTATTGTTGTCATGAGTTCATATTGTGCATACATAAATTGAAGTGTTGTGTTATTTAATTTGCTGAAATCTGTGAATGTGAATGTTGTATCTAAGCACTCGACATGTGTTGATTGTTTATTCACGGATGTATCTAGATGGATCCAAATTTTCCGGACGTCATCGACAGAGACGAGGAGTGCGAAATGCAAATGCTCCAAATTATAGCAGGACGTGCGGCCGCGCCTGTCGGTGAAGAAGATGTCGTAACTACAGAAGATTACGGCTCCCAATTTCTGAATGATTCCGGTTAGGGGTTTGAGGAAGAAGAAAATTGTAGAGAGGGGGAAGTGCCCTTAACAAACTCCGGCGAGGTATATTAAGCCTCTGTACATCGATCACACTAGATGTATTATTTGAGTTGTATTGCTGTTATTAACGAACCATTTCTTCTTTTAGCCCTCCGGATCGAGCAAATCTACAGCAGTGCCGAAACGAGGCCCGACGAAGCCGTTGAAGGAGGGTCGTAGGATAGTGATCGACCAAGTTAGTGCTAGTGGTGAACCTTTGGAAACCTTAGATTGCCGCCGCAAATATATAAATCAATGCGGGGTTATTGTTAGGGACATTGTCCCGATCATCCTTGAAGAATGGATTCAGCCGAAGGACGAAAACAAGCCAACTACTTATGTCGATGAGAAACTAAAACTTTTGTGTTGGGACACACTCTTGACAAAGGTCAACCTACCGCCAGATCTACCCGAGCACTTGAAGACAAAAGTCAAGGAGTGGACTCTTAGTAAGATGGCCGAACAATTCCGGACCTGGAAGAAAAACTTATGGAAAGCTTATCTAAAGGCGGAGGAGAAAGATCCAGATTTCACTGGACCACTAGTGAAGATACAACAGCAGTGGCCCACATTTGTGAAGCAAAGAAAATCGGAGGCCGCTGTGGCCCGATCGGAAAAAAATAAGTTAAATGCTTCGAAGAAGGAATATCACCACCATTTGGGGGCAGGTGGCTACAAGGCTGCCGTGCCTAAGTGGGAAGCCTTTGAAGCAAGACTGCTTGATAACGGGATCATTCCACGGACAGTGGACTGGCCCGAGAGGTCCAAGTTTTGGTTGTTCGCGCATGGGGCAGGGTTGGACCCGCAGATAGGGTTGATTGTTGCTCAGGGAAAATGGAAGGAAAAAATTGAGTATATAACCAAACAACTCGTGGACGCAATAGATAAAGTTCGAAGGGGAGAGTACGTGGTCGACAGAGAGAATGACGAGCTATCACTAGCACTCGGGAATCCTGAACACGTTGGACAATTACGAGGCTATGGAGCCGGTGTCACCTTGAAGCAAGGTTTTCCGGAAGACGCTCATACTTATAGAAGCCGTTAGAGAAAAAATAAGCAGGAGTCTGACCGGTTATCAGCACTGGAACGCAAGGTGCAGCAGCAGCAGGAGCAACTAGACTCAATTAGTAAGCAAAAGGCATCTCAGTTGCAGCTAGAAGATCATGTCGAAGCCACCCCATCTGATCAGCGGAAAAGCAGCGTGGGTTCCACGCATGTAGAAAATTCTGAATTCCAACCGCCGGCGGCTCACTACCCCGTGGATGATATCACGGAGAAGACAGACTGTGAGCTACACATGTCAATGAAGAACATGTCTTTCAAGGTGGCGGTCGGCTATGCTTTACCTAATCCAGCTGGAGCAAGCTACCATCTCGGAGGGATTCCACCTGTCTATGCTCGTGTCGGGGTGGATGAAGTTGTGCCGTTATATGCTAATCTGGAACTTGACATTCCTGGAGGTGACGGCGAGAAGACACTGGGAGAAGTCGAGAAAGGTATCGCTCTCTGGAACAAGAAAAACATCGTGTTTCCAAACTTGACTCCTCCGAGTAGCCGACCCCCACCTCAAGATCCATCTCCCCCACCTCAAGATCCATCCCACCCCACCTCAAGATCCATCCTCCCACCTAAAGATCCATCCCCCCACCTCATGAAGATCCACCCCCACAAGATCCATCCTCCCCACATCAAGATCCATCACTCGATGCCCCATCTGTCGCGAGTCCATCACCCGCGACGTCCCGTCCGTCGATTCCGCCCCTTGTTAAGACCTTCTCGTCAAAGCGGAAACTATCCTTCACGTCGACGCGTGAAGATAAGTTAACTCGAGCGGAACGCGAGTTGCTATAGCCTCTTCCAAAGAGATCGTACGACAAAACTCCAGAGGAACTCGAGGAGTGGGTGCGTGCCGATGTGGCCCGACAATTAGCTCCGAAACGGCCCCCGCCTAAAGAGATAATACCAGCAGAAAAAGTTGAGAAATTTATAAAAAATCTAACGGGTCCCCGGCCAGAGCCGCCTAAATTGCGAGATGACTATGATCATGTTTTGGAGAAGACAATTAGTCAAGAGCAGGAGGAGAAGGAGGCTGCCTATCGCCTAAAGAGGCAGCGGATGCAGGAGGAGAAGGAGGCGGCAGATCGCCTAAAGAAGGAGCGGTTCAAGGCGGCAAAATGCGGGAAAAACGTGGCCCAACTCGGAGAACAGGCAAAACAGTCGATCTCCCCGCTGAAGGTGATATCCGATAAGAAAGTTCACCACGACACTGGCACCATAGGCGGCCCCCAGAAGTATCAATATGCATGGACATATGTCTACGAGAAGTCCCTGGTCAGACCTGAGGAGGTCAATTCTCTAAGAACACAATTGCGTCGATTGCATCTGTGGTACGAGAAAGCCGTAGCGGCCGGGCATGAGTTCTTCTGGGTGTCATATAAGAAAGAGCATTACTTCACGGATGACGCGATGTATATTCCGTTTTCTGAAATTTTTCAGTTATTCAATCAAGACTCCCTCGACAAATCCCTCGTCAGTTGCTATTGTTTGTAAGTGATTTATTTCTGCAATTTAATGAAGTCTCTAGCTCTGCTCGTTCATTGCCTGTAATTACCTCACTACATTCTTTTGTACTGTAGAATGAAGATTGTCGAATGCAGGGAACGCCGCATCTTTGACATCGGGTTTATTGACCCATATTATATTAATGAAGTGACCGTAAATAACCATCCCGAGGACACAGAGAATAACTTGTTCCGGTGGTTAGTGAAACTAAATACTTGCGCAGAAATGATTTTTCCTTACGTCTTCCAGTGAGTGTTACTGTACCTTCTACACATTCTATTTTGCTTGCTCCATGTTTAATGTAATCGATGAGTCATGGACATATAAACGTGCGCAGTTCCCACTGGATTCTGCTAATCATTAGAGTTGACCAAGGAGTCGTTCAAGTCATGGACTCGTTAAGGAAAAACATGGAAGAGTAGCAAAGCTTGCAAGATATGCTCCAGAGGTAATTTTAATCATTATCGCTCTATATCGTCCTCTTTCATTCATTTTCTGATATCAAGTAATTAATAACTCCTTTAATCATTTTCTTTTGGCGGCCAGGGTTTGGAAACGGTTCATCGTGAAGGTTCCAGGGGAATGGAAACCGAAGTTGTATTTTATGCCACCAAGGTAAGTAGTACTATATATATAGATCCGCACAACTCTTTAATTGTAGTTTCAATACCATTATCATGCTTGATTATTATTTGATTAAATTCTATTTTCTGTAAAGTGGTGTGAGAGGCAGCAACAGGGGACAAATTTATGTGCATGCTATGTTTTTGAGTACATGCGCTCTTTTGTCAGTGAGCGGAATAGAGAACAAAGAACAGCTTATGTATGTATACACTCTTCGCAATTTTTTATTACCATATTGTGTTGAGTTCCATTCATAAATTATTTTATTATGATTTCATATATACAGTTATAAACAACTCACATATTCATATTGATCTAGATGGAGCGAATGCGGGACCAGCTCATACCAGCGAAGCGCCTAAAAGCAATTCAAGAGGAATTGGCGGGATTTTTGAACTCGGAGGTCCTGAAGAAAACTGGAGAATTTTATCACAAAAGCAATTATTTTTTGCCTCCAATGTAATTGACGTGATCTCGACGTGTGAAACGTGATGTCGGTGTAGTAATTTGAACGTGATCTCGACGTGTGGGCTTATGTTTGTATGTATGAATCAAACGTGAACTCGGTGTATTGTATAATTTATGTGTATGATTGTCTGCGCAACGTGATCTTCGTAAAAAACAATTAATCGGAAAACAAAAAACGAAACCCCTAAAAAATAAATTAGAACAAAAAATAATGCTGAAACCTTTGGTCCCGGTTGGTATTACCAACCGGGACCAAAGGGTTCCCGCCAGGAGCTCGGCAGCCTCCCCACGTGGAGGGACCTTTGGTCCCGGTTGGTATTACCAACCGGGACCAAAGGGTTCCCGCCAGGAGCTCGGCAGCCCCCCCCCCCCCCCCCCCCCCCCCCACGTGGAGGCCCATCTGTCCCGGTTCGTAAACAACCGGGACGAAAGGCACCCCCCCCCCCCCCCCCCCCCCCCCTCTTTTGTCCCGACCCTTTAGTCTCGGTTGTAAAACCGGGACCAAAGTCCCTTTGGAACCGGGACAGATGGGCCGTTTTCTACTAGTGTATGTATCTCGTGGAGTCCGCGGGCGGAGCTACAGTGTATGACTGGGGTCAGTCGACCCCGATGACTTTGGCTCAAACCCTCGTAGGTATAGCCCAGTACAAAAAATGACCCTGTCAAAATAGTATTTTGACCCCGGCCCGCCAGGCTCCATTTACGTGTGCAAGCCCACCAATTCATGCGCAAAACACACAACACTAATAGCCCACGATTCGCTGAATCACTCACTGCCCAAATTAAATAATGGAAAACGATTTACTTAGGGCGACCTAACGCGTCCTCGCGTAGGTCGCTCCGCTCGCGCGGCCGCGTGCAGCCTTTTCAGCAGGCCAATAGTGAAACACAATTTCTTGGCCCAGTTTCAGCCCAACAACTAGTTTACTTAGCTGGTTTCTTTTCTTTCCGGACCAAACTAGCTAGCTCATCGACATTCGACTATATGATACTGCTAGTAGCTAGCTAGCTCGCTCGTTTTTTTTCTAATCAGCTGCTCATCCATGCAGCTAGAGTGTACACATATCTCCTTGTTTCACATGGTGGCCCCACAAATACATGTCTTATTGTTGTAATAGTTTGTGTTTTTTGTTGGTGACTTTATTGAAAATAGTTTTGTAGCAAAAATTGTTGTTTAACCACTTTTTATTGCTAGTTTTTTTTGTTCTAATAGTTTGTGATTTTTGTTGAAATAGTATTGACTTTTGTTGCAAATATAACTACGGCAAAAAAATGTTGTTTAAGCATAGGTTTTTTATTGTAATAGTGTGTGATTTTTGTCGAAATAGTTGGTGAATTTTGTTTCAAATAAATCTGCAGCAAAAATTGTTGTTTGAACACTTTTTTCGATTGATGGGTTTTTTGTTGTAATATTTTATGGTTTTTGTAGAGATAGTTGGTGACTTTTGTTACAAATAAATTTGCACCAAAAAATGTTTTTTAAATACTTTTTTGTCGCTATGATTTTTGTTGTAATAGTTTGTGGTTTTTGTTGAAATAGTTGATGATTTTTGTTGTAAATAAATATAAAGCAATTTTTTTGTTTAACAATTTTTTTGTAGCATTACTTTATTTTATAAATGTTGTGAATATTTGTTAAAATATTATATATTTTTAAATATGTGGCGAGAGATTTTGATGGGATATATAGTTGGGATTTTGTTGCAACTTAGTTAGTCTAGACTCCACTCACGTGTACTAAAGACCAAAATTTTTTACACAACGCACATCATGTATAGCTACGGAACTTGGAAAAACGATTTTTGTTGTACATCTAAACTGTCAATGAAGTATAGCTTTTGCCCGTTGGATACATAGGCCTTTGTCTCACACGCCACTCCCTAGCGTGAGTAAAAAAACTCTAGTCTTGGGGTCACTCCCGTGAAAAAATGTGAAGGAAGGGAGCAGGCGGGTGTCAGGATGATCAGAGCCAGCGAGCGCAAAGTTGCGCGTCGGACGTGAGTATGTGACACAGCGGTGGGCTCCACCCCAAGTGGGGAAAGCATCCAGTACCCGCAGCTGAAACGAACCGTACGATGCCACGGTGGTCGAAGGGACCTAAACTGCGTGCGGATAGGTCGGCCTACGCCTAGCGCGTCCCTTAATAATCGCTCAGGTATTATGCTCGACTTCGTCGCCGTCTCGCATCTATTTTTTCCCTTCCGCGACGCGAAGTCCTGCGGTCAGCTCGTGTGGATCGCCGCCAGCCATCCCTCGTCGCCACTCCCCTCTACTGCGAATCTGCAAGTGCCACTACAACTTGTCTTTCCATCTAACTGATCCGAAGGAGATTTAATAATATTCTCAATTCCTAATTGTTTACTTAGGGTTTTTTGATGTATTAATTTAGGAAAGTGTTTGTTCGGAGGTATGGCCGTTTCACGCTTGGGTGGGTATTGACCTATTTTGGGTATAATCAGGAATCACGTGGATTTAAAAATCAACACTAGTCCTCAAATGCTCCCAGTCATAATGTCAGGTAATCTAACAAGAATGAACTTGTACTGTAATTTCACATATAAATTAATTTGTACGTATTTGGGTACTAGCGATCTCTTGCTAATTTAACAGGTAGTAAAAATTTAATGGAGTATTTCTTGAATTTGTAAAAAAAGAAAATACCTTCGTCGACAACCAATGATCCTGATCATAAAGGTCCATCAAACATTAGACGTACTACTCGTTCTTGTCATTTGTCGGTGCTTTTCCACGATGAAAATAGTGAAGACAGTGCTACATAATTGTATCATGAATCACCGCATTATTTGCCTTTTAGAGTAAAGACTTCTATATTCAACTCCACCTAAGGATGTGATGGACTGCTTTCTCATATGAAAAACGGTAGAGGCAAAAATATAGATAGGTAATTACTTTTATAATCCTACTTTATTTAAGGTATATTGACAATTAATGCTTCTTATTATCTGAGTGCTAAAAAATACATTACAAAAATGTGAACTATCTGGTCATGTGGCTATACACATTCATTCTGACCCCAGCGACCTTGTTTCCTGGCTTCGCCGCGCCGGGGAGCTCTTGCTAATCCATATTAAGTTATTTGGCTGCGCCGCTGAAGTTTACAGGGTTGACGTTCAGCGCAAGGTGCTGGAGCCCGTCCACAGCATCGGCCGCCGCGCTCTATTTCTAGGCTATCGGAGAGGTGCCTCTCCATCGAAGCAGAGAAGTTTCCATCGATCCAGCCCAACTGCCCTATACTATCGCCGTCAAACCTCGCATCTTATACCTGAACAATCGTACAAGTATTACAAGTATTGCCTCAATAACGACGACACGGAACTCACGGAAGAGGGCATCTCCGATGACCGGAATGTGCACTAGTAGAAAACGGCCCATCTGTCCCGGTTCCAAAGGGCCTTTGGTCCCGGTTTTACAACCGAGACTAAAGGGTCGGGACAAAAGGGGGGGGGGGGTGCCTTTCGTCCCGGTTGTTTACGAACCGGGACAGATGGGCCTCCACGTGGGGGGGGGGGGGGGCTGCCGAGCTCCTGGCGGGAACCCTTTGGTCCCTCCACGTGGGGAGGCTTCCGAGCTCCTGGCGGGAACCCTTTGGTCCCGGTTGGTAATACCAACCGGGACCAAAGGTTTCAGCATTATTTTTTGTTCTAATTTATTTTTTAGGGGTTTTGTTTTTTGTTTTCCGATTAATTATTTTTTATGAAGATCACGTTGCGCAGACAATCATACACATAAATTATACAATACACCGAGTTCACGTTTGATTCATACATACAAACATAAGCCCACACGTCGAGATCACGTTCAAGTTACTACACCGACATCACGTTTCACACGTCGAGATCACGTCAATTACATTGGAGGCAAAAAATAATTGCTTTTGTGATAAAATTCTCCAGTTTTCTTCAGGACCTCCGAGTTCAAAAATCCCGCCAATTCCTCTTGAATTGCTTTTAGGCCCTTCGCTAGTATGAGCTGGTCCCGCATTTGCTCCATCTAGATCAATATGAATATGTGAGTTGTTTATAACTGTATATATGAAATCATAATAAAATAATTTATGAATGGAACTCAACACAATATGGTAATAAAAAATTGCGAAGAGTGTATACATACATAAGCTGTTCTTTGTTCTCTATTCCGCTCACTGACAAAAGAGCGCATGTACTCAAAAATGTAGTATGCACATAAATTTGTCCCCTGTTGCTGCCTCTCATACCACTTTACAGAAAATAGAATTTAATCAAATAATAATCAAGCATGATAATGGTATTGAAACTACAATTAAAGAGTTGTGCGTACCTATATATATAGTACTACTTACCTTGGTGGTATAAAAATACAACTTCGGTTTCCATTCCCCTGAAACCTTCACGATGAACCGTTTCCAAACCCTGGCCGCCAAAAGAAAATGATTAAAGGAGTTATTAATTACTTGATATCAGAAAATGAATGAAAGAGGACGATATAGAGCGATAATGATTAAAATTACCTCTGGAGCATATCTTGCAAGCTTTGGTACTCTTCCATGTTTTTCCTTAACGAGTCCATGACTTGAACGACACCTTGGTCAACTCTAATGATTAGCAGAATCCAGTGGGAACTCCGCACGTTTATATGTCCATGACTCATCGATTACATTAAACATGGAGTAAGCAAAATAGAATGTGTAGAAGGTACAGTAACACTCACTGGAAGACGTAAGGAAAAAGCATTTCTGCGCAAGTATTTAGTTTCACTAACCACCGGAACAAGTTATTCTCTGTGTCCTCGGGATGGTTATTTACGGTCACTTCATTAATATAATATGGGTCAATGAACCTGATGTCAAAGATGCGGCGTTCCCTGCATTCGACAATCTTCATTCTACAGTACAAAAGAATGTAGTGAGGTAATTACAGGCAATGAACGAGCAGAGCTAGAGACTTTATTAAATTGCAAAAATAAATCACTTACAAACAATAGCAACTGACGAGGGATTTGTCGAGGGAGTCTTGATTGAATAACTGAAAAATTTCAGAAAACGGAATATACATCGCGTCATCCGTGAAGTAATGCTCTTTCTTATATGACACCCAGAAGAACTCATGCCCGGCCGTTACGGCTTTCTCGTACCACAGATGCAATCGACGCAATTGTGTTGTTAGAGAATTGACCTCCTCAGGTCTGACCAGGGACTTCCCATAGACATATGTCCATGCATACTGATACTTCTGGGGGCCGCCTATGGTGCCAGTGTCGTGGTGAACTTTCTTATCAGATATCACCTTCAGCGGGGAGATCGACTGTTTTGCCTGTTCTCCGAGTTGGGCCACGTTTTTCCCGCATTTTGCCGCCTTGAACCGCTCCTTCTTTAGGCGATCTGCCGCCTCCTTCTCCTCCTGCATCCGCTGCCTCTTTAGGCGATAGGCAGCCTCCTTTCCTCCTGCTCTTGACTAATTGTCTTCTCCAAAACACGATCATAGTCATCTCGCAATTTAGGCGGCTCTGGCCGGGGACCCGTTAGATTTTTTATAAATTTCTCAACTTTTTCTGCTGGTATTATCTCTTTAGGCGGGGGCCGTTTCGGAGCTAATTGTCGGGCCACATCGGCACGCACCCACTCCTCGAGTTCCTCTGGAGTTTTGTCATACAATCTCTTTGGAAGAGGCTTTAGCAACTCACGTTCCGCTCGAGTTAACTTATCTTCACGTGTCGACGTGAAGGATAGTTTCCGTTTTGACGAGAAGGTCTTAACAAGGGGCGGAATCGACGGACGGGACGTCGCGGGCGATGGACTCGCGACGGATGGGGCATCGAGTGATGGATCTTGATGTGGGGAGGATGGATCTTGTGGGGGTGGATCTTCATGAGGTGGGGGGGTGGATCTTTAGGTGGGGGGGGATGGATCTTTAGGTGGGAGGGATGGATCTTAAGGTGGGGGGATGGATCTTGAGGTGGGGGAGATGGATCTTGAGGTGGGAGTCGGCTACTCGGAGGAGTCAAGTTTGGAAACACGATGTTTTTCTTGTTCCAGAGAGCGATACCTTTCTCGACTTCTCCCAGTGTCTTCTCGCCGTCACCTCCAGGAATGTCAAGTTCCAGATTAGCATATAACGGCACAACTTCATCCACCCCGACACGAGCATAGCCAGGTGGAATCCCTCCGAGATGGTAGCTTGCTCCAGCTGGATTAGGTAAAGCATAGCCGACCGCCACCTTGAAAGACATGTTCTTCATTGACATGTGTAGCTCACAGTCTGTCTTCTCCGTGATATCATCCACGGGGTAGTGAGCCGCCGGCGGTTGGAATTCAGAATTTCCTACATGCGTGGAACCCACGCTGCTTTTCCGCTGATCAGATGGGGCGGCTTCGACATGATCTTCTAGCTGCAGCTGAGATGCCTTTTGCTTACTAATTGAGTCTAGGTGCTCCTGCTGCTGCTGCACCTTGCGTTCCAGTGCTGATAACCGGTCAGACTCCTGCTTCTTTTTTCTCTGACGGCTTCTATAAGCATGAGCGTCTTCCGGAAAACCTTGCTTCAAGGTGACACCGGCTCCATAGCCTCGTAATCGTCCAACGTGTTCAGGATTCCCGAGTGCTAGTGACAGCTCGTCATTCTCTCTGTCGGCCACGTACTCTCCCCTTCGAACTTTATCTATTGCGTCCACGAGTTGTTTGGTTATATACTCAATTTTTCCTTCCATTTTCCCTGAGCAACAATCAACCCTGTCTGCGGGTCCAACCCTGCCCCATGCGCGAACAACCAAAACTTGGACCTCTCGGGCCAGTCCACTGTCTGTAGAATGATCCCGTTATCAAGCAGTCTTGCTTCAAAGGCTTCCCACTTAGGCACGGCAGCCTTGTAGCCACCTGCCCCCAAATGGTGGTGATATTCCTTCTTCGCAGCATTTAACTTATTTTTTTCCGATCGGACCACAGTGGCCTCCGATTTTCTTTGCTTCACAAATGTGGGCCACTGCTGTTGTATCTTCACTAGTGGTCCAGTGAAATCTGGATCTTTCTCCTCCGCCTTTAGATAAGCTTTCCATAAGTTTTTCTTCCAGGTCCGGAATTGTTCGGCCATCTTACTAAGAGTCCACTCCTTGACTTTTGTCTTCAAGTGCTCGGGTAGATCTGACGGTAGGTTGATCTTTGTCAAGAGTGTGTCCCAACACAAAAGTTTTAGTTTCTTGTCGACATAAGTAGTTGGCTTGTTTTCGTCCTTCGGCTGAATCCATTCTTCAAGGATGATCGGGACAATGTCCCTAACAATAACCCCGCATTGATTTATATATTTGCGGCGGCAATCTAAGGGTTCCAAAGGTTCACCACTAGCACTAACTTGGTCGATCACTATCCTACGACCCTCCTTCAACGGCTTCGTCGGGCCTCGTTTCGGCACTGCTGTAGATTTGCTCGATCCGGAGGGCTAAAAGAAGAAATGGTTCGTTAATAACAGCAATACAACTCAAATAATACATCTAGTGTGATCGATGTACAGAGGCTTAATATACCTCGCCGGAGTTTGTTAAGGGCACTTCCCCCTCTCTACAATTTTCTTCTTCCTCAAACCCCTCACCGGAATCGTTCAGAAATTGGGAGCCGTAATCTTCTGTAGTTACGACATCTTCTTCAATGACAGGCGCGGCCGCACGTCCTGCTATAATTTGGAGCATTTGCATTTCGCACTCCTCGTCTCTGTCGATGACGTCCGGAAAATTTGGATCCATCTAGATACATCTGTGAATAAACAATCAACACATGTCGAGTGCTTAGATACAACATTCACATTCACAGATTTCAGCAAATTAAATAACACAACACTTCAATTTATCTATGCACAATATGAACTCATGACAACAATAATCTGTCCATCTATTTTAGACAACAAATTTAAACAACAAATTTCTCACTAACACTAACATTTCTCACTAACACTAACACTAACATTTCCTAACACACTAACAAATTTAAACAACAAATTTCTCACTAACATTAACACTAACATTTCCTAACACACTAACATTAACATTTCTCATGTAAAAAAAACACACTAACATTTCCTAACACACTAACAAATTTAAACAACAAATTTCTCACTAACACTAACACTAACATTTCCTAACGCACTAACACACTAACATTTCTCATGTAAAAAAAAACACTAACATTTCTAGCAAAATATTGCTTAGCCATTTTCCCTAGAAAGGTAACACGGAGCAAACCTAAAAAATTCTAAAAAAGCTATTTGCCCTAGGAAGGTTTGATCCTCAGGTATAAATAAGAATCTAAATTTGCGTCCGTCGTCGAAAAAATAACTAAAACTACTTCTATTGGATTTTACTTCTATTTGCTCTAACAAATTTACCTAACAATGTACATGCATTTAAATTTACCTAACACTAATTTAAATTTACCTAACACTATAAAATAACTAAATTTACCTAACACTAATTTAAATTTACCTAACACTATACAAATAACTAAAATTTACCTAACACTAATTTAAATTTACCTAACACTAATTTACTATACAAATAACTAAAATTTACCTAACACTAATTTAAATTTACCTAACACTATACATGCATTTAAATTTACTTAACACTAATTTAAATTTACCTAACACTATCCTGCCCTTTTTTGATCTTGGCAGATTTCACAAAAAATGAACTCACCGCGGCGGTGGAGCAGAGGGAGGCGGGAGCACGGCGGGAGGCCGAGGGCGCGGCGGCCGGGAGGCCGCGAGGGCGGCGGTCGGGAGGGGAGGCGGCACACGGCGGCGGTGGAGCAGAGGGCGGCAGGAGGCCGAGGGCGGCGGGAGGCCGAGCAGGGCGCGGCGGCCGGGAGGCGAGGCGGCGCACGGTGGCGGTGGAGCAGAGGGCGGAGGGAGCACGGCGACGGCGGAGCAGCCTGGTGGCAGGGGAGAGGGCGCACGGCAGCGGAGCAGCCTGGCGGCAGGGGAGAGGGTGCGCGGCGTCGGGGAAGTCGAATGAGGAGATGAAGGTCGGAACCAATACAAATCCTCGCGGAAGGACCTTTGGTCCCGGTTCCAGCCACGAACCGGGACCAAAGACCCTTTGGTCGCGGTTGGTAACACCAACCGGGACCAAAGGTCTGTCCGGGCCGTGAAATATTGCGCGCGAAGCCCAGCGGGCCTTTGGTCCCGGTTGGTGTTATGAACCGGGACAAATGGTCTTTTTTGTTTTTCTTGTTTCTTATTTCTAGTTTCTTTTTCTGTTTTCTTTTTTGTTTCTTTTATATACTTTGTTTTCTTTTTTAAATATATGAATTTTTACATGCTTTTGGAATTGTTTTTTCTAGTTTATTTTAAACTTAGCAATATTTCTAACTTAATTAAGTCATCAAACTTATAAATTCAATATCTTTTCATATGTTTATCAGTAAAAATGTAATTAAAATATCAAATTGTTGATAAAAATGTAAGCTATCTATTTACGACAAATTCATTTTTTTAAATTATAGGTGAATTCATTTAATTACAAAATTTGGAATTTGAACTCCATTACGTCATTAATTAAACTTATAAATTCAATATCTTTTCATCTGTTAATCAGAAAAATGCAATTAAAATATCAATATTCATTAATTAACTGCAATGGCGATCACAGACTCTGAAACTAACTTCGACCGGTTCCTGAGCCACGGGGTGCTGAGCCGCCGACGCTGCGCATCCAAAGAGAAGGAACCCTCACAGGGTCATAGCTCACGTGAGAAGGAACCCTCTGAAGAAACGACCACCTACTGTCATACTGCCTATCCAATAGATACATGTAGCGACGGACGTGCTCATCCTCCTCCCTGATACGGCGACGTACCACCTCCTCGGAGGCCGGCTCCCTCTGCACCGAGCGTGGCCCACGCGACTGCCACCACAGAAGATCCGGGTTGACGACGTCACCCAGATTCCTCACCAAGCTGCGCGTCCCGGAAGGTAGCACCTCCCAGTGCCAGCCCGGTGGAGCCCAGTCCCGCATATCGCCCCTCTGGTCCAACATGGACATCGTCGCCGAGAACAACTAAGTCAAAAACGCCTAAGTCAAAATTTTGTTACAATGGAAGAGTGATGAGGTTGCAGATATGAGTTTAGATGTGATATGGCAATGGCGGGCAAGCCTACATATATATAGTGAGAAATTACGGGAAGACGAAGGCGGGCAGCGGTGGAAGAAGCACACGGATCGTGTGTTTCCTTCGAGCACTTGTGGGCCGTTGGATCGGAAGCACACGGATCGTGTGTTTCCTTCGAGCGCTTGTGAGCCGTTGGATCAGGGCCTTTAGTACCGGTTCGTGTTACCAACCGGGACTAAAGAAGCACACGGATCGTGTGTTTCTTTCAAGCGCTTGTGAGCTGTTGGGTCAGGGGTGTGTTTCTTTAGAGCGCTTGTGAGCCATTTGATCAGAAGCACACGGATCGTGTGTTTCCTTTGAGCGCTTGTGAGTTGTTGGATCAGGGCCTTTAGTACCGGTTTGTGTTACCAACCGGGACTAAAGAAGCACACGGATCGTGTGTTTCTTTCAAGCGCTTGTGAGCCGTTGAATCAGGGGTGTGTTTCTTTTGAGGGCTTGTGAGCTGTTGGATCTGCACTCCCACCTCATCCACATGTACACCTTCTAATTGCCTATAAATAGCGACGTCCCTGCAGCGAAACGACACACAATGAGCGTCTACCTTTGCCACCGAACCCAATGGTTGGATTTAGCCTACCCACTGGCATGTTCCCTAACACAAGCCCTCGGGTAGGTTGAATCCAACCACTGGATTAGGGTGACACAATGATGAATTGCCGAGGAGGTGGGAGTGGTGGTGGTGGAAGTGGTAGCCATGCCCCTCGGTCGGATCCAAGCAGCTGCAAGGCGCTCTGATGATCTAAAACATTCCCAACACTTTTTGGGACGGTCGTTAGATCATCAGAGAAGTCTTGCGGCTGCTTGGATCGAAGGTCGATTTGCTGCTCACTTCACAGCCGCCAACACTTTTTGTTCTATCTACAAAATACTTCAGTTCATCGACCGAATACAAATCATTCGGATTCCCGTCATATAGCCCAACGGTGCATTTGATATGCAGGCACTCACGAGCCACCGTTGGGCTGTATGACGGGGAAACCGTGTGCATTTGATAAAAGGTTTAATACATTAATTATTACACATCACCACCAACATCCCTATCTAGTGTGTGTCCCTTTCTTCTTCGTGTGTGTCCCTTTCTTCTGATTGCGCCGTAACCATGGACAATCTTCATCACTCAACGCGATGGTTGGGTCAGTTTTCACCGTGAAGGGGGGAATTTCATGAAAATTATTGTAATCTTCCGACATGTCCGTCTTGTCCTCCACTCCTACGATGTTTCTTTTTCCTGAAAGAACTATGTGGCGCTTTGGCTCATCGTATGATGTATTCGCTTGCTTATCTTTTCTTTTTTTCGGTCTGGAAGACATGTCCTTCACATAGAAAACCTGAGCCACGTCATTGGCTAGGACGAATGGTTCGGTGTCGTACCCAAGATTTTTGAGATCCACCGTAGTCATTCCGTACTTTGGGTCTACATTTACCCCGCCTTCCAGGTTGAACCATTTGCACCTGAACAAAGGTACCTTGAAAGAAGGTCCATAGTCAAGTTCCCATATCTGCTCTATATAACCATAATATATGTCCTTTTTCCCATTGTTGTTTGTTGCATCAAAGCGGACACCACTGTTTTGGTTGGTGCTCTTTTTATCTTGGTCGGTCGTGTAAAATGTATTCCCATTTATCTCGTACCCTTGAAAAGTCAATATAGTCGACGATGGTGCTTTGGCCAACAAGTATAACTGTTCTTCAATAGTGTTGTCATGAATGAGACGTGTTTGCAACCACCCGCTGAAAGTATTCATGTGTTCTTTTTCAATCGATTCTTCAGGCTGCTCTGGGCATTTAGAGCGTAAACTATTCATGTGTTCCTGGATATACAGAGCCACAAAGATGGAATTATGTAGAATTGTGTAGTGTGCTTGATTGAAAGAATCCCAGTCCTTACACATTATTGCTTTCTTTCCTAGCGTGCCTATTCCACGCAGTCTCCCCTCATGGCGCGATAGAGGAACACCGATCAGCTTAAGGTCAGGAATAAAGTCAACACAAAACTCAATTACCTCCTCTGTTCCATAACCCTTGGAGATGCTTCCTTTTGGCCTAGCACGGTTATGAACGTATTTTTTTAATACTCCCATGAACCTCTCAAAGGGGAACATGTTGTGTAGAAATACAGGACCGAGAACGTTAATCTCTTCGACTAGGTGAACTATGAGGTGCGTCATAATATTGAAGAAGGATGGTGGGAACACCAACTCGAAGCTGACAAGACATTGGACCACATCCTTCTGTAAACCTGATAGAGTTAATGGATTGATCACCTTCTGAAAAATTGCATTGAGAAATGCACATAGCTTCACAATGGGTACTCGAACATTTTCCGGTAGAAGACCCCTCAATGCAATCGGAAGTAATTGTGTCATAATCACGTGGCAGTCATGAGACTTTAGGTTCTGGAACTTTTTCTCTGCCATGTTTATTATTCCTTTTATATTCGACGAGAAACCAGACGGGACCTTGATACTGCTCAGGACTTCAAAAAAGATCTCCTTCTATTCTTTGGTAAGAGCGTAGCTGGCAAGACCTTGATACTTATCTGGATTCAGGTGGTCGTCTCGTTCGTGCATACGTTGGTGGTCCTGCCGTGATTCTGGTGTATCTTTTGTTTTCCCATACACGCCTAAAAAGCTTAGTAGGTTCACGCACAGATTTTTCGTCACGTGCATCACGTCGATTGCAGAGCGAACTTCAGTATTTTCCAATAGGGTAGCTCCCAAAATATAGAGCACTTCTTCCATATGGTACGTGTCCATCAGCGTCATTCGAAACAGATAGACTGTCAGGACCCTTTCCAAAGATTACTTTTAAGTCCTTGACCATGTCATATATAACATCACCATTAGGTAATTTAGGATTCGTCCGAGGATCTGGCTCACCTTTTAAATGCTTGCCTTTCTTTCTTACGGCATGCCCTTTTGTAAGAAATCGCCGATGCCCCAGGTACACATTCTTGTTTCCCAAATGTATACTTTCAGTCTCACATAAACAGTGCGTGCATGCATTGTATCCCTTGTTTGACTGTCCTGAAATGTTACTAAGAGCAGGCCAATCTGTACTTAGCCCAAATCTTAAGTTCCTTACGTCAGCTGCAAATTCCGGGAACTCCCTGTCGATTTTTCTCCACTGCGACCCATCGGCGGGGTGTCTCAGCATCAGGTCTTTCTTACGGTCTTCTTTATGCCATCGTAACAACTTTGCATGCTCTTTGTTTTGGAACAAACGTTTCAACCGTGGTATTATAGGAGCATACCACATCACCTTGACAGGAACCCTCTTCCTAGGGCACGGCTCACCCTCAACATCACCAGGGTCATCTCGCCTTATCTTATACCGCAATGCACCGCATACCGGGCATGCATTCAAATTCTCGTACTCCTCACCACGGTAGAGGATGTAGTCATTGATGCATGCATGTATCTTCTGCACCTCTAATCCTAGAGGGCAGACAACCTTTTTTGCTTCGTACATACTGGGGGGTAATACGTTATCCCTTGGAAGCATCTTCTTTATTATTTTCAGCAATTTTTCAAATCCCTTGTCAGATGTACCATTCTCTGTCTTCCATTGCAGCAATTCCAGCGTGGTACCAAGCTTTTTCTGGCCATCTTCGCAAGTTGGGTACAACAATTTCTTGTGATCCTCTAACATGCTCTCCAACTTCAACCTCTCGTTTTCACTTCCGCTGTTTATCTGTGCATCAAGAATGGCCCGACCAAAATCATCATCGTGCTCATCACAATGGCTCACAATGGGCTCTTCTTCAGCTTCGTTTTCCCCCATTGCAGTATCACCGTCTTCGGTGAACGTAGGATAGTTGTCATTATCCTCTTCTTCTTCATTTTCTTCCATTATAACCCCTCTTTCTCCGTGCTTGGTCCAACAATTATAACCGGACATGAACCATGCTGCAACAGGTGGACGTGAATGGTTTTTGAGATAGAGTAATCCTGCGTATTCTTGCAGACGCTACATGGACAAGAAATAAAACCATTCGACGGCTTGTTTTTCTCAGCCACACGGAGAAAACTATGCATGCCATTAATATAGTCGGGACATTGTCGGTCACTGTACATCCATTGCCGGCTCATCTGCATTATATAAATATATCAAAAACTATTGCACTACATCATGAATATATAATAGTGACCAAATTAATTAATACAAGTTCATCACATTAAAACCAAAGTAAAGTAATTGTAATGCATAGTCCTCATAAAACATACATTAATTGAAACTAACATACAACTATCTAAAGAATTTAAATCCAACACCAAATACGATCAAAATCGCAACTAAGGTAATTACTGAACCAACAACATAATGATACCAAGCCTCTTGACTAATGGCATATTTTCTAATCTTTTTAATCTTCAAGCGCATTGCATCCATCTTGATCTCGTGAGCATCGACGACATCGGCAAGCTTGAACTCGTGTTCATCGATGATGTCGGCAAGCTTGAACTCCAATTTCATCTTCTCTTCTAGGCATTGGAGACGAAGATCTTCACTTCTTTTCAATTTTGATTTCAAATCATTGTTTTCTTTTACAAAAAACTCGACAATAGGGTCGGTTGGAATTTCTGGTTCAACTACCTCCTAGATAAAAGTGTCTATGTCAAGTTGGTAGGTATAGTTGTTATAAACACGAAATGAAACAAATAGTTATGAAAATATACCACATCCGAATCATAGACCGGACGAGGGCCGACGGGGGCAGATATTAAAACCATGACACTATACATATAAAAAACATAAGAAAATTATACAAGAAATAAATATGCTTTTAAATCATACAAGTAATTTTTCTTAAAATAAAAGATAAAGAAAAAAGGCTCACCGAGGTGGTGTCGGTGACGGGATGACGCGGACTATCGACGGCGGTGAGGACGGGATGACACTAAAATCCACAAATAATAAGTTAATTTGAGCTCAAAATGCATATAAAAAATAAACTCTCTAACTTAGGCATTTCATCAAACACCTAGCTAGCACTACAAAAATGAAATGAGCTAAACTAGCAATAAAATGAGCTAAAGTTGCAACTTCGGAGGAAAGGATGATGTTGCTAACCCTTGAATAGATGGGGTGCCTTCAATCCTCACAAGTGGTGCAAAAAAATGGGGATTAACTTGAGTGATGAACTCGAGCTCAAAATGGTGGTGGAGCTCGGGTGGAAGATGATATATGCAAGGAAGATTCCCTGACAGGGGAGCCCACGGCTGCGGCAGTATGTGCCGCATGTGGTGACACTTTGGTCCCGGTTTGTAACACGAACCGGGACCAAAGGTCCAAAACGAACCGGGACCATTGCTCCCTGGCGCCACTGCTAATCGAACCGGGACCAATGGACCCTTTAGTCGCGGTTCATGCGGGACAAAAGGTGAAAATGGAAGGCCTGTTTTCTACTAGTGATATCGCCACTGATGGGCGTGTTGGTTACCAGCCCGAGGAAGTCGTTGGGCCGGCGCTCCTCCGTATCAAGAATTCTGAACATGCACGAATCATAGTCGACCACATAGACATGGCGCGGGAATTGCACCACGCCTAGTTCGCTGGCGGGATCGGCGACAAATTATACGGTCCTCACGCCGTCGTCCTCGTGGATGTCGGGTACGGGGAACACGGAGCCTGTGAAGGGGTCGAGAATGCATGTGTGTCGGGGATATGAACCCCGGATGTCCCAAAGAGACCCATTTCTTCAGAACTCCCCGAGCCGGTTGGACAAGAGCCGACTGAAACCTGCCGGCTGTATCCAGCCACCTGCGTCTACCCGGATACGGACGTCCGGCTGGGCTGGAGCCGGACGCACCAACCGACAACTCCGTACAAGTGGGCCAGGCCCGTATAACCGCTCCTGGTGAACAGTACCCTCTGTCGGGCATCTCCTGTACCGAATCATGACAACAAGCTCCAGCCGGCTCAGAAAGTAGTGATGTCAAAGGGGCAAACTTGTAACTTCCCTGAAACCGAAAACCCTAGCCCGCTGCCTATATAAAGCGGGCTAGAGCCTCCTGCGCGGGCATATGAAAGCGAGAGGCACACAAGCAACCAATAACACCCAGGTAGATCATCTTCAACCTCCAGCCGGCTAGGGCCTCCAGCCGGCTGCCACCCGAAACAGCTCAAGGAGCACCATTGTAGCCCGATTCTGTGATCAAGCAATAAGAACAAGAAGAGCAGGACATAGGGGTGTTACCTCCTCGAGGAGGGCCCCGAACCTGGGTAACTAGCGTGTGTTTGCGTGCTTTTTGCCCAATCCCGCGCGAGCATCCATCGTCGCCTGCCCCATAATCTTTTCCATCTCTGATGGATATGCCGTGCAACCCACCATGACATTTGGCGCCCACCGTGGGGCCCGCGACGAGCGGAGTCACGTTCTGCGCGGGATCCCGGACCGTAGATGATCGGCGGATCGTCTCCGGCCTCGTGCTCTCCATCGGCTCCATCGGCTGCGTCCTCGAAAACACCAAGAGCTTCGCCGACGTGGGCTTCACCAGCGGAGGCACGGTCGTCACCCTTGGCGAGTTCCACGTCTATGTCGCCGTCGCCGCCAAGGAATACCCGGAGGTGGTCTACTCAAGCTTGGCTCCTTCGATCTTCATCGCCAGCACCTGCGACGACGACGCCGCCTTCGGCTACCTCGACTCTGGCGACGCCGACCGCGACGACGCCAAGCTCAACGTCTACGCCGAGGTGCACATGGTCGAGCACGTGGCGGAGGGAGGCGCCATCGCCGCTACGTTCATGAAGCTGGAGAACTCTCTCGCTTCCAGCGCAACCTGGAGGCCGACTTCGAGCTGCTAAGCACCCCCATCGTGCCGGGTGCGGACCCAGCCAAGGCGGCGGCTGAACTCGAGAGGATGCGTCAATAGATATACGACAAAGCTCTTCACCTCGCATCGACACAACGCCGACTCAACGCCACGATGCGCGAGTACAACACCGTCCACGGCTTCGAGCCGGCACGAGGCAACACGGAGAAGCTGAATGAGGTCAGGCGCAAAGGAGGGGACCTCGGCGGTGTCCTGAACCGTGCCGGCCAGCCGCACGAGCATTCGGACATCGTCCGGCCCGAGTACAGCAACCCGGTGCAAAACATGAAGGCTGCGGAGGCGGCCGCAGCAGAACTACCTCATCTCCAAGGTGAGGAGCTACGCCAACAGGCACGCCGGGTCCAGGAGCTCATCGCCGCGGCTAACCGGCAGCAACGCGAAACCGAGGCGACGGCGAGCCGAGAACATCATGAGCCGCCTCCAGGCTACGACCCAGCCGGCAAGTCCAAGCAAGGCGCTGAGGCGTCATCCACAAGCCGTGGAAGGGCGAAGGACAAGCAGCCACGAGCTCATCACGAGGGAAGCGCAAGCTCGCATCCTCGTGATCACGGCCGCAATCCGGCCGGACGACGCGAAGACGGCAACCGGAACGGGCCGTAAACCGGCCGCAGTGTCAAGGAGCGAATCGGACACAAGGTCACCATCGAGGAGCGCCTGGGACCACTGGGGCCCGAAACAAGCCACGACGCTCGCCTCCGCATCGACGCGCTCAAGGCGTCAAGCATCATCGAGGAGGAAGACATCACTGCACATCGCTGCTTCGGACCTCGCATCCGGACCGAGCAGTTCCCGCGGGGATTCACCCTCCCGAGGGATACACCCAAGTACAACGGCACCGCGAAGCCGGAGGACTGGCTCGCCGATTACGTCACGGCGGTCAACATCGCAGGCGGCAACAAGCGAGTGGCCGTACGCTACATGCCACTCATGCTCCAGGGGTCGGCTCGGACCTGGCTGAACAGCCTGCCGGCTGAAAGCGTCAACAGCTGGCTGGACTTTGAAGAGGTGTTCAACCGCAATTTCACCGGCACCTACTTGCGCCCTGGCAACGCGCAGCTGCTCGCGCTGTGCAAGCAGAAGGACGGCGAGTCGGACCGAGCCTACCTCACCCGATGGACTAGCCTACGCAACTCTTGCGAGGGAGTCCTCGAACTCCAAGCCGTCCAGTACTTCATTCAAGGCTGCCGAGATCAGACGCTACTCAAGCACCGGCTCCTAAGGAAGAGCCCGAAGACCATGGCGGAACTCATGGCGATCGCCGACGAATACGCCACCGCCGACGCGGGCATGACCAACCCGATCCGACTCGACTAAGCCGGAAGAATCATCACGACGGAGCCGGCCGCACGCCGCAGCCGGGCGGAGAACCAGGAAGGAGGAAAATCAACCCGGCGTGACTCCGACGCAGCCGGCAAACGCAAGTCCACGGACGACCGCGTCGAGTCCAAGGTCGTCGCCACCACAGAGGGAAGGCCGGCAGGAGGCTTCGACAACCGCCGCATGAGGACAAGCAGCGACATGCGCCAGACCAGGGCGAGGAACAGCTACGAGTTTCTACTCGATCAACCGTGCCGGGGAACCATGGCGACCGGCCGGCGAACCACACCGTTCGGCAATGCACCCGCGGCCGCCCAAGGCCACCACCGTACGAACGACGAAATCCGCCTCCACCTCTAGGTGAAGCCGGACGAGACGATCGAAGACGCGACGATGGACGGCGCGAAGACAGGAATCGCGATGATCGCCAACGCGAAGAACAGAGAAGGGAGCGACTTCCATCTCCGCCCCCAGGGGTCCAGACGGCTATCAGAATCCGGATGCTGCTAACATCATGTTCGTTAGCGAGCGCGACGACAAGCGAAGCCGGCGCGAACGATTCAAGGAGGTGAATGCGGTGGTTCCACCTGTCCCCCAGTACCTCAACTGGTCGCAAGAACCAATCACGTGGGACCGCAGCGACCACCCAGAGCTGATGCCCAACCCAGGCGGCTATGCCTTGGTCCTGGAGCCCATGATCATCTCCACCAAGCGCACTTGCACCTTCTCACACGTCCTCATCGACGGAGGCAGCAACATCAACATCCTCTACCGCGACACGCTTGAGAAGTTGGGCGTCTCCGAGTCCAGCTTGACGCCGAGCCGAACGGTCTTCCACGGCATCGTGCCGGGGCGAGCCGGCTCATCCATGGGCCTCATCCGACTTGACGTCCTATTCGGCACCAAGAACAATCACCGCCGCGAGACCATTTCCTTCGAGGTGGTCGACCACTCCAGCGCCTACCACGCCATCCTCGGGCGGCCGGCGCTCGCCAAGTTCATGGCCCACACTACGCCTACCTCAAGATGAAGCTACCAGGCCCCCGCGGAATCATCACCGTCGTCAGAGACTACAAGCGCTCCATCGCCTGCGCCTCGGACAGCGCGAAGGTGGCTGAGACCATGGTCTGCAACGAGGAGATGAAGCAATTCAAGCGCAAGGCCAGCAAGGAAAAGCTGGAGATCCCGGAGTCGGCCAAGCCGGCTGGCGAGTCCAATTTCCAGGCGGCGCGAGACACAAAGAAGATCTACTTCGACGATAATGACAAATGCAAGTTCGTCACCGTGGGGGCGAGCCTGGACCCCAAATAGGAAAGCGCGCTCATCGAGTTCCTCCGTGGGAACCGGGACATCTTCGCGTGGTCCCCCAAGGACATGCATGGTGTACCGAGGGAACTCGCCGAGCACTCTCTACACGTCCGGCCAGATGCCAAGCCGGTGAAGCAGTCGCTACGACGCTTCGCGGAAGGAAGAAGACAGTTGATAGGAGAAGAGATAGCACGGCTACTTGCGGCCGGGTTCATCAAAGAAGTACAACACACGGAGTGGCTAGCCAATCCGGTGATAGTGGAAAAGAAGAACAAGAAATGGCGGATGTGTATCGATTACACCCACCTCAACAAGGCCTGCCCCAAGGACCCCTTCACATTGCCGCGCATCGACCAAGTGATCGACTCCACGGCTGGCTGCGACCTCCTCTCCCTCCTCGATGCCTACTCCGGCTACCACAAAATTCCGCTGAACCCGAACGACCAGCTCAAGACCGCCTTCATCACCCCCTACGGCCCGTACTGCTACACCACCATGCCATTCGGCCTGAAGAACGCAGGAGCAACATACCAGCGCTGCATGCAGAAATGCTTGCACGACCAGATTGGTCGTAACGCGCACGCCTACGTCGACGATGTCGTCATCAAGACCAAGGAGAAGCACACCCTCCTCACCGACCTCAAGGAAACCTTCGACAACTTGCGCCGCTTCCAGATGAAGCTCAACCCAGAGAAATGTGTGTTCGGCGTTCCAGCCGGACAGCTACTCGGCTACCTTGTGTCGGCACGAGGAATCGAGGCCAACCCGGAGAAAATCGCCGCCATCGACAACATGCGACAACCAAGAAGTGTCAAGGACATCCAAAAGTTCACCGGCTGTTTGGCATCCCTCAGCCGCTTCATCAGCCGGCTCGGCGAGAAGGCTCTCCCGCTCTACCATTTGCTGAAGAAAACGGACAAGTTCGTTTGGAGCGACGCGGCGGACGCCGCCTTCAAAGAACTCAAGCGTGCAATGGCCACCACCCCGGTCTTAGCACCGCCGGCTCCAAAGGAGCCCATGCTCATGTACATCGCCGCCTCCAACCGAGTCGTTAGCGTGGTCCTGGTGGTGGAACGGGATGAAGCCGGCAAGCAGCGGCCGGTTCAGCGGCCAGTCTACTACCTCAGCGAGGTGCTCTCACAGTCAAAGCAAAATTACCCGCACTACCAGAAGCTCGTATACGGCGTGTACATGGCAACGAAGAAGCTGAAGCACTACTTTCAGGAGCATCCGATTAAGGTGATAAGTGACGCTCCGCTTGCCGAGATCATAAGTAACAAGGACGCAACCGGCAGAGTCGCAAAATGGGCGATCAACCTGACGGCGCACGGAGTCGAATATGACAAGAGAACAGCGATCAAGTCACAGGAGCTGGCAGATTTCCTCGCCGACTGGACGGAGACGGACCACGTACCGCCGCCACCCAACTCCGGCGAGCATTGGCTCATGCACTTTGATGGTTCCAAAAGATACTGGGGACTCGGCGCCGGAGTCGTCCTCACCTCACCCAAGGGGGGCCGACTTCAGGGTGCAAGCGGGACGCACCGCAGTAACCCGCACGTACGCCACATACGCCGCTATGAGTACGCGGTATGCCGCGTATGTACCGTGTATGTGTCGCGTTTCTTTGCGGCGCCGCGCACGCCGCATAGGCTGATCGTTATAGCTCGCGAAGCGCAATAGAAGTGAAAAAGGAACTTCAGAAGAAGAAAATCGAAGAACAAAAGAACTGCTCATCAAGAACTGCTCGTTAGGTCGCCACCAGCGCTCTAGAAATCGAAGCCACCGCCGTCGTCGAACCCGGCGTCGTACTCGCCAGCGTCACCGATCATGTCACCGATGAGGAGGACACCAAGCGCGCCTCTGAGGAGCCCGGCGCCGAGCCCCATCCCCATGCCGCCGGCCTTCTTGGGCGGCTTCACGGCCTGCTGCTGGTACCCGTACCCGGCCTGCTGCTGCGGCGGGTAGCCGTACCCGTAGCCGTCTTGCTGTGGCGGCGGGGGTGGGTAGCCGTATCCGCCCGGCTGCTGCGCCGGGTACCCGTAGCCGTACTGCGGGGGCGGGCGCGCTCGGCGCGGAGGAGCACGGCCCCAGGCGAGGTCTCCATGGCGTGGTCCTTGAGGACGAGGCAGACGGCCCCAAGGAGGTGGACGCGGGCGAGGAGGAGAGGTAGTGCACGGTCTCCCAGTTGGTGAGGCAGGGGAAGAAGGTGGTGAGGAAGACGACCATGCCGTCCACAGACCATGACGAGGAGAACGTGGTGGATGCTCGGGTTGCAGGGGAGGCGTTGTTGGCCTTCGACGCCATGGCTGCCGTGGCGGCCGAGGCAGATGCGCCGCCGCCCCCGCCGGGACAAGGCTGCTGCTTGCTCTCTTCTCCTCCGACGGGACGGATTGCTCTGAATCTCCGATGGAGACAGGGAATCGAGGAAGAAGACCAATCCTATCGCTGACTTATTCGCTGCCATATACGGCGCGATGCGGCAACCGCGGCCCGGCCCGCATGCGCCGCCTTTTTTCCTTGCACTTCCGTGGATGCTCGTATGTCTACCTAAATGGGCCCAAATTTGCGGCGCCGCGGACGGCCCACTCCCGTTTGCACCCTGAGGCCGACTTGAATACGTGTTACAAATCCACTTCACGGCATCCAACAATGTAGCTGAATACGAAGCTCTCGCGCACGGCCTCAAGCTCGCCAAGGCCATGAACATCAAGCGGATCCTCTGCTACGGCGACTCCGACTTGGTGGTCCAGCAGACCACTGGTCACTGGGACGCCAAGGACCCCAACATGGCCGCCTACCGCTTCTTCGTCCAGCAACTCGCGGGATGCTTCGACGGATGCGAATTCCACCACATACACCGCTCCAACAATGACGCTGCTGACACGTTGGCGAACATTGGTTCTCTTCGCGAGGAAATCCCACCCGGCGTCGCCGTCGAGAAGCTGTACAAGCCATCCATCACGCCGTGTCCCGGCTCCGACTCCATCCGGATGCCGCCAGGCGCGGAGTCGGCTGGGCCGGCTCCAGGCGAGCCGGAAACCGTCGAGGTCCTCGTCATCGAAGAGGCTCCGCCATGGACCCAACCCTTCCTCGCTTACCTCGCCAATGACGAGCTCCCGGCGGACGAACTCATCGCCAGGCAAATCAAACGCCGAGCAAGTGCTTACACCATCATCAACAACGAGCTATACAAACGCAGTGTCTCTGGAATATTCCAGCGCTGTGTGAACCAAGAAGAAGGAATCAAGATCCTCAAAGAAATCCATCAAGGCGAATGCGGTCATCATGCGTCCTCGAGGGCGATTGTGGCTAAGGCATTCAGGCACGGGTTCTACTGGCTGACTGCGCTGGCGGACGCAAACCCGCTGGTCCGGCTCTGCAACGGTTGCCAACAATTCGCAACGCAGAAACACACGCCGGCCTCAGCACTCAAAACAATTCCTATCACCTGGCCGTTTGCCGTCTGGGGGCTCGACATGGTCGGCCCGCTGAGAAGATCCAGTGGAGGCATGACACACTTGCTAGTAGCCGTCGACAAGTTCACGAAATGGATTGAAGCCAAGCCGATCAAGAAGCTGGATGGACCAACAGCAGTCAAGTTCTTCAAAAGCATCATCTACCGCTTTGGCTACCCCAACAGCATCATCACGAATAACGGGTCGAACTTCGTCAAGGGAGAATTCGCCAAGTTCTGCGGCAGGACCGGCATCCGGCTCGACGTGGCCTCCGTCGCACACCCACAGTCAAATGGGCAGGTCGAGCGGGCAAACGGCCTCATCCTATCCGGCATCAAGCCTCGGTTGCTCGAACCACTCGAGCAAGCAGCCGACGCATGGGAAGAAGAGCTACCTTCCGTCCTCTGGAGCCTAAGGACAACACCGAATCGCCCAACCGGCTTCACCCCCTTCTTCCTCGTCCACGGTGCTGAAGCCGTCATGCCAACTGACATCGAGCACGATGCGCCCCGAATCGTGCTGTACACAGAAGCATAAGCTAAACAAGCCTATGAGTACGGAATGGACCTGCTCGAAAAAGCGCGCCAGCTTGCCGAGTCAAGATCGGCGATGTATCAGCAAAAACTACGCAACTACCACAACCGGCAGGTCAGGCCGGTCCGCTTTCATGAAGGCGACCTCGTGCTACGACTAATCCAAGACACGAAGAACATGCACAAGCTTTCATCACCCTGGGAAGGGCCATTCATCGTAAGCAAAGCGCTCATCAATGACGCATACTACTTGATTGACGCCCGCGAGCACAAGAAGGACATGATGGACAAGGAAGGCGATGAAACGGAAAGGCCATGGAACGCGTCACTCTTGCGTCGATTCTACACTTGAGAAAGAACCATGTATGTATCACCCATGCTATCAATAAAGAAATGAGAATGATGAACACATGAGCAGTTTTTCGCAACTCTTTTCTGCATTTCCTTTCCGGTTCATCTGGCAGCCGGCAAGCTTGCCTTTAGCGGCCGTGTAGCGTAACTAACCCCTAAACGGCTAACTCTTCGAATCTGGTTAAGGCCGGCAAGAGAACAAGCTGGAGGGGGCCAACAACGTGAAAAACGCATAAAGGAAAGTACCATCGGCTGAAAAAATGTTGTTCTATAAACCGAAGATCGGGGACTCCGAGCGGGCAGGAGAGGGGCTCCGCTCGCCGCCAGGCACCGCAACGGCGGCGCCTCCGTCACCGCCGCGGCTAGCCTTTGGCGGCCGGCCCCGGCCGCGCTTGGCACCTGCATTGGAGGACTGTCGTGGGGTCACTCTTCGACTACCCCACGGTGGTGATACCTGGGTCACGCCAAGGACATCTGCCTTATGACGAGGGCCCAAGGAAGGCCCAAGGAGGACGACGTGCGGCCCAAGATAGTCGATGTTAGGTCATCGGCCTTGATCGTCTTGTAAGTGCCATCGGAACCGTTCACCCGAGACCTAGCCTACCATATAAAGGCTAGGAGGGTCCCTCGTCTAGGGTAACGCATACGCTCACAATCATAGCCGCCATCTCAAACCCTAGCGAGATTGCCATCTCGCTATTGTAGCCACACTCAACATCAATACCAGACAAGCAGGAAGTAGGGTTTTATCCTCCGGGAGCCTGAACCTGGGTAAACGCCTCGCCTGTTAGCCGTCGTGATCACCAGCGCTCATCTCTCTCCCCTTCAATCAACCCGGGGTACTCGATCCAGGGATTTGCCGAGTCCCAGCCTCGTCAATTGGCGCCGTCTGTGGGAAAGAACGAGCGCTGGAACCATGGTCGCACCGGCCCCATCAACCTTGAAGATCGACGCCTGCACCAGGGAGCCAATCTGCTTCGGCTCCTTCGAGTACGCCAGCCACCCGCCGGCCCATCGCTCGGTGTACGCTGAACTGCGTGAAGGTATGTCGATCGCCTTTGGTACCATGCACTACCTCATAGACAGTCGCGGAACACTCCGATCTACGGCGGCCGCGCTACGCGCGGTGGTGACACCCGCATCTGCGTCGACTACGTCAACCACGCCTTCACCCACCGTGGAGATCGCATCTGCTGCGAATGCAGCGATCGCATCTTCGACTGCCGCGAAGATCGCATCTGCCACGACTACAACGACCATGTCATCACCTGCCGTGATCGCATCTACCGCGACTGCGGCGATCGCATCTTCGACTGCCGTGAAGATCGCGCTCGCCTCGACTACACCAACTGCCTCCATGGCAGAGATCGCGCCCAACGCGACCACAACACCCGCATCTCCAGCTGCCAAGGAGATCGCATCGGCTACGACCCCTGCGCGGATCAAGTCTACTTCGACTACCTTGATCGCGTCGCGGGCAAGGCCAAGATCTAAATCGACTCCGACCACGTCGGCCACGCCTTCACGCCGCGAGATCGTCCGCAAGCCAATCACACCCGCATCGACGACAGCGACTCCGTTCCTCGCGTCCGCGGTGAAGGTCGCGAAACTCTACGGAAAGAGCCTCAATGGCGATTGTGGTACCCACCACGTTGCAGCCATTTTCGACTCCGAGCACGGCTCGGACGAAGGAAGCAGCAGTGGAAGCATCAGCCCCACTCCCCAGATTTACCCCGCACAAGTCTACATGGCCGGCCCGTCGCGGGCCAACGGCGACGAACCCGCATATCCACTGGAGGTGGTCATGCCGGACCAGGTGACGCGACTCACCATCACCCGCGACATGGCAATCAGAGCCCTGAAGCACGTTGAGGAGGGCACGTACCCCCCACCAGATGCACCCCGAGAGGACCTTATGGCGGTCCAGTACCTGCTGTGGAAGGAAAGCGAACGACTTCGCGCAGAGAAGGCCGAGCTACTCCGACGCAAGGAGGAAACCGACGCGGCGAGTGCTAGGAGGGCCGCTTATTCATTCACTACTGCCTCGACAGAGGTCTCGCAAGGAGCAAGACGCCACAGGGCCCGCGTGCCCCGGATGACAGAGGCCGAGCGTGCCGGAATCACCCGCAACCTCGAATCGTCATACATGACTGAAGACGCGGACGGGATACCCGTCCCCAAAACACCCGGAGCTGCCCTCATGGCAGTCGAAACATACCTGCGACTGAGGCAGCCGCCTGAGGGTGACGCCCGTGCTCTCCTCCACAAGCAACAGATCATGTCTATCAAGGCAGTTGAAGAAGCTCCGGCGAACAAGGCGCCAACAGAAAGGGCGCAAGAAAATCGGGGTCGCCGCGACCGCGAACCCGCAGCACTCACAGGCCTAGCTCCAAGACAACAGCGACAGCCGCAACTAGGCGAAGACCTCCGCAACGTCATCACACAGAGGACGGTAGACCGCAGCCGCACACGGCGGACGGTCAGCACACCCAATGCTGACGACCGCGACGATAGCGACTTCGAACCACGCGGCGCCGCATGCTTCAGCTTCAACATCCGCGACACAAGAATGCCCAAGGGCTTCAAGCTCACGGCAGAAACGGTCAAGTACGACGGAAAGCAGGACCCGAGAGACTGGTTGGAGGACTACCTCATAGCGTGCAGTTGCCAGGGCGGTACTTCGACTACAGCCATGCAATACATCCAACTGATGCTCACAGGATCTGCACGCGGGTGGCTCAACACTCAACCCAAGGACGCCTTCAGTACGTGGGACGAGTTCGCGGATGCCTTCGTTAAGAGCTTCCTGGGGACGTACTCAAGGCCGACAACTTTCGTCGAGCTCCAAGCATGCAAGCAGGGACAAGACGAGCCGCTCCGGTCGTACATCCAGCGATGGACCCTGCTCCGCAACACCATGGAAGCCACCTCGGAAGACCGAGTGATGGATGCCTTCATGCACGGCGTCTACCGCCGCGACCTCCGCGAGGAATTTGGTAGGCTCCGGCCAAGAAACATGATTGAGCTCATGAAGATAGCCAACCAGTGGGCAGACGGAGAGGACTCGGTCCGTGATACTTCACGAGACGAGGCCGGACCAAGCAACTGGCGGGAAGGACGCCAGAAGAAGAAGTCGCGTTACCATGGCAATGACTCAATAGAGTTAGTAGCGGCGGGATTCGAAACCCCCCGCGAGGATGAAGCACGCGACAGCAGTCGCCAGTACAGTCGAAGCGGTGACGACCAGAGTCGCCAATACAGCCAAGGGCAATTCAGCCGAAGCGGTGGCAGCACCTACCATGGCGACGGGAGCCGCAAACGAGAGTGGCAGAGGCGCACGCTGACTCCGGAGGAAGAGCTGGAGCAACCCTGCAAGCACCATATGTTCAGGAACCCGGAAACGGGCAAGTGGGGATCCCGCCACCTGTTGAAGGACTACAAAAAGGCACGCAGGATATACAAGGACTCTCCAACGTCGGTCTTCCGGGGGCGCCCCCTGCCGCGCTTTGCCGCTACGGGAGGAGTCATCTCGATCTCCTTCTTTGGGGCCATATCCAAGAGGGGAGAGCTGGAGACGCGAGAGTGAGAAGACGAAGATGAAGAGAAAAACACGCCGGCGTTGATACTTATAAGGAGACAGGGAAGCAGAGCAACCGTTAGCGGCCCGTCTCCAGGCGACGCGTGTCACCAGCGCAGGAGACGGCGAAGCCGAGGGGGCAAAAAGCGAAGCGCTGGAGACAAGACGATGCAAAGGCAACACGTGGCCTGCGAATGGACCAAGGAGGCGAAGCGATACCTGGGGGCTGCGCAGTCGGCAAGCCGGCTCCGCGCACCCGAATGGGAAGAATCACCCCGAGTCACGGACCCGGGGGCTGCCACGCCGTCAGCCGGCAGAAAATTCCCGGGGGCTGCGCAGCCGGCAAGCCGGTTCCGCAGACCCGGACGCATATCTATACATCACCCCGAGTCACGGACCCGGGGGCTGCCACGCCGTCAGCCGGCAGAAAATTCCCGGGGGCTGCGCAGCCGGCAAGCCGGTTCCGCAGACCCGGACGCATATCTATACATCACCCCGAGTCACGGACCCGGGGGCTGCCACGCCGTCAGCCGGCAGAAAATTCCCGGGGGCTGCGCAGCCGGCAAGCCGGTTCCGCAGACCCGGACGCATACCTACATCACCCCGAGTCACGGACTCGGGGGCTGCCACGCCGTCAGCCGGCAGAAAATTCCCGGGGGCTGCGCAGCCGGCAAGTCGGCTCCACAGGCCCGGACGCATAACTACATCACCCTGAGCCACGGACTCGGGGGCTGCACGATATCAGGACGGTGAAAGAAAATCACTAAACAAGAAAAGAACATAAAATTTCGACCCGGATCGATGCTCAAACCGGCCCAAAATTCGGGGGCTAGGCATGGTGATTATCATCACCAAAACAAGCACAATGGCCCAACAATCACAAAGACAACAGCATTTGAAGACAGCAAGCAATACAACGAAAGATAATCATCAGTACAGAAGATAGCAAGTTCTACAGTTATGCCCGGCATTCCAGGGAGGTAGATTTAATCAAGGAGCAGCGGAATCGGTGGCAGCGACAGCGTCGCCGGCTCTAGCATCTTCAGTCGGCCGTGCCGTCGCGGACGGCTCGGCGGGCACCAGCGTCGTCAAGTCCATTGCCTCGGCAATTCTCCCTGAAGCCATTAGGATCTCCGGACGCAGACTCGCGAGAGACGTTCCCGTGCGAAAGCCACCCACCAGCATGCTCATCTGCACACTTGGATACCATGACTTCACCAAGGCCAACGCCATGTCGGTGCCTCCGCGCGCCGCCATCTCCACCTGCTCGTTGATGTCGGCTGGCGCCCCTTCAAGCCGGGCGGACAAATCATGGAGAGCAGCTGGCAAGGGAGCATCCGGCCATAGGTTCTCGAGCACGCCGTTGGCCGCTTCCTTCAACCGTTTGAACTCCTGGCCGAATCGGAGAAGACGGGAGGTGGCAGTCGGAGCAGACCTAGCAGCGGCACCAGAGGACTCCGGTCGGGAATGAGCCGAGGCAGCGTCTTTCTGGATTTGCGCATCCACCACGGGATAAAGGCCTGCATTTCAAACCGGTGAGGCCGAGTAGAAGACCCCAAGCAAGAAGTCGAGGAGAAAGGAACCTCACTTACCGAGGATCAGTTCGTTCACGCGCTCAACTTCCTTGATCAGGCCGCCCACCAGCTGTTCATGCTCGAGCTCACGCGCCTTGGCCGCCTGGACAATCTGGTCGTTGGCCTCAACGGACTCCTTCAGCTGGATCCTCTCAGCTCGACCGCATTCTCGCGGAGTGACTCGACCTCGCCCCGTTTCCTCCGCTCAGCTTCCCGCAGCTTCTCCGCTTCCTCGCCCAGCCGGACGATTTCCAGGCGGCGCTCCTCCGACGTCTTTTCCGCCGCCTGGAGGTCGGCCTTGGCCAATGCCAGAGTGGCGTCCTTCTCCTTCAGTTGCCTCTCCAAACCAGCGCGGGAGGCGGTGTCGCCTGGGGGGGGGGGGGGCGAGTCTTCATCGGGTCAAGACATGCAAGAAAGAATACAGAACGACAAGACAGAGGATGCGAGCAAGAAAGAAAACCAGACCTTTGGCCGCCTCAAGCTCTCGCCTGAGCAAAGTCGTCTCCTTGGCCGCCTCGGCAAAGCCATACTCTATGGAGGAGTAGAGCAATGTTATGTTGGCCAGGTTCTCCTTGGCCTTCTGCTCCACCAGCGTGGCAAGGGGGAACTTCCCCGATGCGTCGGGCAGGGCCGGCACCGGCCCTGAATACGGAGGAGAAGACACCAAGATGGATTGGTGGGGACCGGGGAGCGAAGCCGTCACCCCAGCTATGGCCTTATCCTTGGCCGTTTCGGCCACTGACGTGGAAGGAGTGGGGAAGGCGAGGTATCCGGCCCCGGCGCCGGGCCGGAGAACTATCTGGAAAGCATCCACCGGCGCCTCCGCGCCACCTCCTGAAACCGGAGGGTCGGAGTCGACCACAGGGGGAGCGGCATTTGCCGACACCCGGCCAACCGGTTCCACATCCGTCGTCGCCGTCGCCTCTGGAGGCGGACCAGCCATTTGCGCCACAGGAGCCTCAGGAGCAGGCCTCGAGGCCGACTCCACCATTGCGGCGGGCGCCGTCTCCGCTATTGGAAGCGGCGCTCTGCAAAACGAAGAAAGCGTCACCACCAAAAAGTACAAGCCGCAAGATTTTCTGCCACAAGACAAGGACTTACCCGTCACGTGAGCCCAGTTCCCTGAGTTTCTTCCTCTTCAAGCGTTTCGGCGGGAGGGCCGATGCATCGTCGAGCAGGCGTTTCCCGCCTCCGGAGAGTTCCTCCCCGCGCTTCGCAGGAACAGCGGAGTCGTCCTCCGGCCGCTTTGTAGGGGCCGGCACCACTTCAACCTCCACACCGGCCCCCGCGATATTGCCGGCGTCCACGCCCCTCCTGTCGTCTCCTTGGCCGCCTCGGCAGCAGCCAGCCGCCTCGTGGCTGTCCTGGCGTCCATCTCATCCCAAATCGAATCCGCCTGCGCCAGCTCCGCATAAATAGCTTTTTCCATACCTTCAATGCCCAAGTCGTAACCAGGATCAGCAACAAGAATAGGATTAACCACCTGGACGCTGGTTCCGCCGGCGAGAGATTCCGCCCTCTCCATGCCCTCCGCCTCCACCTTCGCCTTCTCCTCATCCTCCTTGGAGGTCATCAACTGCTCCACAGTCAGACGCTTTCAAGGCCAAATCCGCCTGCGTCATCTGAGCATAAAACTCCTTCTCCAAATCACCCGGATTCAAATCATAAATAAAATCACCACCGGAAGCATGACCAATCACCTCATTGTTGGCCCCACCGGTTGGGACATCCGCCTCCTCCGCCATCCTTGCGTCGACCTCGGCCCTGATATCGGCCACAATCGCATCCGCCTGGGCCTCCGCCGAAAGTTTCCCGGCGGGCGTCAAGCCGGCCGTAGTAGGCCGGGATGACGAAGAAGCCAACTTTTTAGCGGGCAGCACGCCCCGCTTCTCGAATGTGCCCCTCCGCTTGTGGGGCACGATGCCTGCATCAACATCGGCGGCCGACTTCGACCGCCTCTCCTTCAGGGCCCGCCGGGGAAGAATTGCTTTCTTCCGCACCGCCGCCTCCAACTCCTTGGTCCTGCGGGAGGACGGTGCCGGGCCAGCTTCTCATGCTCGTTGCGGACCTCTGCCAGCGAATTCATGGACAGGTCCACCTTCACTTGTAGCTGATCCATGCGCTCGACTTGCTGCGAGAACTGGGACCCCAATTGCCCGATCTGCTCCTTGACGGACTCCAAGCCGGAGACCTGCAGGGTCAGATCCGTCAATTTGGCCATGAGCCGAGATTCAAACTCCTCCATCGCCGAGACCAGTTGTCGCGCCTGAGCGCTCGGTTTGGGCGCCGTGGTGAACGAACGCTGGAGCCAATCGAACCCCGATCCGGGTTTACAGCAAGCTCCCGAAGGTGCTCGCTAACCTTCACGGTGGGATTTTACCGACTGAAGCAACAAGCGGAACGCATCATCGACGATCGAACCAACCTCTGATACCATATGTCATGTCCTGGCCAGATTGGATCTGAGAGGAGAAGGAGAAGAAGAGAAGGGAGCAGGTGGAAGCAGGTAGAGCTTGGAAAGGAAGAAAGGATTCAGTTCATACTTTTCTCATTGATTATTCTGCACGATTACACTGGCTTATAACAACGCCAACCCCTCGACCCGTTAGATTAACTTAACACACACGCACACTCCTTCTCTAGGACCCCACACGACAGACACACATCAGCCTCCCTCCTTAATGTCATGTACGTCTCCTAAAGGTATGGGCCTGCTCTAGATGGGCTTTGGGCTGTGTGCTTTGGGCCTGGAGATAGAAGTATATAGGCAAGGCAGCAGTACAAGGAAGAGGCATCGACCAGAAAATGAATCAAGGCAGTCGCCTTCTTCCTCCCAAGTTCGTCTCGTTCCCCACCTCATGCTTTGCTGATCTCATTCCCAAACTCTGATTCCTCTACTACCCAATCCCCAATTTCTGTTGTAATTCGTGTGTATCGTTGTATCTCAATCCAATCATAGGTTGGGACATGACAGTTTGGTATCAGAGCTCGGTTCCGTTCCTCGTCTTCCGCTGATTCGATCTGTAAATCCAGTGGAAGGGTTGATGACTTCGAGCACGGTGATTTCCGCTGGAGGTTCGATCAACGTGGAGAACAATCCGGAAGCCATTGCCACTGCCATGGAGTTTGAGGAGAAGGAAGCCATGTGGGCACGGATTTTGGCAAAAATGGAGGAGTTGAGTTCTGCCTTGGACCGTGTCCTCGGGTCGCCCTCCGCACCCTCGATGCGCATCAACACAGCAGCCTCGTCTCCACTTCCAGCCACGACCGAGGGCACCTGCAGTGAGTCAGATGCAACACCCATGCCACCTGCGCCTACCAGGTGTTCGACTCTATGCTTCAACCACGATGTCATCGAGCCGATGGTACCGTTCACCCTGATGGCAAGTGCGACGGCAGTCGCGACCATGCCGCTTGATATGGCGACGGTCGTGCCTACTGCATCGCTACAAGAGGTGGTGGGACAACTGGGTGCACTTGAGGTGTTCGACGAAACACCTGAGAGGATATGAAGTGGGGCGAAGCATCACCGCTTCGTCAAGTGGGTATCTCGAGTGCGCATCGTGCGACGCCCTGTGCGCATGGCCTTCAGGAGTAAGTTTCGCAACTCTGCGACCACGCCATCACCACCTCCAGTGCCACCACACCCGCCTGACCAACCATGTTCAGGTGATGTACCTGCACCAAAGTCATTGTTGTGTTCATCTTGTCCGTTCATGACTTCAGTTAGGCGCAACAGAGAGCTTATCACAGCAGAGAATAAGTCATGGCGTGAAAATGCTTTCAGTCCTGGAAATAATGAGCAACAACGAATTGTGGATGTCTCCCATTACAATGATATCCCTCCCTCTGTTTTTAAGTTGCAAGAAAGGATAATTAATGGAGAGCTAGGTGTACAGTGGGATCCAGGAATACAACTTGGCTGTTGCAGGGGGCTGTCCCAGTACTTCAACGCACACGTTTATTTGTACAGCAGCGTTTTCCCAAGAAGCTTCAGTCCTAGGAATGAGGGAATGGAACGAGTGCACTCATCCAGAGTGGAAACAAATGCTTATTGCCTCCCTTTTATCCTTGCAACGTTTGACACATCTTCAGTGGAGTGGTATTTGGATGGTCTTCTCTTTAGGGCTAAGGAATGGATGCTCCAAATCTGTTCTAGAAATGAACCGATGGACACGTGTTGCATTTCTTGTATTCTAAAGTGGCAATTCAGGTTGAGTACTGATCAAGGACAAGGGGTGCAGTCTGCTTGTAGTGTCGGAAAATCATTGGAGCTACTGCACTCGTGGGTTTGCTCTTGCACAGGGCTTTGTTTTGAGGAGGATGTCGTCTGGAGCAGGGCTCCTCAGTTACCAAGTTGTAACTGAATGTGTGTGCAGTCAAACTGTTAGTGAATCACATTACAAAATCAGAGTGATGCAACAAAAGCTTGGTGTCATCGATTTTATTTCTTGGAACAAAGGCTATCCTTTTCTGCTTGGTTGGGTGGATATCAAAATGAGAAGTGTTTGTTGGTTACATCTGATCCTATTGTCGACACTTTCTCAACTGCCAAGGTACACTGTTGTGGTTGTTCAGGAGAAGAAGCAAGGAAGATACAGTCATCCCTGCATGTGTCAAGGAGTTATGAAGATTCTTCTTAAATATGCAATGTCAAGTATCGGTAATCTGTCAGCAACTCAGATGTGTGTATGCACAAGTTGTCTTCGTTGCTATGTGATGCGACTGCACGCTCACTTAATTTATGCTCAATGGTGGCAACCAAGTAAGCTTCTAGATCAAGTTGCGGGAATTCTTTTTTATCAAGGTTGTGTACTTGACGAAGTGCCTCGCTCGAGAAGTACAATTATTACTGAACGTTCAGATACACAAGGTTATTATTTCTCGCTTGATTTTATTCCACCATGGCAACCAAATGACTTCAGTCTGGGGCCGAGCACTCTTGTGAGGTTAGAGGAGCAGCATTTGGCAAGGGGTGACTTGCAAGTTAAGAGCCAGTTTACAGTTCTAATTCATCAATGTTACTCTTTATTGATCCAGCTAAAGGAAAAGGCAAAGCAATTTCCGATAGAGGTTGTTTCTTCTTTCAAGGCCTGCAACCTGACAACAATTCAAGTTTCCAAGGGATATGGCAGATGTTCCTACGTCAATAGGCGGGAAGCTTACTTGGCTCACATCTCAATGTCCGCAGTAACAAAGAACTTCAACCTTGCTGCCAAGAAATTGCATAGTACATGGATGTTACAAGGTGATGGCGATGACCAGATCTCACCTGACAAGGATCGGCAGATGTCGTGGGATCCGGGTGGTGTTTGTCATAGCGGCTTGAGGGCAAGCCGGAATTTAAGGGGGCGAGAATGTCATGTACGTCTCCTAAAGGTATGGGCCTGCTCTAGATGGGCTTTGGGCTGTGTGCTTTGGGCCTGGAGATAGAAGTATATAGGCAAGGCAGCAGTACAAGGAAGAGGCATCGACCAGAAAATGAATCAAGGCAGTCGCCTTCTTCCTCCAAGTTCGTCTCGTTCCCCACCTCATGCTTTGCTGATCTCATTCCCAAACTCTGATTCCTCTACTACCCAATCCCCAATTTCTGTTGTAATTTATGCTTGGAGGCTGGCACGGAAGAGGAACCTTCTGAGTTCGGCTCGGAACTGCTGGAAAGATCTACTACCATGCGCACGACACCGTCAGTTTGCCCGGCGGCGTCGGGCTCAGGAGACTTACCGCGGGACAACGAAACCGGAGGGGGGACGTCGCACTCGAGGTCCTTGTCCCTGTGGGCTGCCGAATCGGAGTCGGAGCCGGCAGAGGGGACAGGGCTCGTCGCGGTGCGGGCGGCATCGTCATCGCCTGATGTAGCCCCACACGTGGACAACACCATGGACACCATGCCAAATGGCCCAATGACAAGATCAAGAGTCAAGGCTCTTCATGAAAAGGTGACCTCGCTCCTCTCGATGTGTGATCTTGACCTTCCTTTGAATGGGTTGCTACTTCATGCCGGTACCTTGTGCATACTCAGGATCCACCCGGTTGATGGCCCACAATGGAGTCAAGGAGATGACCAAGAGAAGGTCCAAGATGATGGAGAAGATGGACAAGAGGAGACCCAAGAAGATGGACAAGAAGAGGAGGGAAGGAGCGAAGACTGGGAGGCCGGCCTCCCAGCCGGCCTAGGCCGGCCCCAAGGCCGGGCTCCAACCCGAGGCGACCGGCCTCCCAGCCGGCCCAGGCCGGCCTCCAGGCCGGGCACCCACCCGAAGCCGCCGGCCTCCATACCGGCCCAGGCCGGCCCTCAGGCCGGGCCACATCCCGACGCCGCCGGCCCTCAGGCCGGCCTCCCAGCCGGCCTCCAGGCCGGCCTAGGCCGGCCCCCAGGCCGGTCACCCACCTGAGCCGGCCGGCCTCCAGGCCGGCCTAGGCCGGCCCCCAGGCCGGTTCCCCGCCAGAGCCAGCCGGCCTCCAGGCCGGCCTAGGCCGGCCCCCAGGCCGGTTCCCCGCCTTTCCTGCCCCGTTTTGTAATGGACTATAAATAGCTTTCCACTTTCCCCATTTCGAGGTTAGACTGAATCTGAGACTTGTGAGAGCCATGCTCCTCCTCCCTCGTAGCTAGGGTGCCTCGTTGAGGTAGATCTTGTTGTTGCTACTCTTTCACTGCGGTGTCTCTAGTAGTGCAAACCAATCTTTCACTGCGGTGATTCTATTGGATCGGTGGACCGGCCGGTAAGAGCAATCGGTTTCAACAAGAGTAAGTTTGGCTTTGATTCTTCGATCCAAAGGCTACCTTTTTGAGGGTTTGTTGTTGGGTGGAGTTCTTAGCAGGATTTGCTAGTTATCCTTGTGTTTGCCCACGAATCTCCCTCGTTTCCCCTCGTGTTCTTCGTGTTCATCCCCGTTTCTCCCTCAAATCCGTGAAGATCGGGCCTAGCCCTACATCATCGCCTCCGCCATCTTCACCAACATCGGCACCCCCACCGGACGACTCGGTGGTGTCACCGCGCCTGTCCGGGACGACACGGGCGCCGTCGCCCAATTCATCCTCAGCGGTGGCATCAGTTTCTCCTCCCGCTTGCTCGTCGGAGGAATCCTCCTCCAGCATGGCCGTCAGCCGCTTGGAAAAGGGACCGTAGACGTCAGGCTCGAAGACGACTTCGAAGTCTTCAACCCTCTGGAGCTCGCAAAGCTGTACAACGGGACGACTGGGTCAGGCGGCAGCCGGACGAAGAAATTGGGGACGGACTAGAAAGCAATGACTAACCTCAGGAACAAGTTCCAAGCGGGTGAATGGGTCACATCCAAAATCCCAGTCCACCTCGATCCTGTCGGTGATGAGGCGGGAAACCCACGCGCGGAGGTTCGCCGGCGTCGACACCTCAAAGCTGACCCGGGTAGGATCCCAGAGACCGGAGTAGAAGCACATCTTGTGCGAACGCTCCTGCAGCGGGTATATCCGCCTTGACAGCCACGCCAGGGTCAGGTCCCTGGACGTCAGGCCGTTCTTCACTAACTCCTTCAGCCGGCTAAACAAAACATTCTCGAGAGCCCCATCCACTGGTGGCTTCTGGCACCAGGACTTGTTCGCCGGCAGCGAATTGGAGAAGGCCGGGAGGCCGATTTGGTCGACATCGGTGAGGTTCCGGACGTAGAAGTAGGTGCTCTGCCACTTCTTGATGGAATCAGGCAGGTGAATCTTGGGCAGCGGCGTGTTCTTTGCACTAATGGAGACACTGCCGCAATCGCGCTGCTGCCCGACGGTTGTTTGAGCCCGCAGGAAGAAGAACATGCCGAATATCTCCACGCTGGGCCAGATGCCCAAATACGCTTCGCACAGCGTGGCGAAGCAAGACAGCTGCGTGAGGCAATTTGCCCCCAAATGGTGGGGCTGCAGCCCATAGAAGCGCAGAAATTCTGCGAAGAAGGAGCTCACCGGGAGCCCCAATCCCCGCTCCAAGTGCGCGGAAAATATGACGACCTCGCCCTTCCTGGGATTCGGCGAAATCTCTTCTTCAGGGGGAACGCGGGCTCCCACATCGCCCGTCATCCCCAAGAACCGGTTCCGGCGAAGCTTCCAGAGGAACGCATCATCTATGGTGGAACCCATCCACGCGCCCGAACTCGCCATGGAGGATCTGTTTCCCGTCGTGGGAGAGGCAAACACGAGGACATCAAGAGCGCGAGAGAGGATGGGCAAGAGCTGGGGAGCGCAAAGACTAGCGAGGAAGACGAAGCGGGAGAGAGGAACGGTAACCCCAGCCGTTCCCCCTCTTTCCCCTTTAAAAGCGAGGCAAGCGGAACCGTTCCGCCCGTCGCGCCGCGTGGCGTGCAAACGTGCCGCGCTTTCCGCAGATGATCTCATGAGCGAGCAGTTGCCACATAAAATCCAGCCCGGCGAAGCCGAGGCGACGTGCGCCAGGCCTCGGGCAGAACATCAACGGCTCCCCGAAGCGACGGGACGTGGCTGGCGTAAGCCACGACCCAAGCCTTCAAGCCGGCCGTTCCGGGCCGCCAAGATCTACTGATCCTGCTCCACGTAGCCGAACAAGTCAACAACAACTTCGACAATACACAGCCGAGGCCAGGAATGCTTGCGGAGCTTCCCCCACGGGCAAGCCTCATCTTCATTCGGCTCCGTTTTCAGCCGGCCCTGTCTCCAACCTCGACATTCAAGATACAACGACCAAGATCAAGGGGAAGATCGAGAAGTCTTCCCAGCAAGCTAGCAAGACTCCACGATCTCGGGGGCTAGTGTCGGGGATATGAACCCCGGATGTCCCAAAGAGACCCATTTCTTCAGAACTCCCCGAGCTGGTTGGACAAGAGCCGACTGAAACCTGCCGGCTGTATCCAGCCGCCCGCGTCTACCTGGATACGGACGTCCGGCTGGGCTGGAGCCGGATGCACCAACCGACAACTCCGTACGAGTGGGCCAGGCCCGTATAACCACTCCTAGTGAACAGTACCCTCTGTCGGCCATCTCCTGTACCGAATCATGACAACAAGCTCCAGCCGGCTCAGAAAGTAGTGATGTCATAGGGGCAAACTTGTAACTTCCCTGTAACCGAAAACCCTAGTCCGCTGCCTATATAAAGCGGGCTAGAGCCTCCTGCGCGGGGCATATGAAAGTGAGAGGCACACAAGCAACCAAAAACACCCAGGTAGATCATCTTCAACCTCCAGCCGGCTAGGGCCTCCAGCCGGCTGCCACCCGAAACAGCTCAAGGAGCACCATTGTAGCCCGATTCTGTGATCAAGCAATAAGAACAAGAAGAGCAGGACGTAGGGGTGTTACCTCCTCGAGGAGGGCCCCGAACCTGGGTAACTAGCGTGTGTTTGCGTGCTTCTTGCCCAATCCCGCGCGAGCATCCATCGTCGCCTGCCCCATAATCTTTTCCATCTCTGATGGATATGCCGTGCAACCCACCACGACAATGTGGCACGGTGGGATCTTTTATCCCTGATGATGAGGAGGCCGTCGGAGGCGGCGAGCAGGCGGTTGTCGTGGAGCATGGGGATGCGGAGGCCTGTGGAGACGTTGACGAAGAGGCGGCGTCCGTCGGCGTCGACCTTGGACTCGTCGAGCATGACCCAATGATGGGGACGGAATCGGAGGTCGGCACCGGCGCCGAGCGGACGTGGCTTGGGGATCGCGGAGCGCCAGCTGTCGCACACGGAACGCATGTCCATGTAGTAGTCGATGTCGCCGGCGGCCAGCTGATGGTCGCCGAGGCGCCGGAGAAGATCTGGGTGAAGGGACGCCCAGTCGACAGCCATGGTTGATAGGATCGATTTCGGATTGATCTTCCTTTACCCTAGATGAATAAGAAAAGAAAAGTCAGAACTGATCATACAAATTTAAGACGTGTATAAAGGCCAAGCTACCTTCTTCACGAATTTATCTCGAAGTAAATCATGTTTCATCTTAATTAGAGCTCAAGATGTAAATTAATTTCTTCCAATAATGTTCTCGAAGGCCCCATTATACACTATCTTCGATCAAATTAAGAACACTATCCGCTAGACAGCACTATGCACACACAATAGTAGCAAGTAGCATCTATGTAGCAGTGACTGGATTATTGATGGGCCGGTGGATTAGCAAGTTCAGCTAGTCAAACCGAGGGTTTACAAGGGCAAAAACAGATCGCTCTTGAGTAGTGTGCTACAGGTCGAACCAACCAAGCATCTTGCAATCAGACTAGCCAGCTTAGTACACAGGCAATTACCGACTGTGTAGTTAATTGGTTATTAAAGTATCTCTACAACCTGAAATCACCAGATCCTAATCTTATGCAATGATCCAATCTAGCAGATTTGCTTCCGCCCAAGATAAAATCGCAATTCAGGACTAATTCGTGGGCACATACCACTGTAGAAGTACGAGATGAAGTACACCTTCGTTCGTCCAGAGTTTGCAGCGGTGATGGGAGCAGATCGATCTCTGCCGGAAGGAACACGAACTGATAAACAGGAGAGATTGAGAGCAGAGGAAAACAGAGAAGATGAGAGAGGTTACCTGGCGAGAAGAGGCCCGCCGAAAATCTTACGAGACACTGGGCCACTGGCCCATAGACGACAGGCCCTACAGATCAGCGACCACGCAACAAGTCGGTCATGTTTTGGGCTAAATTTAGTTGCACAATTAGTGGATCCGTTCTACTAGTGCGGATTGGCAGGTTCTCCCTCAAAAAGAAAAAAAAGAAAGAAAGGAGCATCTCTCCCGATATACTCTCTTGTTTGTTTCCCATGCAGATCGGATTCGGACGAACACTTGCGACCACGTCAATTTGATCCATAAATTCCATCCTCCTCGATCCCAAAATCGATCGACACATCAGTGAAACACGTACATACCATCGATCCATCTCGACACCACCAAGCCGAGATGCCGCCGCCACGCACACGGCAGCGCAGCCTCCGTCGTTCTTCCACCGACGCCGCCGCGCCGTACAGCAGGAAGGCGAAGGCCCGCACGATCAGGAAAGATCGTCGGCACCGCAAAATCAGCGGCGACCCGACGGCGGCCCTCTCGGACGACGCGCTTGTTGGAAATAGGCTTGTGTTCTAGGGCAGTCGGACCGATTCGGGGAGTGTCCCGAGTCGAGTCGTCGAGTCAGAGTCTGTTCTGACTTGGCAGTAAGTCTCCGGGTCAAGTAGACTCGAATAGATAGCCCAGTCGAAGGTTGTTTCGACTGGAGGTAGTTTCCGGGTACGTGGAGTCGAACTGCCGACTCCTACCCGAGGAAGTGTCGAGTGACGGAGTCGGCCTGTCGACTCCGGCACCTGGTAGTTCGAGTGACGGAGTTGGTCTGTCGACTCCGGCTCGTGGACACGTCAGCGCGGGTGTTGGCGGTCTGGAACCTGCGAGAAGGTTCTAGAAGCACAGGTGTCCTGGACACCTGTGCAGGCCCGCGCGTAGCTGTGCGACACCTGTCTCGGTGTGCACAAGTTCGTTTTGGCTGGATAGAAAGATCTAGCCAAGATATTTTGTAGGATACCCTATAAATATCCCATCAATAGAAAAGTGAAAATTGAGGCAAACCTAGTTTCTTTCACAGATTCTTTGACACACACTCCCCTCTCTCTCTCTCTATCTCACGGGCAACAATTGGTATCAGAGCCTGAGTTCTTGAGAGATCTCACCGGAGATGGGCGACGGAAAGGCGCTCGTACCGGCGGAGGCGAAGGAGGCCGCGAGCACGCTGGCAGTCCAGCGTGTTGTGCGGGAGTCCGGTAGTTCGTGGCCGCTACTCACGCGGTCAAACTATGCAGACTGGGCGTTGCTCATGCAGGTGAAGCTTGAGGCACGCCGAGCGTGGTCCGCCGTGCATGACGGCACGGAGGATCGCGAGGTGGACCGGGCAGCAATGGAGTACATGCTGCTCGCCGTTCCGCCGGAGATGATCTCCACACTGGCGTCGAAGAAGACGGCCAAGGAGGCGTGGGAGGCGATCAAGACGATGCGGGTCGGAGACACCCGTGTCCGGGAGGCGAAGGCGACGGCGCTCAAGAAGCAGTACGAGGCCATCAAGTTCGGCGACGGCGAGAACATCGACGACTTCGCCATGCGGCTGTCGTCGCTCGTGTCGCAGCTTGGGGTGCTCGGCGTCACCATCACCGAGCCGGACACTATCCGTAAGTTTCTCTCGGTCGTTCCCACAAGGCTCTCGCAGATGGCATGCTCCATCGAGACCCTGCTCGACCTCAACACGCTCCCCATGGAGGAGCTCATCGGCCGTCTCAAAACGGCTGAGGAGAGACATGAGGCGGAGAAGCCGGAGGCCAAGCAAGCTGGGAAACTACTCCTCACGGAGGAGGAGTTGTTCTCTCGGATGCGCCTGCAAGATGGAGGTGGATCCTCCAGCCACACCGGACGCGGCGGCGGCAAGCCGCGCGGTCGCGGTAGAGGCAACTCAGCTCGTGGAGCTGGGAACCCCGGCACGTCGAAGGACGCGTGTCGGTACTGCGGAGTCGTCGGCCACTGGGCGCGAGACTGCCGCAAGAAGAAGCGCGAGCAGGGCGAGGCCCACCTCGTGCGCGGCGGAGGCGACAATGACGACGCGCTGCTCATGATGCAGGCGTGCACCATTGCGTCGGCTCCGCAACTCCCAGCGTCGACTCAGGCGGAGTCGGGCGCATCGGAGGCGGCACCCTCGTCTCGACCGGTGGCAGAGTCACGGACTCGACCGGTGGCAGAGTCGGAGGGAGCGTCGACTCCTCCGAAGGAGCACTCGCGGATCCATTGGGTCGCGGAGTGGGACATGCCGGCTCAAGAGGAGTCGAAGAAGGGGACTCGGGAGGAGTCGGCCCAGTCGACTCGCAAGGAGTCGAACCTCCTCCTGCTGGAGGAGAAGGCGCAGGTCAACCTGGCGCAAGGAGGGGACGCCAAGGAGGGCGTCTGGTACCTCGACTCGGGCGCCACCAACCACATGACTGGTGACCGCGCCGCGTTCGCGGAACTCGACACCAGCATCGTCGGAACCGTCAAGTTCGGCGACGGCTCGCAAGTCGACATCTGCGGGCAAGGGACGGTGCTGTTCGTCTGCAAGTCAGGCGAGCACCGGGCCATCACCGGGGTGTACTTCATACCCCGGTTGAACACGCAGATCATCAGCCTGGGCCAGTTCGACGAGAATGGCTGCCAGGTGCTGATCGAGGACGGGCTCCTCCGAGTGCGTGACAGGGAGCGGAAGCTCCTGGCAAAGGTCAGGCGGGAGCCGAACCGGATGTACAAGCTGGCAGTGCGAGTCGCCCAGCCTGTGTGCTTGGCAGTGCACGCAGGTGTCGACTCGGCCTGGACTTGGCATGCAAGGTTCGGGCACCTAAACTTCGATAGCCTACGCCGACTCGCGAAAGGTGGCATGGTGCGTGGCCTCCCTCTTGTGGAGCACGTGAACCAGCTCTGCGACGCCTGCCTAGCAGGGAAGCAGCGGCGAGCCTCCTTCTCCAAGCAGGCGAAGTTCCGGGCGAAGGAGCGACTCGAGCTGGTCCATGGCGACCTCTGCGGGCCGATCACCCCGGTGACTCCAAGCGGCAAGAGGTACTTCCTCCTACTAGTCGACGACCTGACGCGGTACATGTGGCTCGCCCTTCTTGCGACGAAGGACGAGGCCGCAGTCGCCATCATTCGACTCCAGGCGGGAGCCGAGTCGGAGTCCAGGTGCAAGCTGCGCACGCTGAGGACGGATCGCGGAGGCGAGTTCACCTCCGGCTCCTTCACGGCATACTGCGCGGAGCTCGGAGTCGAGCGTCACTTGACGGCTCCTTACTCCCCGCAGCAGAACGGAGTCGTGGAGCGACGCAACCAGACGATTGTGGGCATGGCCCGCAGTCTGCTGAAGGCCAAGAGAATCCCCGGCGAGTTCTGGGGTGAGGCGGTGTCGACGGCTGTGTTCATCTTGAACAGGTCGCCCACCAAGAGCGTGGATGGCATGACGCCATTCGAGTCCTGGCATGGCCGCAAGCCGGATGTGCACTTCATGCGCACGTTCGGGTGCCTGGCGCATGTCAGAGAGACGCGACCCGGGCTGAAGAAGCTCGACGATCGCAGCAGGCCGATGATCTTCGTGGGGTACGAACCCGGCACGAAGGGTTATCGGGCCTACGACCCGGCTACAGGCCGAGTCGCCATCACCCGCGACGTGGTGTTCGACGAGAACGCGCGTTGGGACTGGAGTTCGCCGGACTCTCCGGTGAACACATTTGGAGCCGACACCTTCACGGTCGAGCACATGGTGTTCGAGCCGCAGTCGACTCCAGGGGACGGGAGTGCGGGTCCTGGACCCGACTCGCCGCCCTCTCCGAGTCCATCTTCCCCGACTCCAGGAGCCGGGAGTGAGTCTCCAACGACACCGGAGCACTCGACAGCCGAGTCTTCGACTCCGGCTGTCACAGGCGTCGAGTTCGTCACGCCACCTTCAAGGTATGCAAGTATGCTTGATGGAGAAGACGACACCGAGCTCGAGCACCGGTTCCGCACTCTGCAGAACGTGCTCGATGCGGGTCCGGCTCAGGAGCCAGACGAGGAGCTCCACTTCCTCGCCTCCGAAGAACCTGGCTCGTTCGACGAGGCCAAGTCAGACGCAAGCTGGAGGCGTGCGATGCAGGAGGAGCTCGAAGCCATCGAGTCCAACTCGACTTGGCGGCTCGCCACCTTACCACCAGGTCACCGCGCGATCGGCCTGAAGTGGGTCTACAAGGTGAAGAAGGATGCGCACGGCGTGGTCCTTAAGCACAAAGCTCGCCTGGTGGCGAAGGGCTATGTGCAGCGGCACGGGATCGACTACGACGAGGTCTTTGCTCCCGTGGCCCGACTCGAGTCAATTCGACTCCTGCTGGCGGTGGCCGCAGATTCGGGTTGGGACGTCCACCACATGGACGTCAAGTCAGCCTTCCTCAACGGCGAGTTGGAGGAAGAGGTATACGTGCAGCAGCCAGCCGGCTTCGCTGCAAAGGGGAAGGAGCACCTGGTGCTCCGACTCGACAAGGCGCTCTACGGCCTCAAGCAGGCACCAAGGGCATGGAACACCAAGCTCGACGCATGCCTCGTCAAGCTCGACTTCACCAGGTGCGAGTCGGAGCATGGCATGTACGCGCGGGGCGCTTCATCGACTCGACTCCTCGTCGGAGTCTACGTCGACGACTTGGTGATCACAGGCTCCGACTCCAGCGACATCGACGAGTTCAAGCTGGAGATGCAGAGTCTGTTCCAGATGTCCGACCTCGGGTTGCTGAGCTACTACCTCGGCATTGAGGTCCGACAAGGGCCAAGCGGGATCGACATCTCGCAAGCGGCCTATGCCCAGAAGCTGCTGGAGAAGGCAGGGATGGCTGGGTCCAACCCCTGCCAGGTGCCCATGGAGCCACGCTTCAAGCTGTCCAAGACCAGCACGGCTCCACCAACGGATGCGACTGAGTACCGGAGCATCGTCGGGAGCCTCCGGTACTTGGTGCACACGAGACCGGATCTGACTTTCGCCGTCGGGTTCGTGTCTCGCTTCATGGTGACGCCAACTCAAGAGCATTTGGCGGCTGTGAAGCACATCCTACGCTACATCGCCGGGTCTCCTCGACTCGGATGTAGGTATTGCAGAGGTGCAGGTGCACCACGCCTCGTCGGCTACAGCGACAGCGACTTGGGTGGAGACGTCGACTCACGAAAGAGTACGTCTGGCACGCTGTTCTTTCTGGGGAGCAGCCCAGTGACCTGGCAGTCCCAGAAGCAGTCGATCGTGGCTCTCTCGAGCTGCGAGTCCGAGTACGTGGCTGCTGCCACGGCTGCTTGCCAGGGGATCTGGCTCTCTCGACTGCTCGCCGAGTTCAGCACCGGCGAAGTCGAACAGGTGGTGCTCAAGGTCGACAACAAGTCGGCAATCGCACTCGCCAAGAATCCCGTCTTTCACGAGCGCTCAAAACACATCGAGTTGAAGTATCACTTCATTCGAGACTGCGTGGAGGCGAAGAAGATCGAGTTAGAGTTCGTTCCCACCGAACATCAACTCGCAGACATGCTGACCAAGCCACTTGGACGAGTCCGCCTGGCGGAGCTGTGCTCAAGGATCGGCATGGTGGAGGAATCGCCGGAACTCAAGCCTAGGGAGTGATTGTTGGAAATAGGCTTGTGTTCTAGGGCAGTCGGACCGATTCGGGGAGTGTCCCGAGTCGAGTCGTCGAGTCAGAGTCTGTTCTGACTTGGCAGTAAGTCTCCGGGTCAAGTAGACTCGAATAGATAGCCCAGTCGAAGGTTGTTTCGACTGGAGGTAGTTTCCGGGTACGTGGAGTCGAACTGCCGACTCCTACCCGAGGAAGTGTCGAGTGACGGAGTCGGCCTGTCGACTCCGGCACCTGGTAGTTCGAGTGACGGAGTTGGTCTGTCGACTCCGGCTCGTGGACACGTCAGCGCGGGTGTTGGCGGTCTGGAACCTGCGAGAAGGTTCTAGAAGCACAGGTGTCCTGGACACCTGTGCAGGCCCGCGCGTAGCTGTGCGACACCTGTCTCAGTGTGCACAAGTTCGTTTTGGCTGGATAAAAGATCTAGCCAAGATATTTTGTAGGATACCCTATAAATATCCCATCAATAGAAAAAGGGAAAATTGAGGCAAACCTAGTTTCTTTCACAGATTCTTTGACACACACTCCCCTCTCTCTCTCTCTATCTCACGGGCAACAGCGCTCGCCGGCATCTTCGCCGGGCTACCGGACGCGGCGACCGTCGTCCGCTGCGCCGCCACGTGCCGGCGCTGGGGTCGCGTCGTGGCCACGAGCGCCACCATCATCTCACGCTCCCTGCCGCCCCTGGGCCGCTTCTTGCCGGACCTCGCCCTCGGCTTCTTCCACAAGGAGACGGACCTGCCCGCACCGGCATCGCCGCCGCTGCCGTGCTTCGTCGCCACGGCCTCCGCCGCTCGCTTCCTAGGCGAGCCCGGCCAGCAGCGGCTTCTCAGCGTCGCGGGGCTAAGCGACGACGGTGGGCTCTTGCACCACTCCCGCCCCGTCGCGTCCCGGAACGGCCGCCTCGTTCTGGAGCTCCGGCGCGAGGGCCGCGGTCTCCGGCTCGCCGTCTGCAACCCGATGATGCCTAAGCCTAACAACGTCGTCATCGTGCCGCGTTTGATGATCTCATCAACACAAGGCACCGTAGAAGAGGACTACGGCTGCGCGTTGCTCACCGGCCAGGACCTCCGCCCACCTCGGTGCAACACCTTCTTCCGTCTGCTGCTAGTCTACAACCACAACGACCGTGGCCCAGCTGGGAACTCCACCGTGCTCCGGTGCTACTCGTCGGACACCGGTTGCTGGGGACCGGAGGCCGAGTGCTGCGTCGACATCCCAAGCTCGAAGATCTGCAACATCGGCCAAGCTGTGGTGCGCCGGGGAGTGGCCTTCTGGCCCCTGGACCTTGGGGTGCTCGGGGCACGCCTCGATCAGATTGATGAGCACGGCGCAGTGATGGACATGCACTTGGTGCCTTATGAGAGACCTCATTGGTGGCCGGAAAAGCGGCTCTTGGGCGTCTCGCCGGACAACCGGCTCTTCTTCCTGTACACTGGGGTCGTAGGTGGGAAGAACCAGTATATGGTAGCGAATCTGTCCTACTTCGAGTTCGGGGAAGAAGACAACATCCGCACTGGTAAGGGAGGGATCATGCGTGAGGAAGAACACATACCGATGCCCGAGATGAAGATGTCACATGGTAACACCGCGAAAATACAATCCCTCCTGGGCTCACGTGTTCCCGTCTTATCCCCGTCGTCCAGCTTCTGTTGGAGATTCTCTCCTAGGCTCACGTGTTCACTTTGGCAAGTTTCAGTTGCTTAGCCTGAAGAGAGGAAAGAAATTTTCCGAATCTCCAACAAACCAAGGGACGGGATAAGACGGGAACCCGCCAGGGCGGGCGGGAAAACCGCGTTGGGTAACACCGCCATCAAGCTGCGGTGGTTCGGCGAGAAGAGTGGTCTCGTCTTGTTCACCATGGGAAGACCCAGCGGGCATAAAGGCACCTTCGCGTTCAACCTCCATCCATCCATGATAAAGTGGTCAACAGGGTCGCCATTTTTGGCGATGCGTGGAAGAACTTGCTCGGGTATGAGATGGACATGGCGGCCTACCTTGCCTGCTCCCTCGACCGACGTCCTACTTGAGCTAGCTAGCTAGTACACCATGACTCCATGAGTATTGTTAGCTCGGTGAAATTTGTCCCTAGGTTCAGTTAGATTCAGTTAGCTGTTTCCTTTTCCTTTCCTTTACTTCAGTTAGGAAATAAACTTTTTTTGAAAGTTACTATATTATACCATTAACCATAGTGTACATCTTGCTTTAAATCCCACATAACGCGCATCTTGCTTTAAGCTAGTAATTTTGGTTTTCCTTTTTCTACCGCTAGCCTTTGCCATGAAGTAAGAAGTTAAAGTGTCCCCCTGCACAAGATCAGTCTCTTTGGCTCACTGGAACCATTTCACCTGTTCCTCCTTCCTTATTTTTTGTAACTGAGCTTCTAAAGATTTTCGAATATTATACTTCTCTACTGATAGACCTATCAGCTCACTCTCTTTATCAATTTCGTCATTAGCAATAGACAAAGGACCTTTCTGCTTATTATAAAAAGCTTGATAATTAATGTTCCAACCTTTCAAAGTACTTCGAAACTTCCTACCTCTATTTTGCCATTTATCTATAACGGAAAAGGGCAAAAGATTTGCCTTATTTCATTAATAAAGAAGAGTGGTAAATTATCCATTACAGCCTACAAATATAGGCGACTCCGAACAACGGGAGGATTAATCTCCCGGCAACAAATGACCCAAATGTTTAGCACCGGCAAAAACCCATGCTTTTGATTCAAACTTGATCCTACCAAAGATGGTAGCAGGCAAGGTGCTCTTGTTGTTGAAGGTTCTTGCATTACGCTCGGTCCAAATTTCCCACGCCGTAAGCATTAGCAAGGATGCCAAACCCTTCCTTCTCCTAGGGTGCTTGAGTACCACATGAGTCCACCAAGCCTCCACATTGGTGATAGTAGACCAACTCGAGGGGTCGAAGTCCTCAAGGCCGAGCCACGTCTTGATCATGTTCCAAATCCGGATGGAGTAGCGACAGTGGAGTAGGAGGTGGCACGCCGTTTCATCCACACACCGACAAAGAGGGCAAAGGTTGCCATTCGGCCATCCCCGATGCTCTAAACGGTCATTTGTCCAAATCCTATTTTGAAGAACAAGCCACGCAAAAAATTTGCACTTTGGAGGTGCCTAATGCTTCCACACAAGGGAGTCCATCGGAGATAGAATTAGTCCGGCAAATTGGGCCAAGTAGGCCGATTTGCACGAATATTCCCCGGAGGTGGTGAGCTTCCAAGTGATAGTGTCGCGAGTCCCATCGGCGAGGTTGAGTTGCGAGGTGTGCTCCCAAAGGCTAACAAATTCTTGGAGGTGGTTGACGGAAAGACCGTTAGAGATGTCAAGTTGAAGAACCCATCCATCGTTGGTTGTTGCTTCGCGGACGCTCCATGATTTGCGCTTGGAGAGGTTGAAGATGGAGGGTGCGATGCTTTTGGGGCAGCGGCCATCCGCCCAAGGAGCGTCCCAAAAACTTGCCTTGTTACCGTCTCCAATTGTCACCGTCGTCAAGGCATAGAAGAAATCCAAGTCCCCTTTGTTGCAAGAGTTTTCCAACCCAACCCAAGGTCTCTCCGGAGCCGTCCATTCTAACCAAGGCCACCTAAGGCGCAAAGCCCTCCCAAATTTGTCCATGTCAAGGATACCAAGGCCTCCAAACGAAGTTGGCCTACACACTTGTGGCCAATTAACTTTGCATTGGCCTCCCGTGGCCTTCTTTTTTCTGGACCAAAGGAAGCCGCGGGCAACTCTTTGGATTGCTTCAAGGGGCTCAACCGGGACGTCGATGGAAGTGAGCGGGTAAATAGCTTGGGAGGTAAGAACCGATTTCACAAGAGCATTGCGACCCGCGATGTTGAAGTATCTACTAAGCCAAGGAGCAAGGCGCTTGGTTGCTTTGTCTTCAAGGTATTGGAAGTGAACCCCTTTGAGCCTCTTGACTCCAAGGGGGAGGCCTAGATATTTCATAGGAAAGGTGGTGGTGACGGCCGGGAGGTCATGAAGAACGGTGGGTAGGTCAATTCCTTCGCAACGGATCGGAGCCACAAGGCTTTTTTGAAGGTTCGTCATCAAACCGGTAGCATTTCCGAAATTGTGGAGGATGAGAGCAAGGTTGGAGATGTCTTCTTTGATGGGCGCCATGAAAATGGCCGCGTCGTCCGCATAGAGAGATGACCGGAAATCAGCCCCCATTCCGGGTAGTTGGTGAAACATGCCAAGCTCCGAAGCCAATTGAAGAGTGCGTTGGAGAGGTTCTATGGCGATGTCAAAGAGCAAAGGGGACAACGGGTCGCCTTGCAGTAGACCTCGGCCATGCTTGATGGGGTCCCCGGGGATGCCGTTGAGCAATATACGAGAGGACGAGGTGCAAAACAACGCGGTGATCCAATCCCTAAAGCGGCGGGGGGGGGGATCCTAAATGATGGAGGAGCTCAAGGATGTATTCCCAACGGACGGAGTCAAAAACCTTCTTAATATCGAGCTTGAACAAGAGGGAGGCCTTCTTTCTTCTATGTAACCATCTTGCATAATTGCGGACAAACATGAAGTTGTCGTGGATACTTCTTTTCTTGATGAACGCGCTTTGGGTAACCGATACTAGCTCATCCATATACGGCGCAAGCCTCAACGATAGGATTTTAGCAACAATCTTCGCGAACCCATGAACAAGGCTAATCGGTCGGAAGTCGGTGATCTCCTCCACGCCATCTTTCTTTGGAATGAGGACAACATTTGCGGAATTGAGCCATTGAAGGTTATTGGTGCGAAGGTCGGAGAAGCGGTGGACAACCGCCATCATGTCACCTTTGATAATATCCCAACAAGCTTTGAAGAATTTCCCGCTAAAGCCATCCGGACCCGGTGCCTTGTCGGAGGGCATGGCCTTGATTGCCTCCTTCACTTCCTCTTCCGAAAAGGGTGTATCAAGGTCCTCAAGATTCGGGGAGGGTAGGTTCAAGCTCTCCCAATTGAAGCTTGTGTTTCTAGGCTCCCCCCGGCCAATAGCCGTGGAGAAGTGAGTTTGCACCACGTGTTGCTTTTCATCGTGAGAGGTCACCCAACCATGGTTTCGTCGGAGCTTGAGGATGAAGTTCTTCCTTCTTCGGGCGTTCACTCTAGCATGGAAGAATTTAGTGTTTGCGTCTCCTTCTCTTATGTAGTTGATCCTTGCGCGTTGCTTCATGCGGGAGCGCTCAAGCGCCGCAAGCCCAACAACTTTCTTTTTTAGCCTAGACCGAAGGTCTCTTTCTTCCGGAGAGAGCGCTCTTCTTTCCATGGCCAAGTCCAAGTGAAGGATGACAAGGAGAGCCATATGAAGTTGAATCTTTGCATTGGAGAAGAGGCTATTGCTCCATTGGTTTAATCTTTTGCCGGTAAGGGAGAGCTTGTGGTGGAGAATGAGGTACGGGTCGGTGTGAGGAGTTGGCTCGGCCCAAGCTTTTTTAACAACCTCCATGAATCCCAGCATGCGGGTCCAAAAGTCCTTGAAACGGAAGAAGTGCGGCATGGGGGGCCCCTACAAGCGGAGAGGAGCATCGGGAAATGATCGGAGAGGGAGGAAGAAAGAGCTTGGAGGATATGGTCGTCATGGCTTGTGTCCCAATCTTCATTGCAAAAGAAGCCGTCAATCTTGCTCATGGTGGGGGTGGTTGCTCATTTGACCATGTGAACTTACGATTTTGAAGGTGAATTTCCTTTAGCTCACAAGCGTGGAGAACGTTCCGGAATCTAGTTAGCCGAGTTCTATTGATATTGTGGTTGTTTTTGTCTCGGGCGCGGTAGATTTGATTGAAGTCTCCAAGCGCAAGCCACTTGACTCCGGCCGGCGGCTTTAGGCTCTCAAGTTGGTTGAAGAAGGCGTCTTTTAAGGCGTCGTTGGTCGGGCCGTGGACCACCGTGATCTTGAAGGAGTCCTCATCGCACCTTGATACGTCTCCAACGTATCTATAATTTTTGATGTTCCATGCTTGTTTTATACCAATTGCTACATGTTTTGCATCTACTTTATGTCACTTTTATACATTTTCCGGGACTAACCTATTAACAAGATGCCGAAGTGCCAGTTCCTGTTTTTTGCCGTTTTTGTATTCCAGAAAAGCTAGTCTGGAAATATTCTCGAAATTGGACGAAACTTCACGGACATCCCTATTTTCCCAGAAGGCACCAGAAGGAGCAAAGAAGCAACGGAGATGAGCCACAGGGGCCCCACATGCCATGAGGGCGCGGGTGCCCCCTTGGCCGCACCCTCATACGGTGTGGGCCCCACGGGGCTCGCCAGCCGCCGCCCTTTAGCCTACTTATTGCCCCCGAGAAAATAACCCTAAACACCCGAGCCATTATCCACGAAAAGTTCTAGAGACGCCGCCGCCGTCAACCCTAGCTCGGGAGGGTCCAGAACCTCTTCCCGGCACCCTGCCGGAGAGGGGAATCGTCACCGGAGGCTTCTACATCGCCATGCCTACCTCCGAGGTGATGCGTGAGTAGTTCATCCTTGGACTACGGGTCCATAGCAGTAGCTAGATGGTTGTCTCTCCTATTTGTGCCATCATGTTTAGATCTTGTGAGCTGCCCTACATGATCAAGGTCATATTATTGTAATGCTACATGTTGTGTTTGCTGGGATCCGATGAATATTGAATATTATGTCAAGTTGATTATCAATTTATGCCCTATGTTATTTATGATCTTGCATGCTCTCCGTTGCTAGTAGATGCTTTGGCCAAGTAGATGCTTGTGACTCCAAGAGGGAGTATTTATGCTAGATAGTGGGTTCATGCCTCCATTGAATCTGGGACAGTGACAGAAAGTTCTAAGGTTGTGGATGTGCTGTTGCCACTAGGGATAACCTAACGATGCTATGTCTACGGGCATATGTGTTTGTTTACATTACGCACTTTACTTAATGCGATTATCCGTTGCTTGCAACTTAATACCAACGGGGGACTTCGATGACAACCCAACGGTGGATTATTAGTCATAGACGCAGTTGGATGACGGTCTATGTATTTTGTCGTAATGCCCAAATTAGATATCATAGTAATCATCATGTCATGTATTTGCATTGTCATGCGCTCACTATTTGTCAATTGCCCAGCTGTAATTTGTTTACCCAACATGTTAGATATCTTTATGGAGAGACACCACTAGTGAACTGTGGACCCCGGTCCAATTCCTTTACATTGATTAAACCACAAACTGCAAACTGTTCCTTTTTCATTCGCTACAACTTAATACTCATTTTCCACACGAGACGTTTAATCCTTTGTTTTCAGCAAGCCGGTGAGATTGACAACCTCACTGTTTCGTTGGGGCAAAGTACTGTGATTGTGTTGTGTGCAGGTCCACGTCAGCGCCGGAGTCCCTGGTGTTGCGCCGCATCATATTTCGCCGTTGACAACCTTCTGAAGAATCGTTACTCCTACTGGTTCGATAAACCTTGGTTTCATACTGAGTGAAACTTGCTGCTGAACTGCATCATACCTTCCTCTTGGGGTCTCCCAGCGAGCGTGTGATTCACGTCATCAAGCACATTTTCTGGCGCCGTTGCCGGGGAGTAGCAGTTCTTCTGCAAGGGGAGTTTCACACTTCCAATTTCTTTACTTTGTTTTTGTCTTGCTTAGTTTATTTTATTTTATCTTGTTTGCTTTCAATTATCAAAAACACAAAAAAATTAGTTACTTGCATTTAGTTTATTTCCAGTTTTTCTTTCTGTTAGTTATTATGTCTATCCCTGTTTCCGTAGTAATGTCACCTGAGGAAGAGATTATCACTTTTAAGCAAGGGAGTGAGGAGAGTTTTAAAGACGCTTGGTCTAGAACATTTGAGTCCTACGCTAAAACTGAACCTAAAATGACTCTAAGCCTGCTCCTTAGTAGCTTTTATTTTGGTCTTGTTCTCTGCTATAGATATGCTTTGGATGCTGTGGTTGGAGGAGATTTCCTTCGTCATGATGGGGATCAAGCTTTCAATGCTATTAAAAAGTTGATTACAATTTCTAGCCCTCCAATTAGTAAAATTGATTTGGTTCTCACAGGCATAAATGATAGATTGAATGCTCTCGAAGCAAATATATCTGGTCTAAAAGAGGGATATGAACAGATTCGTGAACACTATGATAATGAGCCAATAAATTTTGAACCATCAGGGTGGATTCCTTCTATGAAAGTTGTTATCAATGGTGAAACCTTCCATGCTCGATGTGATATCATGTCTGAATTCTGTTTAATGCCTAGTGAAATTTATAATTCCTTAAACCTTTGGGGGCTCTCTAAATGCGAAAATCTGATAACTTTAGCTGATAACACCATTAAAATACCACAAGGTGTAGCCGAAGGGGTGTTTACAAAATTCTTGGGGATAACAGTATCTATTGATTATGTCATCATTGAATGTGCAGGGACAGGACATATTACACTTGGGAGAGCCCTTCTTAAACGCTTTGGAGCAACAATAGACGTAGGTCGAGGAGTTATGAATTTCGCCTCCTCACCTGTGTGCAATCAAATATTTCCTAAAATAAACAGTAAGAGGGGTAAGCGTAAGAATGTTGAGGCTTCTTCACTTGGTAATACTTGATGCATGCTTTGTGCCTAGCTAAAAGGCGTTAAAGAAAAGCGCTTATGGGAGGCAACCCATTTTATTTTTCTGCAATTTTTCTTTTATTGAGTCAAGGTGTTTGTTTACTTCTGTAGCAGCTCCTTTGTACCTTTATTTTCTCGCATTGTTGTGCCAAGAGTAGCCTCTAGTGTTAAGGTTTTGCTTGATTTTGATTGCTGCGCAGAAACAGATTTTTGCTGTCCACTGTACGAAAATTAGAAAATCACCAGATTGTTGAAAAAATCTGACATTTTTTGTGCGTGATCTTTATGAATGTCTGAATCTTTCATTAGTTCAAGATTTTTCGATTTGAGTGCTGTAAGTGCCTCGAAAAAATTCGTCTTTGCGGACTATTCTGTTTTAGACAGATTATGCCTTTTTATTTTGCATTCTCTCTTTTACTAGTGTTGAGTGGAATTCTTTTTTGGGTGGAAGAGCTTCACATAACATCAGTGGCTGTAGCTAATGTTTAAAGTAACAAATCATATTGTGTCTTTATAGAACATGTGAGTTTTTGATTGTGCACTAACCCTCTAATGAAGATTTACTTTGATTTTGGTGTGACGGAAGTTTTCAAGGGTCAAGAGAGAAGGGTGATGATAGGATCAAGAAGAGTGAAGAGCTTAAGCTTGGGGAGGCTCCCATGGATCTCCCCAGCATATTTTAAGAAGACTCAAGCGTCTAAGCTTGGGGATGCCCAAGGCATCCCCTTCTTCATCGCCATATTATCAGGTCATCTCTAGTGAAACTATATTTTAATTCTTTCACATCATATGTGCTTTTCTTGGAGCGTCTGTGTGATTTTATTTTTAGTATTGTCTTTTATTTTCAATAAAGCTTGACTGGACCCTAGCATTCTTGATTGGGAGAGAGACACGCTCCGCTTTTTCATGAGAATACTCCTATTCTTCACTTATACTTGTTGAGTATTCATATCTAGCGCTGTTCAGCTTTTAGCTCTTGTTTTCATGTATCTCTTTTCAGAGCTATTAGCTTTTCTTTTATAGAAAGTACTCTCTTGCTTCACTTATATTTGTTTGGAGAGTTGATTAAATAAATTGATTGGTGTTTGGTTGGTTCCGAAAATGTTGCATGTGGTAATTGGTATAAGGAAAAAACTTGCTTAGTCTTGTAGATCACTATTATGGATAACTTGATGCTTGTCAATCGTTTTGAGTTAACAAGTAGGTCATGATTAAATTTGTTTATCATATGAGTTAAGCCTAGTAGTGAAGAACTACCGGAAAGCTTGTTGAAAACTTGGTTTGCATCGGTGGTATCTCTAAGGTCTAGATATTTTCTATTAAGCGGGTTCGGTTAACAAGGAAGACGGTATGAGGTTTTATAACACTTGCACTATGTTCGTCATGTAAAACTTGGTGTATGGGTTGGTACTCGTGTTTGCTTATAAAAACCTTGCTAGCCTAAACTGTGTACTGAGAGGGAATGCTTCTCGTGCATCCAAATCCTTGAGCCAAAATCCATGCCATTTTTGTCCACCATAACTACCTATATGTGGTATTTCCTTGCCACTCCAAGTAAATTTTTCATGTGCTACCTTTAATTTATTCAAAATGTTATTATTCCCTTTTTGTGTCAATGTTTACCAGCTCATGAGGAATTAGTGTGGTTATTCTTTATTCTGGTTGTCAAATGGACTTTAACACCTGGACTAGCGGCATATACATCCGCTTATCCTCTAATTTTGCAAAAAGAGCTGGCAACGGGGTGCCCAGTCCCAATTAATTACAACTTTAACCATTAATTATCTTCACACTTTTGCCCTGATTCATCAGTAAGCAATGACAACACAGTGAAAAATCTACATGTGTGTAAACCAAAGAGAAAAAGGGATGATCTGCCTTGCTGGTAGAAATAACGTCCCTATGGGAGCCGCTCTTGAAAGTCTGTTTGACAGGTAGAATGATGTTATCACCCACTACCATTCGTTGACAATTAACATACACCTCTCAAAAATAGATACTCCTCTATGGTATGTGATTGATGGAAGGCACCCGAGGATTCGGCTAGCCATGGCTTGTGTAAGCAAGGTTGGGAGGAGTGTCAAATATTTTATGCAATCTCTATATGCTTTCAAAAACCTAAAAGCTCTAGCACATGATTTAATCCCTGCTTACCTCTGCGAAGGGCCTTTCTTCTACTTTTATGTTGAGTCAGTTTTCCTATTCTTTCTGTCTTCCACAAGCAAACATTAGTGTCAATTTTGTGCAACATGGGTTATATGCAACGTATTGAATTTGTTATACTACTTTGTGTTGACGATATTCATGAGATAAATATGTTAAAAGTTGAAGCAATTGCTGAAGCTTAATTCTTCCTTTGTGTTGATTGAATACCTTTTACTAGGGATTATTGCTTTATGAGTTAACACCTATGCAAAACACTTTGATGCTCGTCTTGAAAGTAAAATCCATGAAAACGTTTGGCTTGTGTGATTCATTGTTTATTCATTATCTACTTGGTAGCAAACTATAGACCATTGACTTGGATCACTTCATTCATTCACATGTGCCTTGCAATATTATTTGATCAAGATTATGTTGGTAGCATGTCACCTCAAAAATCATTTTATTTTTTATCGTTTACCTACTCGAGGACGAGCAGGAACTAAGCTTGGGGATGCTGATACGTCTCCAACGTATCTATAATTTTTTATGTTCCATGCTTGTTTTTATGTCAATTTTATACATTTTCCGGGACTAACCTATTAACAAGATGCCGAAGTGCCAGTTCCTGTTTTCTGCTGTTTTTGTATTCCAGAAAAGCTAGTCTGGAAATATTCTCGGAATTGGACGAAACTTCACGGACATCCCTATTTTCCCAGAAGGCACCAGAAGGAGCAAAGAAGCAACGGAGAGGAGCCACAGGGGCCCCACACGCCATGAGGGCGCGGGTGCCCCCTTGGCCGCGCCCTCATACGGTGTGGGCCCCACGGGGCTCGCCAGCCGCCGCCCTTTCGCCTACTTATTCCCCCCGAGAAAATAACCCTAAACACCCGAGCCATTATCCACGAAAAGTTCCAGAGACGCCGCCGCCGTCAACCCTAGCTCAGGAGGGTCCAGAACCTCTTCCCGGCACCCTGCCGGAGAGGGGAATCGTCACCGGAGGCTTCTACATCGCCATGCCTGCCTCCGAGGTGATGCGTGAGTAGTTCATCCTTGGACTACGAGTCCATAGCAGTAGCTAGATGGTTGTCTCTCCTATTTGTGCCATCATGTTTAGATCTTGTGAGCTGCCCTACATGATCAAGGTCATATTATTGTAATGCTACATGTTGTGTTTGCTGGGATCCGATGAATATTGAATATTATGTCAAGTTGATTATCAATTTATGCCCTATGTTATTTATGATCTTGCATGCTCTCCGTTGCTAGTAGATGCTTTGGCCAAGTAGATGCTTGTGACTCCAAGAGGGAGTATTTATGCTAGATAGTGGGTTCATGCCTCCATTGAATCTGGGACAGTGACAGAAAGTTCTAAGGTTGTGGATGTGTTGTTGCCACTAGGGATAACCTAACGATGCTATGTCTACGGGCATATGTGTTTGTTTACATTACGCACTTTACTTAATGCGATTATCCGTTGCTTGCAACTTAATACCAACGGGGGACTCGGATGACAACCCGGCGGTGGATTATTAGTCATAGACGCAGTTGGATGACGGTCTATGTATTTGTCGTAATGCCCAAATTAGATATCATAGTAATCATCATGTCGTGTATTTGCATTGTCATGCGCTCACTATTTGTCAATTGCCCAGCTGTAATTTGTTTACCCAACATGTTAGATATCTTTATGGAGAGACACCACTAGTGAACTGTGGACCCCGGTCCAATTCCTTTACATTGATTAAACCACAAACTGCAAACTGTTCCTTTTTCATTCGCTGCAACTTAATACTCATTTTCCACACAAGACGTTTAATCCTTTGTTTTCAGCAAGCCGGTGAGATTGACAACCTCACTGTTTCGTTGGGGCAAAGTACTGTGATTGTGTTGTGTGCAGGTCCACGTCAGCGCCGGAGTCCCTGGTGTTGCGCCGCATCATATTTCGCCGTTGACAACCTTCTGAAGAATCGTTACTCCTACTGGTTCGATAAACCTTGGTTTCATACTGAGGGAAACTTGCTGCTGAACTGCATCATACCTTCCTCTTGGGGTCTCCCAGCGAGCATATGATTCACGTCATCACACCTCGAGGTGACCGTTGCCGAAAGCAAGAAGGTACGAGCATCTATGTCCGACAGGACGACAACATCTTCATCCCAAAGAATAAGGATCCCACCTCTTGTGCCAATTGCCGGCCTCTGGGCAAAGCCGCTAAACCGAAGTCCACCAATGGAGGCCGCAAGATAAGAATCAACCAACGCAAGCTTGGTTTCTTGAAGACACACAATGTGGCAAGAGGTGTCCGAAATGGTTGCGGAAACAGCAGTTCTGCGGTCCGGATCATTGAGACCACGCACATTCCAATTTGCAACATCAATTGAGAAATAATCACTCATTGGATAACTGGGAAGACCCAAACAGGAGCAGGAGCAGCTTGGAGGCGGCAAGCAAGCAGTCCAGAGCAACATAAGCAGCAGCAGAAGTATCAGAAACAGCAGGGACTGAAGCATCAGCAAAATCAAAGCAGTTCATAGCAACAGGGGGCTGGGTACACGCCCAGGCGATCATGGCGGCTGGATAAAAGACAACGCCCACAGCTCGGGCAGTTGACAGCGGCCACATTAGCGATGAAGTACAGCAGCAGCAGCAGCAGAATGGATCAGTCTTAGGATGGGAACCCACAAGCCGGGCCTCCAAAGCAGGTAGCAAGGTAACAAGGTTCAGATGGTTGCATAACATAGATAACTAGTAGAACTCGAGCAGACAGGAGCTAGCTGATCATCAGGCAGCTGCAGGCACAGCCGCCACGTCGTCTTCAGGCGTCGCATCCGTGGCGAAGTCCAGCGCCGGCGCCCCTCCATGGGCGAGCAGCGCTTCCTCCACAGCAGTTGCGAGGTCGCAGTCGAGGCGAAAGAGCGCCCTGAGTGCCGCAATGGCAATGGCAGGCAGCTTGCCTTGGAACAGGTCAGCGAATTTGGAGATAGCATTTTCAGTAAGCATCTCACCCTCCTTCAGGATTCCCAACCTCTTACAGAGGAGCTTTTCGGCCAGGGCCGCCATCGGCGCCCTAGCTCCCTTCGCCTTGATCCGAGCGCTGGAGCGTTGGAGGTTGAAGCCTGTCACCCCCGCGAGGGTCTTGCGCCTTGTCAGTGGAGGGGAAGGCCTCGGAGAGGCCAGCGGTGGTGTGGACAGCAGCGGGGCGTCGCACTTGGAGAAGATCATGTCGATGCTGGCAGTAGCGTCGAGGCCCGGGGTGGACTGGGCGCGAGAACGGCTTGGAGGCGTGCGGTCAGGCGAGGCGTCAGGCTGGTGAACCAGCGTGTGCTGCTCCAGCATGTCCATGGCGCCGCAAGGGGTGCCGAAGCTGCGCTGAGAGCCTGGCGAAGCATCTGCATCAACAGAGGTGAAGTCGAGGAAGCGAGCACAGGAGCCAATTCTGCTCAAAGAGCGTGCAGGAGTTGATCGCGTGCGGGCAGTGTAAGGCTCGGAGTCGATGGCGCTGCGCGGATGCAGAGGTGCAGCGATCGGCGAGGCGTCCGGCCCCATGGTGATGATGGAGGCGAGACGCACAGCACGCCCAGGCGAGCGCCCACGCTGGTCAGAGGGGCACCTGCTAGGAGCCGGCGATGGAGAGCGAGCCCTGCGCTTCCCCGAGACGGGAACCACCGAGCCGTCATGGAGGCGGAGGCAGAGCCTAGTGTCGATCTTGCGATGGTCTTGAGTCAGGAGATCGTCGTGGCGCCGCCCATGCCGGTCTTCTCTTCTACCGCCACCGCCGCCGCCGTCGCGGCGGTCGTTGTCTTGGCGCTGCCGATCGCCGTCCCTGTTGTTGGTGCGGGAACGGCTCCTGAACAGCCGCCCAGTCCAGGACTGGTTGCGGCTGTTGTCCCTTCCACGGCGGTCGTCATCATCATCTCGCCTGTCTCTGTCGTCGTCCCGGCGGCGGCCACCGTCATTCACCCGCGGCGGCCTGGTGTTCCTGTCGCGAATCTCGCGCTCCCCGTCCACGACGCCGAGGCGCCAGTCGAAGCGCTCGCGGATAGGGTGCCGAGGAGGCCGACCATCCATATCAGGCGAGTAGTCCTCATGGAGCTCGAGGTGGACGATGACACGGGTGGTCAGCCCCTTCTTGGCCTGCAGGGCGGTGGAGTGCACCTCAAACGCCGGCGCATTTCCTACCAAAATACCACGCATTCCAGACTTTACTTACAACTGCAAACAAATCATCTCGAAGAAACCAACATTATTCAAATTTAAAAAGTTTAGTGATCTTTTCCTGTCTCAGACCTAAATTCAAAATAAGAGGTGAATGATCCGAAGCATCCCTAGCAAGCATGTTAATGAAGGCTAGTGGGTATAATTTCTCCCACTCCGTGCAAATTAAAAATCTATATAATTTAGCAAGAATAGGATCAACTTGGTTATTAGACCATGTCAAACGTCTACCAGGCAACTCGATTTCTTTCAAATCCCAATGTTCTATCACCACATTAAAATGATTAGACCATTTCGATAACCTTCTAACCTTATTACAATCACTAGCATGGGGAGCTCCATCAAATTAAAATCACCCCCTACAATTAACCGTACAGTATTCAAACTGAAAATATGTACAAGTTCTACCAAAACAACTTCCTTATCTCTAGCATGGGGAGTTCCATAAACAGTTACTATATTATAACACACACCTGAGTCTTTACTTTTACCAACGTCCTTGCATGGAATCTACCTATCTCAGATTCTAAAACATCATAAAAATCACAATTTACACCTAAAAGGATACCACCCGAATGTCCTTTTGCAGGAACACAAATCCAAGAAAAAGGAAATCTACCAGTAACACTTCTTAACCAATCATCCGTAAAAGAACTTCTCTTAGTTTCTTGAATATCAGCAAATTCAGCATCGAATTTAACTATCATATCATGTATGAAGAAACCTTTTTCGGGTTCACCTACACCTTTAGCATTCCAAATGAAACCATACATCACAAATTAAAATTCACAGAACTAACTACTCTAAAATTAAGACCGTGGCAGGTAGAAACTTGTGTGTCCACCTTTATCTTGAAGATTTTTGAGATCATTACAATTGTGGCTTGAATCACAACGAGAGGAGGTCCACTTCAATGCATTGGCCAATTTTATTTTGACTTTGGAGGCCACAAAGTGTCATCCACTTAGGAGTATAACTATATTATTAGGGGGAGAGGTGGTCTAGGGTGGTCATAATTATAGACCTAATCAGTTGTTGACTCGGCCAGAATTGGGCAAGTATCCATAACATGTAAGTATAGGATTGTCAAACAAAGATGGTCACGTGGAACCAATGCAAAACATACTCTCGGAATATTTCTTTCTTGTGAAAATCTGGAATCAACCTCTTCACATATATGGCCTCAAAGGTTTGACAATTGAGCAGCTACCCAACAGTTGTTCGATGCCGTTTCAGGAGAAGTTATGTTATTAATTTTGTGATAACCCGGATTTTTGAATCTGATTAAAATAAAATTAGCTTTTGATTGTTCTATTTTCTGCTAAGCTTTTGTGTTTAAACTAGTTGTTAATTTGTGCATGCAATAGAAAAGAAGGAGTTGATTGACTTGACTTGCTTGTGCATTTCTACTTGCTACTAGTATTAGTACATTTGCAACCATACATGCATTCGAGAACTTGCCCGTGGCAAGATGGTTAGGAGGGTGGTTGTACCCCCAGCCCACCAGAGTTTAAACCCCAGGTTTGACGCTGATGTTTCTCATTTAGGCGGAATATTCTTCAGTGGGAGGCGACGTTCCCGTCGATAGCGAGGCGCCCGTGGTGACTTCGTCAATATCAAGACCTGATCCGCCGGCTCAGTTTTCTCGGAGGTGCTCATAAGGGTAGAGTGTGCGTGTATGCGTTCATAGGGGTGAGTGTATGCGCGTGTATATGAGCGCTTGCGTTGTACTGTGTTTCTCAAAAAAAAAAAAAAAAAAACCATACATGCATTCGATCGTATAGTATTCAGGGTTGCTTCTTTTACGTGCATGCAAGTGACGTGAGAGAATACGTTAGCAAGGATATGAAGACAGCGGCAGTCGGCAGATATTCTCCGAAGTGGGCCCTACGTGGGCCATGTCACAGGCTTTGCTGGCAGCACACTAGTGGCTGACTCAGCCTTTCTTTCATCCGTGGAGTTGTGCATGGCCATTAGCCCATCGGTGAGTGACACGTACATGGTGAAGCTGATCTTTTCAGCTCAGCGGCAAGCGGTCAGCTGAGATATTTTAGCCGAGCTCGAGACTTATAAATGGGCAGCGCTCTGCTGCTCCTCTTGAGAGAAAGTGAGAGAGACCAGTGCAAGTGAGCGAGAGAGGCCGTGCCGGCGTGAGCCTGAGAGAGGAGAGAACCACGGCCAGGCGCTGCCGAAATGGATACAGAGAGGAGAAAACGTAGAGGGCGATGCTGGTGATTCTAGGATGACGGCTCCCGAGATTACTGGCTTGAGATAGCCGGCGAGTGGAGAGTCTGACGGTGGTTTTCTTCCGTGCTGGCGTATGAGTGCCTATGCGGATTGTATCTAGTATCCGGAGCGGTCAATCCTACCAAGTAGCTGGAGTATTTGATTGCTACAGCATAGTTTCTCGAGGCAAGCTATATTCTTACACTTGTGTATTTTGTAGAGTATGCTTTGCTATTAAATTGTGTGATACCCAGAGTGGTACGAGCTTTGTGTTGATATACGGGGTTAATGCGCTGGTATTGTTACGGTGATGGATCCGTAGGAGCCACCGGTACGAGCCGGGCTTAGCACGTATAGTTGACATGGAAATGGACTCAACGTTTTTATAAAGAAAACTTGGTGTTACGAAGGTGATCGTATTGTACCGGTCACAGTACAGGTATGGGACTGTCTGAGTTCTCCGTGAGGGGCGGCCTCTGAATGGAAAGTGTCGGTGATGGATCCGTATGAGCGATCGACATGAGTAGGTCAGGGTGTCCGGTGTCCGAGCGGGTAAAAGGGCTCTGCTCGTTCTGGAATCCTGTGCGGTTCTGGGCGAGGCTGTCGATGTCGGAGTACCCCTCTTAAGAGTGTAAAAACGTGAATATTCACCCCTGTGATTCCCGGGTAGGGAAACTCACTTTCATGTGTGGCACCATGTGTTTTTAATCTGCTTAAGAACTTAACCACACAATGATTTTACTGTTATCTTGAAAACCTAGTGTATTTTACAAAGTATATGAAAGTGTATGAATTGTTTGCTGAGTATGACTTTTGTTGTACTCACCCTTGCTTCCTCTGTTTTTATGTTATCAGAGTTCACAGCGGAAGCCGTCGTATCCGAGGAGTAGGCTGGACCAGCGGGTGGGTTACGACTAGAGAATCTTTTTATCTTTGTAAATGTAATAATCCTGTAAAATAAATATATGAGCTATTGAGATCCACTGTGCTGGTTTATCCTGCTTCTCTATGCCTTGCGCGTGTATAGACTTTCGGGTCTATGGCGCGCGGCGGCTGTCATTCTACCGGGTCGGGTCTCGGGGCGTGACAAATTTTGTTTATAAACTTTTTCTTTTCATATAAGGTTTTATATTAGTATTTGTTAAGTTCGTGCTTACTTAGTTTGTCGTTTTCAGCTACTCATATCTAGCTAAGCTACACACTTTTTGAAATTCTAGCTCGATCGTGATATTTTTTATGTTTATGTTGTAGAAACCTCTACTAAAATAGACACGAATACATAGAGGCACTATGTATTGCATATTAAGAAACTAGAAAGACCGAGATACCTAGGCTTTATAGCAAGAATTTTTATTTTTCTTTAGTTGACAAAATATTAACACTTATGTTAATGATAAGTAGTACCAGTTCCATTGTGCGAAAGGTCGTGTAAATAAATAAATAAAAACAAAAGGTTAAGCACTGTATAAATTTAGCTCATATACATTGCAAGAGAAGATGTCAGAATCATAGAACAAAGTTGTACTCAGTAGAGAAAATACATGGTTAACTAATTAGACTGTGTACAATTCAAAATATACAATTTCAAGGAAATTTAACATACATTAATGATAATTAGTTACATAGATAAAAAAGTTTGATATAAATTACCGCTGCTTCCTTGGAATCCCATCTTTTGTTCGTGATATTTTTTATGTTTATGCTGTAGAAACCTCTACTAAAATAGACATGAATACATAGAGGAACTATGTATTACATATTAAGAAACTATCAAGACCGAGCTACCTAGGTTTTACAACAAGAATTTATTTATTTATTTTAGTTGATGAAATATTAACATTTATGTTAGTGATAAGTAGTACCATTTCCATTGTGCGAAACGTCCTGTAAATAAATAAAATCTAAATTTAAGTACTGTTTAAATTTAGCTCATATACATTGCAAGAGAAGATGTCAGAATCGTAGAAAGAAGTTGTAGTTAGTATAGAAAATACATGGTTAATTAATTAGACTGTGTACAATTCAAAATATATAATTTAAAACCATGTTTCAAGAAAATTCAACATACATTAATGATAATTAGTTACACATGCAAAAAAGATTGATATAAGATAATCACTTAAGCCCAAAAAAATGTTGCCCGGAGCACGGGATTCGCCATCATCCTCATGGCTACAGAGTTCGCATCGCAAGGGTGCGCGTGCTTAATTCTATGTTCCAACGAAAGAAAGATTTTTCTTCTTGTTTTGTATTTTGTGTCCATTGAAAGAAAGAATTATCGATTCTCTGATCGAAGCACTTTTCTGAAAAAGATTAGCAGGATTCTTGATTTTCCTAGGTTCGGGACCTTGGCGGCCCGGCTGTCTCCTACGCTCATGCCCGAGGGTGTGGATACTCATTTCTCGGCATCGATAGGATCACCTACGACCAAGAACTATATATGCTGCCGTGTTGGCGAGTTGCTCCACTGAACAACGGGCACCTGCATTGCTTGGAATGCAATGACCTCACACACAGCGGTTGCCTAACGTGCAGTTTCGAGTTTCTGTTATGAGTTTGTTCCCAACCAACATTGGAGATTGAATCATTTTAATTTTGGTAGCATGATTTGTCTAGACAATTTGAGGAGGAGTAGCTAGTAAACTGAACAATGTGTTGAGTTGTTAACTGAAATTTTGGTCGTTGTTCTGTAAATCAGTGAAAACTAGTAGATTTAGTTGTAAATTGCCATGGATATTTTTAAGTTGGGGGGTTTGACTGTAAAACTGTTTGCATGAATCTTGATGAAATGAATGGTAAGGATAGGTAGTGGAGATCCTCTTAGTTGTGGTATTGCATTTTCGCAACAAGGTGGCCATTTTTGGCGATTCGTGGAAGAACTTGCCCGGCTATGAGATGGACATGGAGGCATACCTTGCCTCCTCCGTTAATCATACATGAGATAGCTCAGTCACCGTGATTTAATTTGCAACAAGGTGGCCATTTTTGGCGATTCGTGGAAGAACTTGCTCGGCTATGAGATGGACATGGCGGCATACCTTGCCTCCTCTGTTAATCGTACATGAGATAGCTCAGTCACCGTGATTTAAAACTATTTGTCTAAATCCTAGCGTGATCAATGATTACTCCAAGGACTAGTTAGCGTTTTAGATCTTTTGTCGAAGTGTTGGAAGATTCGATACAACCATGCATTGCTAAAACTTGATATGCTGAGACCAATTCCATAAATGACAATATAATAATAAGAAATTGCATAAGTTTAGCAATATAACTAAAATTTGAACAAGTTTGTAAATTTTGAATTTTCAAATAATAATATTCATTAATCCTTGAATGAATACAAAACAACTACAAAACAAATTCAGAAAACTAAAAGTATGAACAATTAAGGATGGAATATTATACATATATATTGAATATTTCATGATTTAATAACAAGAGTTGATGGCTACAGAATATTACAAAATGCATGGACTACTATATACATCGTATACAAGTAATGTACTACAAAAGAGAGGAAATTAAACTAAACCTAAACTAAATCTATCTATCTTCATCTTGATCTTGTTTACCATATCTTTAGCACGCAAACCTGTAAAGTAAGAGTGCATGAAAAATAAAAAAAGGGTGTTGTTGAATAAAAATGTATGCATCCCCAAAAGAGATACAAATAGATTTTCAGGGAGAATATATAGGCGAAGGGGCGACGGGAGGTGTAACTGAGGTGGTGGTGGGGGCTACTCTAGATTTTCTAAAACCATTGATATTTATCTTATAAATCCATCTGGCAAAATTTTGGAAGGGAACAATAAAATATGGCCACATCAAACATAAAATAGAACAACCATAAGAGAGCATGCTTTTGAGCTTGACAACTTCTGATTCATACAACATCAATCATCAATGGATAGTGATTATTTCTAGCAATCTTGAAATGCTGATGAATTTGATCCTGACCTCAGGCCTCTCGAAATGCAATTTTCAAAATTAACTTTGTGGGTTAGAATCATGAAACTTCCTTTTGGTTGTATGCACAAAAGGTGTGGTACCGCTATTGTCGAGAAGACTCCAGCGAAGGTGAGCGGACTGTAATGCGAGCTGGCCATCCTAATCCCCGCCTGCTTCTTCGCATCATTTTTTTGTCGCGCAGCTACGCACACACCCGGTTCTTGTGAAGAGAGTCAAAAGAGTACACGATCACGCGATGCATCACTGTTTCTTCATGCTGCGCCGGCGCGATGGAAACCTCCACCAACATATGCCCCTTGTCCCCTGTGCCTTCTGATCATGACTGAGAACGCGCATAATCTTGACTGCATCCAGGGAACCCTTGGCGGCAGCGCTTACAGCTAGAACACATACTATCTCCTCGAAACCGAGCATAGGATCACACCAAGAGCCTGCCATTCCACCTGCTCCATGGCTGTCCCCAGCTCGACGGTCTCCCAGAGGGCCGACACCTTGCAGCTGAACTCACATGAGCATAGCCCACTCATAGTAGTTGGTGCGCTAAGTGTCGGATAGGTTACATCCCTGCACTTGGCCATCTCGCAACCTAGTGCACGACTATCTTTGCCAGGGCTTTGATGTTGCTCATAGTTTTTGTCAAGGTTCATGCGTTGACCACTATTCCGAAAGACCGATCTGATGAAAATTGCCCGACAATCCACTTATACACTAAACACCCCTCCTCACATGTGACTAAAAAGAGGCGAACATCTGTAAACTGAAAGGTAGGCGCATGAAGAGAAAATGGCATTGTACATGGACGGAGGGGGCAACAACAATTTTAATAAAAATTGCGTCACACGGGACTCAAACTCGACCTTTCTCTTCATGCGCCTGATATGATGTCAAGCTTTATGCGTCCGGCTACTATTACAAAAGACGATCTGACCAAAAGGGTCAGAAAAATCACTTATACACTCAACGGTTTTCAACTAGGTTAACTTGTAGCGCAATGAAGAAGACGATGACTCACACACGAACAGTTGGACATGACAGTGACTGTGTAGTGTTGCAGTTTTTCTCCTGTTCCTCTCTGTTATTCTACAGGTTAGTCTATTACAACTCAAAACCGAAAAGATGGGTTTGGACCGAGTTAACGGGATGTGGCATCCAAACCTTCTCAATAATGTGCCACGATCGTGGCTTCCCATGAATCTAACATGTTGGCTGAATGTATGCAAAGAAAACAAAGGCTAGATCACTAGAACAGGTCGCAGTCAATGGTTTATTTGCTAACTGAAGAAAATGAAAAAGAAACATCTAGCTGAATCTAACTGAACCTGGGGACAAATTTCACCACAATACTCATGGTCAACAAAAAAAAAAAAAAAAAAACAAACAATACTCATGGTGTACTAGCTAGCTCAAGTAGGACATCGGGAGGAGGCGAGGTATGCCGCCATGTCCATCTCATACCCAAGCAAGTTCTTCCATGAATCGCCAAAAATGGCAACCCTATTGACGACTTTCTCGTGGAGGTTCAACACGAAGGTGCCTTTATGCCCGCTGGGTCTTCCCATGGTGAACAAGACGAGACCACTCTTCTCGCCGAACCACCGCAGCTTGATCGTGGTGTTAGCGTGTGACATCTTCATCTCGGGCATCGGTATGTGTTCTTCCTCACGCATGATCCCTCCCTTACCAGTGCGGATGTTGTCTTCTTCCGCAAACTCGAAGTAGGATAGATTCGCTACCATATACCGCTTCTTCAAACCTGCTACCCCAATGTGAAAGAAGAAGAGTCTGTTGTCCGGCGAGACGCCCAAGAGCCGCTTTTCTAGCCACGGATGAGGTACCTTATAGTCATAGGGCACCAAGTGGCAAGTGCATGTCCATCACGGCTCCATGCTGATCGATCTCATCGAGGCGTGCCCCGAGCGCCCCAAGGTCCAGGGACCAGAAGCGGCCGATGCTGCACATCACAGCTGGGCCGATGCTGCACATCTTCGAGCTTGGGATCTCGATGCAGCACTTGGCCTCCGGTCCCCAGCAGCCGGTGTCCGAGGAGTAGCACCGGAGCACGGTTGAGTTCCCAGGGCCACGGTTGTGGTTATAGATGAGGAGAAGACGGAAGAAGCTGTTGCAGCAAGGTGAGCGGAGGTCCTGGCCGGTGAGCAACGCGCAGCCGTAATCCTCTATGGTGTTGGTGCTGGTGCCCGCTGCGATCAGAGGAGGGACAACGACGATGTTCTCACGCAACATCGGGTTGCACAAGGCGAGCCGCAGACTGTCGGTGGCGCGCCGGAGCTCCAGGACGAGGCGGCCGTTCCGGGACGCGACGGGGCGGGAGTGGTCCAAGAGCCCGCCGCCGTCGCCTAGCCCCGCGACGCTGAGAAGCCGCTGCTGACCGGGCTCGCCGAGGAAGCGAGCGGCTGAGGCCATGGGGACGAAGCACGGCAGCGAGGATGCCGCCGCGGGCATGTCCATCTCCTGGTGGAAGAGGCCGACGGTGAGGTCCGGCAAGAAGCGGCCGAGGGGTGGCAGGGAGCGGGAGATTATGGTGGCGCTCGTGGCCACGACGCGCTCCCAGCGCCGGCACGTGGCGGCACAGCGTACTACGGCGGCCGTGTCCGGAATCCCGGCGAAGATGTGGGCGAGCGCGTCGTCAGAGAGAGACGCCGTCGGGTCGACACCGACTTTGCGATTTTTCTTGATCCGGCGGTCCTTGGCCTTGTTCCGGAGGTACGGCGCGGCGTCGGCAGAAGAAGGACGGAGGCGGCGTTGTCGAGTGCGCGGCGGCGACATCTCCTGTCGGTGGTATCGATCGATGGTACGTGTTTGGCTGATGCGTCGATCGATTTCGGAGGAGGATGGAATTTATGGATCAAAATCTCCAAACCACTTTCTGAGGGGCGAATCCGATCTGCATGGAAAAAAAGAGAACTTATCTTTCGAGAACCACTAGGAACTTATCAAAAAAAAAAAAGGAACCGGACGCCGATAGTAGCCTTGATCGGACTTGACCTGTGAAGCAAATAGGCCGTTCGATTTTCAACTGGCCCCGTGCGTCTAATTTCCCATCAGACCAGCGCGTGATGCTCTAGCGTAATTCATGGTTTCGATTTGGAAACACGGCGAATGTTGGATTATTAACGAGGCCCACGCTACCCTTTCCATGAAATAATTAAGGGTTTGATTGCATGATTCCGTAATGCCAACCATCCCGAAACAAAGCCGGTAGTTTTGCGGGATACGCATCTGCTTCTGGATCATATTGTTCCAGATATTTAGGAAAGGAAATCATGTTCCGAATAGCAAATCTAAGAGCATCTCCAATAGGTGATGTCAAATAGGAGCCAAAAAATCATTCAGATTTTGTTAACAAATAGATTTTTTAAAAATGTAGATTTTTAGAAATAACATTAGCTTGTTATGAAAAATAAAAAGTATAACAATATCTTTTTATTGAGCCTCTTTTTATACGGCCCATTAAGTACAGCCTCAGGCGTTAGGCGTTTCTGGAATCGAAAGAGGGGAGGAGTTCTCGAACGCCGCGGCGCGCGGCAAGGCGTCACTGAGGCACGCACGGAAGGAGAGCGGTCTTCTTCTTCTAGCGAAGCATTTTATTGCGTGATTCTACCGTGTGGCGCTGTTGTGTTCATTAGGACGGCGGCGAGGAGCGTTTTATAGGGCTTGTCGGTGCCGTCGAGGATATTGGCTCGCCTCTAACGGGTGCATGCGGGAGGAAGGGGAGAAGGCACTAAACGCGTCGAACGTAACGTGATGAGACAATTCATATTACACACGATTAATGAGACACAAACCGTGTGTGAAGTCTAACAAGATTGCAAACACACTACCGGAAACGAAGACTTTGCCGTGCGGCCAAATCGCACGGCAAAGACCTCTCGGAACACGGCAAAGGCTTTGCCGTGGCAAAGACCTCACGGGATAATACGCGTCGGTAAAGTTAGTTTGCCGTGTGCTTTCAACAGACAGCACGGCAAAGCCGTTTTACCGTGCGCCGCTGAATCGCCAGAGTTGGTCAATGACGACTCCGAACATTTGCCGTGCAGTAGAGGTTTGCTGTGCGTTGTGAGTAGAAGCACCACGGCACACTCCAGATCTTTGCCGTGCGCTACGCCTTAATCTGCACGACACAATCCAAACCTTTTCCGTGTGTTTCTTCCAAACTACACGGCACACTCTGAACCTTTGCCGTGCATTTTTTCCAGACTGCACGGCACACTCTGAACCTTTGCCGTGCGCCTCCAGTGGCTCGCACGGCACATCTCTGTTGCCCAGGACCCAGACCCAGCCTCAGCTCCACCCCTTTGCCGTGTGCTAGCTTCTCTGCCCAATACACGGCAAAGGAACCAAATTGTCATCCCCCAATGCCAGATTGCACAGGTTTGGGCCACGTGGCACCTTTGCCGTGTGTATCTTCACGGCACAGATCTTTGCCGTCTGCCTCCACACGGCAAAGTGACAATATGGCCCAGTTTTGGTCTGTTTTTTTTTAAATCCCATGGGAACGTCGGTGGAGGCGGTGGAGGGAACATTCCCATGGCAATAGCCCCGTCCCCAGGAGCAATGCGCTGCATCGTGCCAAACATCCACTCCATCATCTGCCTCTGATGCTCCTGCTACTGCCTGCAATACTCCTGATGCTGCTCCTGCTGCTGCCGCATCTGCTCCTGCTGCTGCCGGATCTGCTCATGCTGCTGCTCCAGCTGCTGCTCATAGAGCACCTGCTTCTGCCGGAGCTCGTCGACAGCTAGACTCGAAACTCGTGGGCGGGTCTCCACAGCAGGCGCACCGGACGCCCTCCCACGGCGGACCTGGCGTAGAGACGGGACGGTGCGAGGGTCGATGGAGCCGTCACCTATCCACAAGCGGCCATTCGCCGTGCCTTGCCCCGCAAGCACGACAGCCTCGACGTCAAGTGGACTGGTGAGAGGGTCAGCTTCCTCACCGTTGCGCTCCTTGAACTTCTCCCTGTACCCCGTGCTCCGGAGCTCGGCAGTCTGGCTGATCCACATCGACCCTATCTCAGGATCCGGCGTATCCCTGGTACGCATCTTTTCCCAAACGGCAAAGGGCGAGGGGTCTACGCCGGTCTTCAATTTCTGCAAAGATGGCACGAACATAGGTGAAAAGGAGACGATATTGCAAAACAGAGCACGAACATAGGTGGATTAAAGAATGCATTTGCTCACCTCATTTTTTATGCATTGGGAGAGGCTGAGGTTGCCTTGGCGGTGTGTTCCACCCTTGTTCTCCGCCCGCTTTGCCTTTCCCTCCGCGTGTATCTTGAGATACTCCGGGCTAGTCCACCACGCTACCATCACGACGTGGCAGTCCTTGTTGTTACCGACGTACGGAGGAGGCACCTACGCGCACAGAACACACATATTAATGATATTACACGACGTTCAACAAACTCGATAATATAGAAATGAAGCTACCTGCAGGTACTGCCATGGCTGCATCAAGATGTCCCGAGCACGCTTCTTTTCCAGCGCAATGTTCTTTTCGGCGTACCAAGTGCGGACAGAGTTAACGCGAGCCTCGTAGTGCATGTCCGTCACCATCTTAGAGGCCATCATTAAAAGGATGGCCTCGCACTTGGCCTTGTCCTCCTCCCGACAGGTGAAGAAGTTCTACAAGCATGCACACATAGGTAAAATAGGGTCAAAGCCATTAGTGCAATCTCGGATTTATAGAATGATGAGAAGTCAAACAACCTTACCCAGAAATAGCCGAGTGTCTTAACCGCCATGTTGCGGTACTCGCCATCGGGATCCTCCGCGTAACAGTAGTGCCTGAAAGTCCAAGCTACAGTCCTGCGACCCTCTGGTTCGGTGACAATCCCTGGGAAGAACTTCCGGAGTCAACATCCAAGGATGCTCGCGTAGGTACGCTGTAACTTCACTTTAGGAGGCTGGTACTCAAATGTCCTACACAATGAGAAAACCAAAATTAGTATAGTTAGCGGGTCAAAACACAATGAGAAGCTAAAATTGAACAAAAACAATAATAAGTACCTTTTTCCAACAGGCACGAGAAGAGTGTTCTTGTAGGCGTAATATCGGGGATCGGGGAGTCCCGCCGCCCCCCGCTGATACACCGGCCTGGTCCGTGGCTCAGGGATATTCTTCTCAGTTTCAACCCACTCCGCCGGTGGGTCCCACTGCAGCGTCGGGTCAAGCTGAAACCCGTCCTCCCCAGGTCCCTCCTCCTCCTCACGCCCCTCGTCCTCCTCCTTGCTGCCACCCTCCTCGTCCTCCTCAGAAGCCTCCGCCAGCAGCTCCTCAGAATTCGGCAGCGACTCGCTCTCAGAGTCCGACTACACCTCCTGATCATACTCCGGGTCATCCTCGTCGGGCTGCTCAGTAGGGGGAGGACTAGGAGTCTTGGTAGGCCTCCTTCTCTTCCTCGTACTCCCACATCGTCCACCCCTCGCACGTGCAGGTGAGGCTGGAGGTGAGGGAGGAGGTGAAGGTGCCGAACTCGATCCCACAATGAGTGCCTTCACGCTGCCCACCTTTTCTGACAAGGCCTTCTTCAATCTGTTTCCCCCCATGTTTCCTGCATTGACAAAAAAATAGGTTTCATCAGTATACATGATCCAAAATTAAGGTAAATAGATGAAGCAACAATGAGTAAAGCGAAAATGAATACAATTAGATGAAGTAGCGACAATTAAGGTAAATGCACTAGTGGAAAACAGGCCTTTAGTCGCGGGTCCAGAGGGCCTTTCGTCCCGGTTTTGGGCCCGCGACTAAAGGGTCGGGACTGAAGGGGGGGTGGCCTTTCGTCCCGGCTGTCCACGACCCGGGATGGAAGGGCCTCCACGTGGGCACGGCAGGGCGCGCATGGCGGGCACCCTTTGGTCCCGGTTGGTATTACCAACCGGGACCAATGGGCGTTTCACTTTTTTTTAGGGTTTTAGGGTTTAGGGTTTTTTTGGGGGGGGGGGGGGGTTAACCAAATGCTTTTTTTTCGGGGGATTTGAAATCAATAGGTGCCGTGTCGCCGTGTCCGGTGCCACGTCGTGTCGTGTCGTGTCGTGTCAGTGGTACTACCATTAATATTTGATTCATATATACATACATAACGTTTCTCACACGTCGAGATCATGTTTCATATATACATACATAACGTCACACGCCGACATAATGTTTCTCACACGTCGAGATGATGTCAATTACATGTCCTCGGGCAAAACAAAATTTGCCGAGTGAAAAAATTCTCCATCTCTCTTCAGGACCGCGGAGTTAAAAAATCCCGCAATTTCCTCTTGAAGTGCTTTTAGGCGCTTCGATGGTATGAGCTGGTCCCGCATTCTCTCCATCTAGATCAATATGAATATGTGAGTTGTTTATAACTATATATATATGAAATCATAATAAAATAATTTATGGATGGAAGTCAACACAATATGCATGGTAATAAAAAGTGAGAAGAGTGTATACATACATCACGCGTTCTTTGTTCTCTATCCCGCTCAGAGACAAAAGAGCGTATGTACTCGCAAACATAGTATGCACATAAATTTGTCCCAGTTTCCTGCCTCAGACACCACTTTACAAAAAAATAGAATTTAATCAAATAATAGTCAAGCTTCATAATGGTATTGAAACTAGAATTAAAAAGTTGCTTCATAATGGACCTATATATATAGTACTACTTACGTTGGTGGTATAAAAATACAGCTCCGGTTTCCACTCCCCTGGAACCTTCTTGATGAACCGTTTCCAAACACTGCCCGCCAATAGAAAAATGATTAAAGAAGTTATTGATTAGTTGATATCAGAAAATGAATGACAGAGGTCGATATAGAGCGATAATGATTGAAATTACCTCTGGAGCATATCTTGAATGCTTTGGTACTTTTCCATTGGTTTCCTTAGCGAGTCCATGACTTGAACGACTCCTTGGTCAACTCTAATGATTAGCAGAATCCAGTGGAAACTGCGCACGTTTATAAGTCCATGACTCATCGGTTACACTAAAGATATACAAAGCAAAATAGAATGGGTAGAAGGTAACACTCACTCGAAGACGTAAGGAAAAAGTATTTCTCCGCAGGTATTTTGGTTCACTAACCAATTGACCAAGCTATCCTGGGTGGTCTTCCAATTGTATTTTACGGTCACTTCATTAATATAATTTGGGTCAATGAACCCAGTGTCATAGATGCCCTTTTTTCTGCATTCGACAATCATCATTCTACAATACAAAAGAATATAGTGAGATAATTAAAGGCAATGAACGTGCAGAGCTGAAGACTTAATTAAATTGCAGAAATAACTAAATCACTTACAAACAATAGGAACTGACGATGGCTGTGTTGAGGGCATCTTGATTGAATAACTGAAATAGTTCGGGGAACGGAATATATAACAAGTCATCCGTGAAGTAATGCTTTTTCTTATAACTCACCCAGAAAGCTTCATGCCCGGCCGCTGCAGCTTTCTCGTACCAGTGATGCAATCGACGCAATTGGTATGATAGAGAACTGATCTCCTCAGGTCTGACCAGGGACTTCCCGGGTTTATATGTCCATGCATTTTCACCTAAGCTACGAGCACAGAACAGAGCTCATTTATAATGCAGCACATGCAACTTGAAAAGGAAAACCTACAGACATTGCTATGCTCAGGTGTCCAAAACACACATAATGCAAATACCACTGCTTATTGGAATTGTAATACGGTGTCATGCTGAAACCAAATTCTACTACCAGGAGGTTAGAAGATTTGGTATAGACAAAATGGTGCATTGATATCTTAAGACAGTAATCTGCTTGCATCGACACGATTAGATTTTTGGAAGCAAACAGATTTATATATCCACATTGGCTGACCCTTGCACGGTACCCCTCACGGTCAATCCTACGAAACCGAAACCTGATAAGCAATTACCAGCGGCGGAGTCCATTTAATCTACTTCATTCCATGTGATGCAGTGCTATGTGTTAACCCGCAATATAGGAATCAACTGCTTAATCTACTACATTTAATCTACTACACTTTTTTTACCCGAAGACATACTAAGAAAAGGAATCAGGTACAGTACTTAAATTCATAGTTACAGAAATCACATCCCAACAATATTTCGCCAAAGGACAAGAAAAAAACAAATGCTCCTGTGATTCCCGCGAACTACAGAATTCACATAAATTACATCCCTTCCAAACTACAGATCTTAATAAGAACAAATGCGTATGGATAGGTATAGTTGCATCTAATAAGAACAATGTGTATGGATAGGTAGTTGCATCTAACAAAAATTTACATCTACTGACCACCTGTTGAAGAGGAGAAGCAGGGGATGGAGGCGGAGGCGAATCCGCGGTCGCGTGCACCGCGGCGACGAGTTGACGACGGTGGCCTTTGAGATGGCGTACTCGGAGAAGCAGGGGATGGAGGCGGAGGCGAATCCGCGGTCGCGTGCACCGCGGCGACGAGTTGACGACGGTGGCCTTTGAGATGGCGTACTCGGAGAAGCAGGGGATGGAGGCGGGCGCGGAGGAGATCGGGGGGGGGGGGGGGGGGGGGGGGGGGGGACGGCGGTGGAGCACGGCGCGCGGCGGCGGAGCACGGAGCACGGCGCGCGGAGCACGGAGCACGGCGCGCGGCGGCGGAGCACGGAGCACGGCGCGCGGAGCACGACGGGAGGGAGGACGGCGGTGGAGCACGACGGGAGAAGAGATCGAATGAGGAAAAAAAGAAGAAGGACCGCTCAAATCGACGCGGAAGGGACCTTTGGTCCCGGTTCCAGCCACGAACCGGGACCAAAGACCCTTTGGTCGCGGTTGGTAACACCAACCGGGACCAAAGGTCCCCCCGGGCCGCGAAAATATGCGCGCGAAGCCCACTGGGCCTTTGGTCCCGGTTGGTCTTACCAACCGCGACCAAAGGCCTTTTTTATTTTTCTGTTTTCTTTTTTTGTTTCTTTCTCTGTTTCTTTTCTGTTTCTTTTTTGTTTCTTTTTCTGTTTTCTTTTATAGTTTCTTTTTATTATTTAAAAAGTCATATAATCATTATCTTTTTATTATTTATTTTTCTAGTTTCTTTTTATTATTTAAAAATCATATCTTTTTATAGTGTCTTTTAAAATGTTTCAGTATTTGAAAATCATTATCTTTTTATTATTTATTTTTCTAGTTTCTTTTTATTATTTGAAAATCATATCTTTTTCTAGTTTCTTTTCAAATGTTTCAATACCTAATTGCCCATGTGGTCATTACGGCAAAGAAAAAATAAGAGAGAAAAAAACAGAAGCCCATTACTACCGGTTGTCATGTGGCTGATCCAACACTGGTTTTGCCCATCCGGAAGCTTGCGCATCTGTCTTGCGTCATCGTGAGCAGCAAATCGACCTTCGATCCAAGCAGTCGCAAGACATCTCTCATGATCTAACGACCGTCCCAAAAAGTGTTGGGAATGTTGTAGATCATGAGAGAGCCTTGCAGCTGCTTGGATCCGACCGAGGGGCATGGCTACCACTTCCACCACCACCACAAGCGCTCTAAAGATCAGGGCTACTCTTGTTCTTCATCTCCTCCTCGATCATGTTTGGTATTTATAGCTAAAAGATCAGGGCAACTCTTCATCTTTAGTCCCGGTTGGTAGATTGAACCGGGACTAAAGGAGCGTTGATATGTGTGCCATATCTTCTGCTTGAGATCCAACGGCTCAGAAGCGCTCGAAAGAAACACACCCTGATCCAACGGCCCACAAGCGCTCTAAAGAAACACACGATCCGTGTGCTTCCGATCAAACGGCTCAGAAGCGCTCGAAAGAAATCCGTGAGCCATTGGATCAGAGTTGTGTTTCTTTCGAGTGCTTGTGAGCTATTGGATCGTGTGCACCGAAAAGGCGCGCGCCAAAATACCCTTTAGTCCCGGTTCGTGGCATGAACTGGGACCAATGCCCGCCTTTAGTCCCGGTTCGTGTTACCAACCGGGACTAAAGAAGCACACGGATCGTGTGTTTCTTTCAAGCGCTTGTGAGCCGTTGGATCAGGGGTGTGTTTCTTTCAAGCGCTTGTGAGCCGTTGGATCAGGGGTGTGTTTCTTTCTGCACTCCCACCTCATCCACAGGTACACCTTCTAATCGCCTATAAATAGCGACGTCCCTGCAGCGAACGGCACACAACGAGCGTCTATCTTTGCCACCGAACCCAATGGTTGGATTTAGCCTACCTGCTGGCATGTTCCCTGGCATTATTGTGTTGTCTTTGTTCACCGGCCAGCCATTGGATCCACCTCCTGTAGGTCGGTGAATAAAGACAATACAACGATGCTGTTGGAAACACAAGCCCTCAGGTAGGTTGAATCCAGTCACTGGATTTGGGTGACACAATAATGAATTGCCGAGGAGGTGGGAGTGGTGGTGGTGGAAGTGGTAGCCATGCCCCTCGGTCGGATCCAAGCAGCTGCAAGGCTCTGTGATGATCTACAACATTCCCAACACTTTTTGGGACGGTCGTTAGATCATCACAGAAGTCTTGCGGCTGCTTGGATCGAAGGTCGATTTGCTGCTCACGACGACGCGAGACGGATCAACGCTCCTTTAGTCCCGGTTCAATCTACCAACCGGGACTAAAGACGAAGAGTTGCCCTGATCTTTTAGCTATAAATACCAAACATGATCGAGGAGGAGATGAAGAACAAGAGTACGGCAACAGCGGAGAAGAAGCTAGTCAAACTAGTCCGGAAGGCAAAGACCGAATACAAATCATTCGGATTCGCCTGCATACGTCCAACAGTGCATTTTATATGCAGGCACTCACGAGCCACTGTTGGGCTGTATGCAGGTGAAACCGTATGTTTTGTTCTATATCTAGGAATCCTTCAGTTCATCGACCGAATACAAGTCATTTGATATGCAGGTAATAACAAGTCAGGTGAAACTGTGTGCATTTGATAAAAGGTTTAATACATTATTACACATCACCACCAACATCCCTATCTAGTGTGTGTCCCTTTCTTCTTCGTGTGTGTCCCTTTCTTCTGATTGCGCCGCAACCATGGACAATCTTCATCATTCAACGCGATGGTTGGGTCAGTTTTAACCGTGAAGGGGGGAATTTCATGAAAATTATTGTAATCTTCCGACATGTCCGTCTTGTCCTCCACTCCTACGATGTTTCTTTTTCCTGAAAGAACTATGTGTTGCTTTGGCTCATCGTATGATGTATTCGCTTGCTTATCTTTTCTTTTTTTTCGGTCTGGAAGACATGTCCTTCACATAGAAAACCTGAGCCACGTCATTGGCTAGGACGAATGGTTCGGTGTCGTACCCAAGATTTTTTACATCCACCGTAGTCATTCCGTACTTCGGGTCTACATTTACCCGCCTTCCAGGTTGAACCATTTGCACCTGAACAAAGTTACCTTGAAAGAAGGTCCATAGTCAAGTTCCCATATCTTCTCTATGTAACCATAATATGTGTCCTTTTTCCCATTGTTGTTTGTTGCATCAAAGCGGACACCACTGTTTTGGTTGGTGCTCTTTTTATCTTGGTCGGCCGTGTAAAATGTATTCCCATTTATCTCGTACCCTTGAAAAGTCAATATAGTCGACGATGGTGCTATGGCCAACAAGTATAATTGTTCTTCAACAGTGTTGTCATTAATGAGACGTGTTTGCAACCATCCGCTGAAAGTCTTCATGTGTTCTCTTTCAATCGATTCTCCAGGCTGCTCCGGGCATTTAGAGCGTAAAATATTCATGTGTTCCTGGATATACGGAGCCACCAAGATGGAATTATGTAGAACTGTGTAGTGTGCTTGATTGAAAGAATCCCAGTCCTTACACATTATTGCTTTCTTTCCTAGCGTGCCTATTCCACGCAGTCTCCCCTCATGGCGCGATTGAGGAACACCGATCGGCTTAAGGTCAGGAATAAAGTCAACACAAAACTCAATTACCTCCTCTGTTCCATAGCCCTTGGAGATGCTTCCTTCGGGCCTAGCACGGTTATGAACGTATTTCTTTAAGACTCCCATGAACCTCTCAAAGGGGAACATGTTGTGTAGAAATACAGGACCGAGAACATTAATCTCTTCGACTAGGTGAACTATGAGGTGCGTCATAATATTGAAGAAGGATGGTGGGAACACCAACTCGAAGCTGACAAGACATTGGACCACCTCCCTCTGTAAACCTGGTAGAGTTAATGGATTGATCACCTTCTGAGAAATTGCATTGAGAAATGCACATAGCTTCACAATGGGTACTCGAACATTTTCCGGTAGAAGCCCCCTCAATGCAATCGGAAGTAATTGTGTCATAATCACGTGGCAGTCATGAGACTTTAGGTTCTGGAACTTTTTCTCTGCCATGTTTATTATTCCCTTTATATTCGACGAGAAACCAGACGGGACCTTGATACTGCTCAGGACTTCAAAAAAGATCTCCTTCTCTTCTTTGGTAAGAGCGTAGCTGGCAAGACCTTGATACTTATCTGGATTCAGGTGGTCGTCTCGTTCGTGCATACGTTGGTGGTCCTGTCGTGATTCCGGTATATCTTTTGTTTTCCCATACACGCCCAAGAAGCTTAGTAGGTTCACGCACAGATTTTTCGTCACGTGCATCACATCGATTGCAGAGCGAACCTCCAGTATTTTCCAATAGGGTAGCTCCCAAAATATAGAGCACTTCTTCCACATGGGTACGTGTCCATCAGCGTCATTCGAAACAGATAGACTGCCAGGACCCTTTCCAAAGATTACTTTTAAGTCCTTGACCATGTCATATATAACATCACCATTAGGTAATTTAGGATTCGTCTGATGATTTGGCTCACCTTTGAAATGCTTGCCTTTCTTTCTTACGGCATGCCCTTTTGTAAGAAATCGCCGATGCCCCAGGTACACATTCTTGTTTCCCATATGTATACTTTCAGTCTCACCTAAACAGTGCGTGCATGCATTGTATCCCTTGTTTGACTGTCCTGAAATGTTACTAAGTGCAGGCCAATCATTGATGGTTACAAACAGTAACGCTCGTAGGTCAAATTCCTTTTGTTTGTGCTCATCCCACGTAGGTACACCTTCGTCACGCCACAACTGTAAAAGTTCTTCAACCAATGGCCTCAGATACACATCAATGTCGTTGCCCGGTTGCTTCGGGCCTTGGATGAGCACTGGCATCATAATGAACTTCCGCTTCATGCACAACCAAGGAGGAAGGTTATAAATACACAGAGTCACAGGCCAGGTGCTATGACTAGAGCTCTGCTCCCCGAAAGGATTAAAGCCATCTGTACTTAGCCCAAATCTTAAGTTCCTTGCGTCAGCTGCAAATTCCGGGAACTCCCTGTCGATTTTTCTCCACTGCGACCCATCGGCGGGGTGTCTTAACATCAGGTCTTTCAAACGGTCTTCTTTGTGCCATCGTAACAACTTTGCATGCTCTTTGTTTTGGAACAAACGTTTCAATCGTGGTATTATAGGAGCATACCACATCACCTTGGCAGGAACCCTCTTCCTAGGGCACGGCTCACCCTCAACATTACCAGGGTCATCTCGCCTTATTTTATACCGCGATGCACCGCATACCGGGCATGCATTCAAATTCTCGTACTCCTCACCACGGTAGAGGATGCAGTCATTGATGCACGCATGTATCTTCTGCACCTCTAATCCTAGTGGGCAGACAACCTTCTTTGCTTCGTACGTACTGGGGGGCAATACGTTATCTTTTGGAAGCATCTTCTTTATTATTTTCAGCAATTTTCAAATCCCTTGTCAGAAGTACCTTCCTCTGCCTTCCATTGCAGCAATTCCAGCGTGGTACCAAGCTTTTTCTGGCCATCTTCGCAAGTTGGGTACAACAATTTCTTGTGATCCTCTAACATGCTCTCCAACTTCAACCTCTCGTTTTCAGTTCCGCTGTTTATCTGTGCATCAAGCACTACTAGGAAACATGCTATCAGTGGTGCACCTTTTCACAATTCTGTGGCGCATCCCTGGAAATAGAGGATGCGGCACTAAATCCTCGCCACTAAAATATATTTCTGTGGCGCACGCCGGTGGTGCGCCACAGAAATGCCAAATTCTGTGGCGCATCCCAGCACCGTGCGCCACAGAAATATTTTAGTGGCGCATCCCACCTTGGTGCGCCACAGAATTTTTTTTGAATTTCAAAAAAAGGGCGGCCAGATCTAGATCCAGATCTGGATCTAGATCTGGCCGCCGGAATTTCGCCGGAATTTCGCCGGAATTTCGTCGGAGCTCGTCGGAGATCGTGTTGCCGTGGGTCGGAGACCGTGTTGCCGGATGAGGTCGCCGGAGTGGAGGAGGAGGTCGCCGGAGTGGAGGCCGAGGTCACCGGAGTGGAGGAGGAGGTTGCCGGTGGTGGAGGAGGTCGCCGGAGGTGGAGGAGGAGGTCACCGAAGGTGGAGGTCGTCGGGGTTGAGGTCGTCGGGGTTGTGGAGGTGGTCGCCGGCCGGGGTGGTGAGGAGGTCGCCGGAGTTGTGGAGCTCGCCGGAGTTGTGGAGGAGGTCGCCGGAGGTGGAGGTGGAGGTGGAGGTGGAGGAGGAGTAGGGGAGAAGAGATGGAGGAGGGAGGAGAAGAGATGGAGGAGTAGAGGAGAAGAGATGGAGGAGGGAGGAGAAGGGGAGAGAAGTGTAGAGGAGAAGGGAAGAGGAGAAAGAAAGAGGAGAAGTGGAGAGAGAAGTGGAGGGAGAACTGGAGGAGATGAGGAGAAAAGGGGAAAAGAGAGGGAGATGAGGGGCGCCGGCGGGATTCAAATTTTGAATCTCACAATTCTGTGGCGCATGGGCTAGACATGCGCCACAGAATTTTTTTTCCCTTTTTTTGAATTTTTTTTGATTTTGCTGGGAAAATTCTTCTGCTGGCCATAACTTTTTTTTTGTTTGGAATTTTGAGAATCTAAAAAAAGGCTAACCGGGTAAACCCCGGTGAGGGCGGTTCCGAAATTTTCTCTAGTTTTTTTTAAGGTATTATACGCATTTTTTCGACGTCGTATGCAAAAGTTATGGCCAATTTAATATTTCTTCACCTACTATTGGAAAAAAGGTCAAAATGTGTATTTCAAATTTTTCCTACAAACTAGACCCTAAACCTTCCATATATCTAAAAGGATTTATTTTTTGAATTTTTTATCATTTTGTTTCACTCCGTGCAAAACTAAAAAGGCGATCCACGGGGGGGGGGGGGGGGGGTGGGATCTGAAATCCGGGCACAATTCTGTGGCGCATGGGGCCACATGCGCCACAGAAAGTAACAATTTTGTGGCGCATGTGGCCCCATGCGCCACAGAAAGGGCACCCACCCTTTCATTGGTGCCGGGGCCACCATATTTCTGTGGCGCATGCGTCTAGATGCGCCACAGAAATATGTCTTTCTGTGGCGCATGTGGCCCCATGCGCCACAGAAAGACATAGACGCATGCGCCACAGAAAGACATATTTCTGTGGCGCATGCCAAGTGGTGCGCCACAAAAAAACAATTTAGTGGCGCATGGAATAATGGTGCGCCACAAATAGCATTCCACCTATAGCTAGTTTCCTAGTAGTGAAGAATGGCCCGACCAAAATCATCATCGTGCTCATCAACAATGGGCTCTTCTTCAGCTTCGTCTTCCCCCATTGCAGTATCACCGTCTTCGGTGAACGTAGGATAGTTGTCATTATCCTCTTCTTCTTCATTTTCTTCCATTATAACCCCTCTTTCTCCGTGCTTGGTCCAACAATTATAACCGGACATGAAACCATGCTGCAACAGGTGGACGTGAATGGTTTTTGAGGTAGAGTAATCCTGCGTATTCTTGCAGACGCTACATGGACAAGAAATAAAACCATTCGACGGCTTGTTTTTCTCAGCCACACGGAGAAAATAATGCATGCCATTAATATAGTCGGGAAATCGTCGGTCACTATACATCCATTGCCGGCTCATCTGCATTATATAAATATATCAAAAACTATTGCACTACATCAAGAGTATATAATAGTGACCAAATTAGTTAATACAAGTTCATCACATTAAAACCAAAGTAAAGTAATTGTAATGCATAGTCCTCATAAAACATACATTAATTGAAACTAACATACAACTATCTAAATAATTTAAATCCAACACCAAATGCGATCAAAATCGCAACTAAGGTAACTACTGAACCAACAACATAATGGTACCAAGCCTCCTGACTAATGGAATATTTTCTAATCTTTTTAATCTTCAAGCGCATTGCATCCATCTTGATCTCATGGGCATGTGCGACGTCGGCAAGCTTGAACTCGTGTTCATCGATGATGTCGGCAAGCTTCAACTCCAATTTCATCTTCTCTTCTAGGCATTGCAGACGAAGATCTTCACTTCTTTCCAATTTTGCTTTCAAATCATTGTTTTCTTTTACAAAAAACTCGACAATAGGGTCGGTTGAATTTCCGGTTCAACTACCTCCTAGATAAAAGTTTCTATGTCAAGTTGGTAGGTATAGTTGTTTTAAACACGAAATGAAACAAATAGTTATGAAAATATACCACATCCGAATCATAGACCGGACAAGGGCCGACGGGGGCGGATATCAAAACCATGACACTATACATATAAAAAAAACATAAGAAAAATATACAAGAAATAAATATGCTTTTAAATCATACATGTCATTTTTCTTAAAATAGAAGATAAAGAAAAAAAGCTCACCGAGGTGGTGCCGGTGACGGGACGACGCGGGCTATCGACGGCGGTGAGGACGGGACGACACTAAAATCCACAAATAATAAATTAATTTGAGCTCAAAATGCATATAAAAATTAAACTCTCTAGCTAGGCATTTCATCAAACACCTTGCTTGCACTACAAACCATAAAATGAGCTAAACTAGCAATGAAATGAGCTAAAGTTGCAACTTCGGAGAAAAGGATGATGTTGCTAACCCTTGAATATATGGGGTGCCTTCAATCCTCACAAATGGTGAAAAAAAATGGGATTAACTTGAGTGATGGAGTGGAAATGGAGGAGAAAATGGTGGAAGATGAGCTCAAAATGGAGATGAGCTCGGGTGGAAGAAGATGATATAGTGCAGGGAAGACCTTTGGTCCCGGTTCGTGGCTGGAACCGGGACCAAAGGGAGCCTGCCAGGGGTCCCACGGCTACTGCCGCATGTGCAGACCCTTTGGTCCCGGTTCCAGCCACGAACCGGACCAAAGGTCCCAATAGAACCGGGACGATTGCTTCCCGGCGCCCCGGCCGATGGAACCGGGAACAATGCCCCCTTTGGTCCCGGTTCTTTGTTGATCCGGGACAAAAGGGCAAAACGGAAGCCCTATTTTCTACTAGTGATGGAGTATCGACAATGAGTTCTCACAAAATAAGCTAGACTGACAATCACTATTACATAGAGTAGCATTGACCTATTACATATAAGCTAGACTGGCAATTAATAATACATGTGTCCTCATCGCTATCAGTAGCCTATGTCGAGATCATCGGTACCAACTATTGGACCACCCGTGTCGTCATCACTGTCAGGGTCGCCACACCACCAACCATCCACGGAACCTGGAGGTGGTCCCTGTGGCTCGTCGACGATTAGTCCTGCGTGGAACCGCTCTAGCAAAGTCATGTCGGCTTGGTTATGAACCTCCTCGACTTCATCATGCGCGGTGTCTTCCTCTATTCCCGCATCTTCGTCTTCTTCGCCATATTCCATGTCATCATCGGTCGGCAAGTTGATAGTGTATCTCCCAGGGAGCCCTCTATCCTGATAGAACTCGCCGTCAGATGTTGAGGGGTCTAGGCGGCGCTAATCTTGACCGTTAGGCATAGCCGGCCTACTATGCGACGGTACCGTCACCACAACATCCCACCCCTATAGATGCTTTTGATATGCTTTGCTGTCTTCTTGCACGGGTACGGGAGATAGAATACTTGGAAGGCCTGGGTAGCCAAAATGTAGACGTCGTCTCCCGAATACTTGGAGCTTCGTTCAACTTCGACCAATCCAATTGCAGGATCCCGTCTAACCCGACGCGGGTCTAACCAATTGCATTTGAATACAACGGGATCGAGCCCTTTACCAAAACCATAATTCAACTCGTATATAGCTTCAACTCTTCCATAGTAATGGAGTTTATCTAAGCCTTCACATAACACCCCACTATTTATTGTCTTCCGATTGCCCCGGTTTGTTGTGTGTTCATGGGTATGGAAGCGATATCCATTCACGTCATAATCATGGAATGAGTTGACGGAATGGCTAAAGCCATGGGCAATGTTTCTAAGCTCTGGCTTCATCTCTTTGTCCTTTCTTGCATACAAGTGTAGCACGAGAAGTTTAGAACGAGGAATGATCGATGAATGTCCACGGTACTAGAAAAGTTAGATAGAACAGTACCAAACCCGCGAACCAGCTAATGAAACCACCACCCTTGCCAAAACCACCACCGTTGTCAAAAAGATCCTTCGACTCTTTCGGGGTAGGGTCCCTTCTCAGCTTCCAGAATTCACGAGTGAATCGTCTACTCCAATGAGAAAAGAGGAGTTAGCCACGAATATAGGAGTGAATGTTTGTGAAATACTAAATGGTGAAAGACTTACTCGCGGTACGGCTTCACTTCCTCCATACTCATCAGGATATACGAGGAGATCAGATTCCGCTCGAGCTTTGTCATGATGAACTTCTTCGTGCCACTCGATTTGCCACCGAGGCCTATGAAGATGCTAAGTTTGGGTACATCTTCAAGGTTGGCTGCATTGTAGCGAACGACTGGATTGTGGATTGTGGGAATGTTGGCATCATAGAAACCTGTCGTGAAGTTTGACACCTCCTCGTTAAGGCATGCCTCGGCCATGGATGCCTCGATCTTGCATTTATTCCCGCAATTCTGGCGTAGGTCTTTCATTTTTCTCTCAGGCCCAAACTGCCAACGGGTCGACACAGGCTCCCCCATCAAAGCCTCATGCGCGAGATGCAAGATCATATGTTGCATCAGATTAAAAAACCCTGGCGGAAGTATCGTCTCTAGCTTGCAAAGCAACTCGGGTGCCTGTTCATGCAGCTTCAGAACCACCTCACGATCTTACTCCCTTGCACAAATCTGCCGGAAGAAAAAGCTCAACTCCGCCAGTACTCGCCAAGTCTCCTCATCGACATAGCCTCGAATCATCACCGGCATTATGTGCTCAAGCCACACGTGGTAGTCATGACTCTTCAGCCCTCCTACTCGCTGCGTGTCCAGGTTCACACACCTGAACCTCGCCCAGTTAGCTGCATACCCATCAGGGAAGTACAAACACTCCACGAGCCACTGTAATATTTCCCTTTTTTCCGGCCTTGTAGGGCAGAACCGAGCCTTTGGCTTAGACCACCTAGTGCCGTTGACTCCAGGAGGCTTCATTTCAAGATCTGGCCTGTCACAAAGTTCTTTTTGGTCCATTCGAGCCTTGACGTTATCCTTCGTCTTCTTAGTGTCCATGATGGTGCTATAAAGAGCCTCGACGATATTCTTTTCGGTGTGCATTACATCAATGTTGTGTGGAAGCTCGACATCCTCCATGTAAGGGAGTAGCTTCCAGAAGCAAGGAATGTGAGTCCACTGGTGCGTGTCCTCATAACCCACGAAACCATTCCCATCGGGGTTAGGCACGAGAGCTTCTATCTTAGCCCTGATTTCTCTTTCGGTCATCAGACGTGGTTTCGGAGCATGGATCTCGACTCCTTTCTCGAACTGCTTTACGTCACTCCTGTATCTATGACCTGGCTCAAGGAACTGTCGATGTTGATCAAAGCATGAATACTTGCCTCCCTTCGTAAGCCATGAGAAAGTCACAGCCTGTCTGCACTGTGGGCAAGGCCACTTCCCATGTGTACACCAGCCGCAGAACAAAGCACGCGCTGGTAAGTCATGCAGGGATGTGTGGTACCAGACATACATATCGAAGTGATCATTTGTTGAGGCGTCATATGTTCGGACCCCGCGACCGTTCCAGCCAACAGCCAAGTCTTCAACCAGCGGTTCCAGGTACACGTTCATGTTCTTACCCGGGTATTTCGGTCCTGGGATTATCATCGACAATAACATGTTATGTGATCTCATGGACTCGTCGGGGGGGAGGTTCTGGGGTATGACAAACACAGGCCAACAGCTGTATGTTGCCGCCGACATGCCATACGGATTGAACCCATCGGTTGATATAGCAACAGCTACGCTCCTCGGGTCGCCCGCTTTCAGTGGATACTTCGCTACAAAGTTCTTCCATGCGTCACCATCCGACGGATGTATCATCTTGTCCGTGTATCTCTTCCCTAACGCGGCCCATCGCATCTGCTGGGCAGTGTATAAGGTACCGGAGAATCTTTTGGGGAATCCCGGTCTGCCTTTTCTGTCCACCACCGAGGTCGACCTCGAAGTACCAAGAGGAATTGCAATGGATGCAATAATTTGTTCCAACATGTTCTTTCCTGAATAGCATGCATCCCTTTGGACAGGTGTCTATCTTCTCATATGACATCTTAAGGTCACGGAGGAGTTTAGTCGCCTCGTAGAAGCTCTTCGCCAAGATATGCCCTTTTGGTTGAAGGCTGCCAACGACGGCTAGAATATCATTGAAACCATCCCTGCATATCTTCCTCTTGCACTTCACGGCCATAAGGCGAGCGATGGCATCTAGAAGGGTAACATCTGTATGTTCATGAAGGGGTTTCTGCGAGCCAAACATAGTCTCGTAGTACTTCTTCGTGTCTTCATCCGGCTGCTCACTTGTCTCCGCCTCCTGAAGTGTCTCCGCCTCTACACAACGGCTTTCAGGCACATTAGCATTGACAAATGCGTCTAAGCAGTTGTTGAACCTAGTGTCAAACTCTCCCGCTGGCTGAATCTGACGTGGCTCGGTTCTAGCACGTTTTGCTAACTGTTCACCATGGAAATTCCAAACATGGTAGAATGGTGTGAACCCATTCTTGATCAGGTGCATACTAACATCTACCTTCGACTGTCGCTTTCGGTTATCGCATTTTGAACAGGGGCAAAACACTTTCATGGGTCTGCTACGGATGTCAAACACCTTGTTCACAAACTCCTCGGCCTTATCTCTCCATTCATCAGTGAACTCCCACTGACTCTTTCTGCCAGCATACATCCACTCACGGTTCTGTCTCGGATCCATCCTTTAATCGGTACCAAAAAAGACATACACAATGCTTTCAGTTCAACATGTCACTGAATTTTAACAAAACCATTTTTATGGCCAAATTTTATCTTTTACAACATGCAAGGGTTCACCTACACTTCTAATGGGTAGGGGCCTATCCCGCTTGAGTACGTGTAGATCGAGTCGGGCCCATGTTCTACCCCGACCCGAGACAGAATTTCGACAGCACCTCCCCGCTGTTCTTCAGAATACACGTCTCGAGCTTGTCAAGCCGAGAGGGTGTGCATCCGAAGAACAACGGGGAGGTGCTGCCGAAATTCCGTCTCAGGAAGGGGTAGAACATGGAACACGACCCGATCTACACGTACTCGGACTGTCCAACAGGACAACCCGGAAGTGTTACGGTTATAAATATGCAAAGATGGACAATCCTGCATATTTATAAATTTGTAACCCTTCCGGATGGGATCTGACTCGGGTTACGCGACTCGACTGACTTGGTGATCTAGACAAAAGAATACCTATGCAATAAGATTACAAGAGAGGCGAAAGATGTATACCCTAGAAGCGTGGTCGATCACCGCAGAAGGTCGGGGACGGAACACTACATCTGAAAACCACAAAAAGAACATATATATAAGAACAGATGTACACATAAATATCAGCTCCTAAATACGCGGAGTATAAATAAGAAACCAAGCAGACCTATAAGATACTACTTAACAAACCAACAGGGCACGACAATCTTTACAGTCATGACCATCCATTTCTCCTTTAATATAAATTGTGTTATATATGGATGGAGAAGAAAATCTTGCATGGCTAGCAATATGCAGAAAAGATGTGTTGATAACACTCATGGAGCTTCCATGGACACTGTACTAGGTTCAAGTGAATTAATTAGGACAAGTCTAAATCTAACCATTGTTCAAGGTTCAGGACCACATGTTCTGCATTGTGATGACCAACCTGTTCAATCTATTAAGGAGATAATTGTAAGTCGAAAATGCGCAGAGGCAGTTCTTCGAGGATCCTAGGTATGCTCTCTCTCTCATTCCCTCTCCCTACTTAATATAGCACACAGGTGCCCTCTGATGTACACCGAAATAGCACACAGGTGCCCTCTCTCATTCCCTCTATTTTGCTCAGCACAAATGCAAACAGCAATACACTTATATTGTTTTTCCTCAACTGACCATTGCATTTTTTTTAGACCTGACGGCGGCATCCAGAGCATGCAATACACCGAAATAGCAATCAACTGACAGCGGCATCCAGAGCATGCGGGGGGGGGGGGGGGGGGGGGGGGGGGGGGGGGGGGAGAGGGTAGCCCAGCGGCGGTGGTGCTCACCAAGGGGCACCCGGTGTCGTGGGTCAGCCTGACGAAGACGTGGCAGTGCTCCTCCTCGCTAGCCCGGCGCGGCGAACTCCATGGCATCGACGACGGGAAGCAGAGAGGAGGGAGGCAGCGTGGGGGGTCAGGGCAGCGTGGCCGGCGGCAGGGGCGCAGTTGGGGGCGGGGTCGGGGGCGGCCGGGGTCGGGGGCAGGGGCACGGTTGGGGGCGGGGTCGGGGGGGGGGATGTGCTCCTCCGGGGCGTGCTTGTAGCGGTGGAGGAGGACGAGCGGCGGAGGAGGCCGGGGAGGCGGTGGTAGCAGGGGAGGTGGAGGCCGACGTGGAGGGCTGCGGCAGCGGCAGCGGGCCGGTGGTGGAGGGCTGCGACAGGGGAGGTGAGTGAGTGCGTGCGTGCGTGCCCGACCGATTTAATTCAGGTGAGGGACTTTGCCGTGCGCATTAAATGCGGAACACGGCAAAGCATCTTTGCCGTGTGCATTTAACTGCGGAGCACGGCAAAGGGCATTTGCCCTGTGCTTTTTTTTTGGGTTTTTTCTTTTAATTCTTTTTCTTGTTTACTATTTTTATTAATACTACCTAAATACCCGTGCGTTGCAACGGGAAAACAAATAATTTTGTAACATTGTGATATTATGTTTCACTAAGACACAAAAATTTAGCGTATGGGGTCTTCGGCTTACCTAGTTACACGCCGCAACCTCGTAAATGAGTTTTGCAATCTCGCCTGGTGTCACCGATCTGATCATATGAAGGATTAATATTTGAAAGGGATAATTTCCTAAATTATGGTTATGTTAATACAAGAAAATTACTCCAGAGATATACAAGAAATGTTGGTTCCCCATTTCGGGTGAAAACTCCCGTGTCGGGTTAGAGGTGAAAACTCCCGTGTCGGGTGCCGGGCACGGAATCATGCGACATACCACATGAAATGTTGGTTCCCCATGGTCCGTACCAACCTAACACAACCAAGCAAAAAAGTTCACGCGTCTACCCCCTCTCGGCGCCGGTCAAAGGGGTAGATCGACAGGTTTGACAACAAACTTGGGTACATAGACGAATGACAACAAACTTGGGTACATAGACGAATGATAACAAACTTTGGGTACATAGACGAATGACAACAAACTTGGGTATATAGACGAATGACAACAAACTTGGGTACATAGACGAATGACAACAAACCATTTTGTCCTAACCAATGATGTGGCTCAGGTTAGTCATACTCTTGCCTAGGCCTATAATACTCGTGGGTGTAGTCGTCATAGTCGCCGTCGTCGTCGTCGCTGTCGTCGGACGGCCGTGATGTAGTCGTTGACGGGGGTTGTCTCCTGGACTGTAATTGAGGGTAGCGCAGGCGGGGGTTATCGCCGACCGTGATGTAGTCCATGACCCTCTTGAGAGTCCGGCCAGCCCACCACAGCCGACGGCCGGCCTCGTTGAAGTTCGAAGGACGCGGGCGGTCCTCCTCGTACCCGGCGAGCGCCTTCTCACGCCTTTCAATGAAGAAGGCGTCCCAAGTTGGGCGATAGTCTGGATGCCAGCGGGAATCCATCCGCTGCTCCGGAGTGAGCTCGAGGTAGTAGTGGTTCGTGATGGCCGCCCAGCGCGCCAAACCTTGAGGGACAGGAGGGACCGGCACGCCTCCGGTGCTCAGCCTCCGGCCGGCGGGGACGTCGTAGCCGGGTGGGCAGGGGTAGTTCGAGGCGCAAAGCGCCTCCACCTCCGAGTAGGTTAGAGTGGGTACGGTGGAAGGCATGGGAGAGTGATGAGGTTGCAGATATGAGTTTAGATGTGCTATGCCAATGGAGGCCATGACTACATATATATAGTGAGAAATGGCGGGAAGACGGAGGCGGGAAGCGGTGTGTGTTTCTTTTCAGGGCTTGTGAGCTGTAGTATGCCCAATCAGGAAGAAGCACACGGATCGTGTGTTTCCTTCGTGCGCTTCTGAGCCATTTGATCAGCGGTGTGTTTCTTTCGAGCGCTGGTGAGCCGTTGGATCCGGAAGAAGCACACGGATCGTGTGTTTCCTTCTAGCGCTTGTGAGCCATTGGATCAGCGGTGTGTTTCTTTCGAGCGCTTGTGAGCCGTTGGATCAGCGGTGTGTGTTTCTTTCCCGCCAACATCGTATCTCCACCCCTTTTTCCCGCCATCTTCTCTCCCGCCTGTTTCTCCCGCCAAATTCTTTCCCGCCCTTTTTTCCCGCCATCGTATCTCCCGCCTGTTTCCCGCCAATTCTTCTCAACTCGGCCTATAAGAACACCTTCTCACTGAGGTTGGTAAGCATTCTAGTCCACTTACTCGAACATGTCGAGCTTTCCTTCAGATGGTAGTTTCCCGGTAGGAATGTCGGCACTACTTTCGGTCGATTTCAAGGTAGACAATAAGAAGATCCCATTCGAAGATATTGTTAGTCATCCACCTATCTCTGTGAGCTATCAGCGAAGCTAGTTAGGCATGGGTGGCCACGAAGGGATTTGAAGGAAATAGAAAAAGAACTTGTGAGGCTGTATGCTAGGTGGCAGAGGAAGAAACTAACATATAGGAGTGAAGCAGATATGTTGAGTGCTTTTCGTAAACCGATTTTATGGGTCGAGGACAGTGAGGATGAAGATGATATCTTCATGTCGACTGAAGCGAGCAAGAAAGCTGCAGCAGCGGCGGCGGCGTCGAAGGGCAAGGGTGCGGCGTCGTCGAAGGGCAAGGGTGCGGCATCGTCGAAGGACAAGAGTGCTGGGTCGTCGAAAGGCAAGAGTGATGCGGGAGGCTGCGTCGATGGTAGATGAATTTTCCTTTTCTAATTTGCAGAGTACCATGTATCTTCAATTTATGTTGTGTTTTCGCTACTATCAATATTTTGTTGTCTGTGTAATTTATGTTGTCAATATAATTTGCATGGTTTGTTTAATATCAATGCGAAAAGTAGTCACCCATCATCATCATTAATCGAAACAGAGTAGTAGCAACTAAGATATAAGTCTGGTACATAGATATTTCTCGTACGTAGATAATATGTGTCATACAAACATAAATATGAATATGTCTCACATACAAATAGAACAAGTGTTGGGAATGTTATAGGCCGAGAAGACAGGACCGTCGGGATGAACTGAAGGATTTGTAGATAGAACAAAACACACGGTTAGCCCGTCATACAGCCCAACGGTGGCTCGTGAGTGCCTGCATATCAAATGCACCGTTGGGCTGTATGACGAGAATCCAAATGCTTTGTATTCGGTCGACGAACTGAAGGATTTTGTTGCTCTCTTCACTCGGCAAATCGTCCTTCGATCCAAACAGCGGCAAGACGTCTCTGATGATCTGCAACCGTCGGAACAAGTGTTGGAATGTTGCTAATCATCAGAGATCCTTGCCGCTGCTTGGATCCGACCGAGGGGAGGGTTCACCTTCAGCCTCCGCTCTAGGAACTCCTGCCTCTCAGAAATCTTGCTCTCTGCTACCCGTGTACTGCTAATGATGGATGTGAAGTGTACTCCTGCCTCTCTTATAGACCCTCCTCTCCGAGTGACTCCCTCTAGCTAGCCAATCAGGAACAAGTACGCGGATCATGTGTTTTCTTCGAGAGCTTGGGAGTCGTTGGATCAAACGAAAGAAACACACCGCTGATCCAACGGCTCACAAGCGCTGGAAGGAAACACACGATCCGTGTGCTTCTTCCTGATTGGGCATACTACAGCTCACAAGCCCTGAAAAGAAACACACACCGCTGATCCAACGGCTCACAAGCGCTCGAAAGAAACACACCGCTGATCCAACGGCTCACAAGCGCTGGAAGGAAACACACGATCCGTGTGCTTCTTCCTGATTGGGCATACTACATGCACTGGAATCTTGTGTTGATTTGGGGTAGACTTTGGTTTCTCATGTTCCTATACAAGTGTGTTGTGTGTTGTAAATGTGCAAAAATCTACTCCTAGGTGCGACCCCCTTCACCGACCCCTCTTACTCTGTAGTAAGTTCCCCCTTCACCGACCCCTCTTACTCTGTAGTAAGTTCCGACACTTAGAGGTGAAAACTCCCGTTTCGGGTGCCGGGCACGGAATCATGCGACGAAACACATGAAATCTTGGACATTTACAACACCCAACACACTCATACACACATGGTATGGCAAACCTAGGTTTGGGTGGGTTTCCGACACGGCGGGCCCCCGATTCGGCAAAATCTAGATCCGCTGGAAAAAAAGTCAAAGTTCCCATCTACCCCCTTGACTGAAGTCGAAAGGGGGTAGGCAAGTGAACTTTTTTCCTTGGTTGTGTTAGGTTATGACATACGAACATGGAAAACCAACTATTATCACAAGTTCTCACAAGATTGCCCCCGGTTCCCCCGAAACGGGAGTTTTCAGCTATAAGTCAAGAAACTTAGTAGAGAGAGAGTGCGGTCGGTGAAGACGGTCACACACCGGAGCAAAATCTTGGACATTTACAACACCCAACACATTTGTACACACATGGTATGCCACAACCTAGGTTTGGGTGGGTTTCCGACGCTCCGGGGCCCCGATTCGGCGAAACCCTAGATCCGCTGGAAAAACCCTAACGTTTTCGTCTACCCCCTTGACCGAAGTCGAAAGGGGGTAGGCAAGTGAACTTTTTTCCTTGGTTGTGTTAGGTTATGACATACGGACATGGAAAACCAACTATTATCACAAGTTCTCACAAGATTGCCCCCGGTTCCCCCGAAACGGGAGTTTTCAGCTATAAGTCAAGAAACTTACTAGAGAGAGAGTGCGGTCGGTGAAGACGGTCACACACCGGAGCAATTTCTTGGACATTTAGAACACCCAACACACTTGTACATACATGCTATGGCAAAACCTAGGTTTGGGTGGGTTTTCAATCGCTCCGGGGCCCCGATTCGGCGAAACCCTAGATCCGCTGGAAAAACCCTAACGTTTTCGTCTACCACCTTCAACGACGTCGAAAGGGGGTAGGCCAGTGTAATTTTTTCCTTGGTTGTGTTAGGTCAAGTAAATGAACGTAGTAGAAGCCTTAACAAAGAAAATAAACAAAGGAAGCATGTCGAAATAAAACAACCAAAGTGGTAAGTGCAAACATGGTTGCCGTGTGGCATATGAAAAGGCACACGGCAAAGACGTGTTGTGCCGTGCAGGAACTTGTAGGTGCACGACAAAGATGTGCTGTGCCGTGCAGGAAACTACAGGCACACGGCAAAGAATATATGTGCCGTGCACACGGTATATCTTTTCCCGTCAATTTATTTATAGCGCGGGAAATTTGTTTAGATATTTCCCGCGAAATATTTTGGGAGGGCGGCAAATTGCGAATCGTAGTCAGCGATTTGCCGTGCTGTTACAGGAAGGATCACGGCAAAGATATCTTTGCCGAGATGCATATATTTGCCGTGTGTTTTTGATGTGTTTTGCTGTGTTGTTTTCTTTGCCGTGTGCTCTGGGTCTTCTGTGCCGTGCCTCTTGTGTTTGCTGTGATCTTACTTTCTCCCGCACGGCAAAGATTTCTTTGCCGTGTTCCGAGAATCTGCTGCGCACGGCATAGGCTGGTCCGCACGGCATATTCGAATTTTCCGGTAGTGACAGTTTATTTTCTAAAACCGTGTGCGATACTTAGCACACGACTCACAAAAAAAAAACATATGCGGATATTTTGCCATCGTCCTTCCTAGTCTCACACACATATTTAATTTCGTAGGGAAAAGACATAAATAACCAATCGATTCGTGTGCAATTGAGGGTATAAATTGCTGGATCTGTACTAATATATTGGCCAATGTTTTAAAAGCTTGACTTAAGACATGCATGTCTAAGACGTACGAATCTTGCTGTGATATACTGATCATATGGAGATATGAAGAGATGGTAGCTTAAGTAAATAGCAAAATGCCTGTGCCTTGCAACGGGTCTAAACTTAAATTATAAAGTGTCATGTATTTTATCTCAAACACACAAACATTTGATACAATATAATATCTACAAAACAACATAATTTGCATAAATAGTCAATAAACAATGTTGGTTCTGTCAGCCTTATTTACGTTGAAATCCTATGAATAATATCACACGCGAGTATTAAGGAAATGGTGATTCATGGAACGTCGTATCAGTACTTGAGTAATCAGGTCAAATTGCAATCCGTCAAATTGATCTCAAGCTGCTTATAATGTGAAGTTTTCGAAACTGTTCATCATGTTTGGCCTGCAAATTTCAAGATACAATAAAAACCATCAATGTATATTTTTGGCTTCGACAATTTTTTTTGCTCGAATCATCAACCCGTTGATGAACAATACAAAATTTGTGTATAAACTCTGATGCATGATTAGTAGACATAAAAGGGTCATCTCTCTGAGGCGGCGATTTGGGTAATGGGTCTAGATGCACCCATTAGGTAATTTATTTTTGGTTTTTTTTCAGAATGTCAAAAAATTCCAGAAAAAATCCTGATGTACATTACAGCGTGATGTGTTAGCACAAAAATTGGCATGATATGGTGAAAAAACCTTTTTAGCAACCTGTACAAAAAAAGACAAAATTCTGACACGTATATATACATTTCGATATGTCCGAATTTGTCTTTTTTGCACGGGTTGCAAAAAAAGTTTTTTCTTCCCGTAACTTTTAGTGCTGATTTGAAATGTGTTGGATACATGCAAAAATTTATTTTAAATTTTTTGACATTTGGAAAATTGTTTTTGGGTACTGGGTGCATCTGCACCCACTACCCGTTGTGAATATCCGCATCTCTCCATGCTTTTGTATGGTATGTTTCCTTCGTTGTCTTTCCCCGGTGAATGTACAAACCAAAAAATCTCCTGTCCACGGTGTCATAGATCGTTTACATGATACTAGTAAAAGGGCACGTGCAACGCACGCCTACAAGATAATTATGTGTACATACGTAGGCACGAGCACCGTGCCCTCCCTCCCTCATGGCTGCTGCGGCGAGAGGCTCCCCCCTCCCTGTCTCCCACTGTTGTCACGACGACGGCTCCCATCCCTGCATTATTTACACTCGTTAGTAGTGGAGATCTAATATCATGAAATAAAAGACTCAATATAGACGCGCTTCTTTTCGTGATCTTCTTTCTCATTAGTAAGTCGGGCATATCACTCATGTCCACTTTATTTGTACATCCAACATTATTTACTTCAGGTTGATGACCAGTACTGGCAAAGCATGTGGTCATACAAGTGGAACCAGCATAGAAAAGGAAATAAAACTACCAAATTCTAGCACTGCATCTTGAACTGGCAGGCTAGAGAAAAACCAAGTGATGGATAAAAATTTCAGACACCAATAACATCGTGAGTCACGTCATAACTCTATCAATGTCACTTATAGTTATAGAGAATAACCACGACTGTCCTTGAATCTACAGAATTGGAAGGCAAAAGAAAAGAAATATTAATCCAAGATATAAATAGACAATATCAAATTGGTTCTCGAGGATAACTTAAATAGACTCAAACAAAATTGGATCGATGTTGTTTTCTCTCAGGATCAATGGTTGTGTAGATTGGCTGACATAAAGATTTGCTCACCGTTGCACCAAGCTATCAATATATAACAGTATACAAAGAAATGACTGCTTCCTTCAAGACAATCTTGATTAGAAAATTTAAAAAAGTCAGTAGCAAATAGCAATTTAAAAACATGATAAAAATCCCAACAAATGATATCTGCATAGGGGTAAATGCATTATAAAGAACACCAGTATATTTGTGTATGCATATACACACATTTAAGCATATCAATGACACGTTCATGGGTTAGACTAAACCCTTTTTTTTATCATGGGTAGAAAAAAGTTCTGAAAACAAATATTTTTGCTAGGTGCTTATTGAAGAAACACCTGAACATCATATCCCAAATCTTCTGTAGGTTAAAAAATCCAATTTAATCGATGCAAAAGGCGTAAGAAAACTAAGTTCAGGAGTTAGATTACCTCCAAGCAAAGGATTTCCATGAAGCAAAATATGAACGTATAGAATCCTTATAACCCCATAAATAGTACAGAAGTAGTTTTACTTGCTGATTAAGTCCGTGCACTGAACTCCAAAGTGTTTGTGCAATTCAGTTTTATTCGTTGACATCTTTTTAGTAACATAATGTGTAAACATGAATACAAGACAGAGACACCTTGTCCTGGCTGCCCAGCTGATCGAGTATTTGGGCAATCTTTTTCAACCGATTGGAACTATTATTTACTGTTTGCTGATCAAAACCAAGTACTCGTACTGATTGGCGAACCTGGATGTCGAGTGACCTGTAAACCGCAAGGCTGCTGCATAGAAGAGGAGCGGCCAGCGCTGGGCTCAGTCGATGGCACTTGCAGGGGCTTTGCGTGCATGGCCGGTGGAGCGGACATGTGGCCGCCTGGCAGCGTGATTGCCGGCGGCTGCGGGAAGGCTCCCTGTGGGGGCGTGCAGGTAGCCGGCGGCGTACATGCTCGTTCTGCGGCAATTGGCTCGGCGACTGCGGGCAGGATCCTCTGGTGACGTGCAGCCGTGAAGGGCGCAAGGCTGCTGCATAGAAGAAGAGCGGCCAAGGTTCGGATTAGGAAAGGCACGTGTCGCCGCGTGGTGATGTCTTGCCGCCGGTGGCCGGAAGGGTCCTTGTGGCGGCGCGAGCAGGGCAGGCAAGCCCCATCCGAGCGGCTCCTCCTCGCCTTGACTCTGCGGAATAACGGGCCGGGGTGGGATGTCGGGAAGAGGAGAAATAAGAGAACAAAACGGTACGGTGGCAATTTGATGGTATTATGTGATTTGGTGGGAGGGCAAAACGGTAAACATTGTGCGTGTTGAGTTGCTCAACACGGATGAAACAATCTGGTTCGTTGGTCAGAAATCGTACGGCATAAATTTAATGTATCCGATCAAATTTGCTCTTTTAATAGTAGTATAGATAAGTAGTATAAAGGAACACATGCTAGTATTTACCAATCCAGATATGAGGCATGTGTGGCTTACACATATTACATCCGCTGCTCCAAATACCAAGTTGCTGCCTTCCGTCTAAAAAAAGTTGCTGCCGTATCTACTACACATATTACATGACCTTCATGAACGTGATGAAATTGCATCAATGGATCATGGTTTTTTATTTCGGAAAAACAAAAGGAGGGAGAAGCATCTGATTACCTACAACCTCCATGGGTGTGTATAGGAAGGAGATCACATCCTCGGCGATTGGCCTCCACTGTACCTTCCGATCTTCAGTTTCCACCATCAGCTACTACAGCTGCTGTCAATGTACGCATTGCAGTTTCAGCATTCACCAAGGATTTTACTCCCTCTTTGGAATCCTTTTCAATCGGGAACCTGCCGCCACAATCAACTACTATAGCTCCTTTTGCAACTTTATCTGTTTGGTGCATCGAATTATCGAACTGAACCACATCAGCACACCAGCGGATGACGAAGCAGCGGTAGGCAAAGATGGAAGAACAGAGGTCTTCGCCAATCAGAACTCCGGCGGCCGGCATCCGCGGATGAAGTAGAGAGGAGTCAAGGCGGGCAGGCCACCTGCAGCCTGGATGAAGCGCACATGTGGGACGGGATCCTTCGACCGGCGGCAGGAAACGTGGACAGGAGCCCCACGGGGAACCTGAGGCAGCGGCCGCGCGCGGGTCCTGCTCCGACGCATGGCTGGCGGCGGCGCAGCGAGCGCTCACGTCCATCCCACTGCCGCCTCCTCCCAGCTCCTGCTCCCGGCTTTCCTTCACCCAAGGATTCATCCGCTGCACGCCGGCAAGCCCCGGGCCCACGGCGCATCGCCTCCCTCGGCCGGCCTCCATCCGCTGCACGCCGGCAAGCCCCGGGCCCACGGCGCATCGCCTCCCTCGGCCGGCCTCCATCCGCTGCACGCCGGCGAGCCTCGTGCCCCGTGGTTGATTTGAGGCAGAGATGGGGAGGCGGCACGGCTCTCCGGGTCCTCTCTGCTTTCCCATGTAGCGATTGGAACGATGCCAATCGTTTTTTCACTTAGGCGGTTGCAGTGGCTGTAAATTCTCCCAAAACTCAGGGGTTGAACCGGAAATTTAAAAAACGTACCAACCAACACCAACTCAAGCCATATTATATAGTAGAGATTTAGAGTGTTGGTTCACGGAGGCAGCAAGGTACCCTGCCATGTCCATCTCGTACCCGAGCATGTTCTTCCACGAGTTGCCATCGCCTGCCACTTTCACGACCACTCCCTCCCTGAGGTTCAACGTGAAGGTACCCTTGTGCCCGCTCCCTTCTCCAAGGGTAAACAACACAATACCGCTCTTCTCGCCGAACCAGCGTAGCTTGATGTCGGTGTAATGGTGCTTCATCTTCATGTCGTGCATCAACACTGATTCCTGATCAGGCACGGTCCATTTTCGACTGCTACGAATATCGTCATCTTCGATATACAGTAGGTTGGCCACCATGATCTTGTTGCGGCCTTGCCTGACCCCGACATACATGAAGAAGAGCCGTTTATCGGACGAGACGCCCAACAGCCTATTGTTTGGCCAGTAGTGTGGATTGGGAAAAGGCAGAAGGTGCATGTCCGTCGCGGCGGCGTCGTCAATCTGGTCAAGGCGCACCCCGAGCACCCCGTGGTTCAGAAGCCAGAATGCAACCCCGCGGCGCACCACGGCGGCGCCCATGGCATGGATCTGCAAGCTGGGGATCTTGACGACGCTGCACTCGGCCTCTGGTCCCCAGAAACCGGTGTGAGATGAGTAGAAGCGGAGCACGGTGGAGCTGCCGCGGTTATAAACGAGCAGCAGCCGGAAGAAGCTGCTGCAATGCTGTGGGCTCAGGTCATGGCCAGTGAGCAGCGCGCAATTGTATTCCCGTATCGTCCTCTTGACAGTGATCAGAGGCGGGACGACGACGATGTTGTCACGAATCATCGGATTGCAGACGGCGAGCCGCAGACCGTCGGCGGCGCGGCCGTCTCGCCGGAGCTCTAGAACGAGACGTCCGTTCCGGGACGCCACCGGCCGGGAGTAGTCCAAGAGTCCGTCGCCGACGCTGAGAGGCCGCTGCTGCCCGGGGCCGAGGTAGCGGGTCGCGACGAAGCACGGGCGAGACGATGCCGCGTCCCGGCCGCGCGCCGTGGGCCACTCTTTCTGCTGGTGGAAGAGGCCGACGGCGAGGTCCGGGAAGAAGCGGCCGAGCGGCGGCAGAGAGCGGCAGATGATGGCGGCGCTCGTGGCCACCACGCGCCCCCAGCGCCAGCACGCGGCAGCGCAGCGGACGACGGCCACCGTGTCTGAGAGCCTGGCGAAGATGCGGGCAAGCGCGTCGTCCGAGAGAGACGCCGTTGCGCCGCCGCTGCTCTCGCGGTGCTGACGATCTTTCTTGATCCCGCGGTCCTTCTCCTTCGCCTTGCGGCTGTACGGCGCGGCGGCAGCCGCAGAACGACGGAGGTTGCGTTGTCGAGTGCGCGGCGGCTGCATCTCGGCTCAGTCGTGTCGAGATGGGTCGATGGTATGTGTTCCGCTTGGATTGGCCTCGTACAGGATATCTATCTGTCGCTCGTGCGTTAAATAAACAGAATCCGTATCCACAAAGGCAAGGGAGTAGAGATTTCTTGCTCCTATGCTCCAATGACACCTCTACTTAAAAAAAAAATCATATTTATACGTTTCAAAAAATACTAGAAAAGATTTTACGTATTGTCAATGATATGTCCTACATACGTGCAAAATCTGGGTTTGAAATACTTTATATTATGTTGTATACAAAAATGATAAATGTGTGGATCTAAATGTACATACTTTCAAATCTCCAAAATATACAAGATTTGTGTTTTTAATGTAGCCGAAATATAAAGTATTTCAAATCAAACTTTTGCAATTTGTGGGAAATATCTTTAGAAACATGCATGATTCTTTTCAGATTTTTTCAAAACGTAAAAATATGATTATTATTATTATTTTTAACCAGAGGGAGCACTAGAGCTCGGGAGTAAAATGTATTTTCCGTGGTCCAGGGTCATGTAACATATTATACTATCGGTCCAGGAAAGCGGTTTCGGTTCAGGACAGCAGCACGACAATTCATATCGGGATGGATTCGGGAATGAGATCGGAGATGAATATGACATGTGGGTCCCATTGTCAGTGAGAGTAGCCTCTGATCCCGGTTGGGGTCGTTGCTTTCCCAGTGTGCCAAACATGTTCAAGGTTTAATGGTGCTTCATCTTCATCTCGTGCATCAACACTGATTCCTGATCAGGCACGGTCCATTTTCGACTGCTACGAATATCGTCATCTTCGATATACAGTAGATTCGCCAGCATGATCTTGTTGCGGCCTTGTCTGACCCTGACATACATGAAGAAGAGCCGATTGTCGGACGAGACGCCCAACAGCCTATTGTTTGGCCATAGTGTGGATTGGGAAAAGGCAGCAGGTGCATGTCCGTCGTGGCGGCGTCGTCAATCTGGTCAAGGCGCACCCCGAGCACCCCGTGGTTCAGAAGCCACAATGAAACTCCGCGGCGCACCACGGTGGCGCCCATGTCACGGATCTGCAAGCTGGGGATCTTGACGACGCTGCAGTCGGCCTCTGATCCCCAGCAGCCGGTGTGAGATGAGTAGAAGCGGAGCACGGTGTTATGTAATTAGGTTTTGGGGGGAACCGGCACAACCTCTAGGGTGGCCTATCTCATATATTTATAGTGATATACAGGGTACAATACATGACCAATACCAATACGGTTTGGTTTACATATGAAGCTACAATACAACTCTAACACCCTCCCTCAATCTTAGCCACTTTCTAAAGAATCTAGAAGGGTAAGATTGCGCCTGCAGACCTCGAACTGTGGTAGAGGCAGTGGCTTGGTGAAGATGTCCGCAAGTTGATCTTTAGAAGAGATGAACTTGATTTGTAGTAGCTTCTGTGCAACTCGTTCCCTCACAAAGTGATAGTCAACTTCGATGTGTTTCGTTCGAGCATGGAATACTGGATTCGCTGAGAGATATGTAGCGCCGATGTTATCACACCAAAGGACTGGAGGTTGTGCTTGGGAGATTCCAAATTCCTGAAGCAAAGACTGTACCCAAATAAGCTCTGCAGTAGCATTGGCAACAGCCTTGTATTCCGCTTCAGTACTGCTACGAGAGACCGTAGCTTGTTTCCGAGCACTCCAGGCGATCAGATTAGAGCCAAAGAACACAGCATAGCCCCCCGTGGATCGCCTGTCATCTGGACTGCCTGCCCAATCAGCATCGGAATACGCCGAGAGAACCCCAGAAGGGTTTGGCCGAAGATGGAGACCATGAGACACTGTGAGGCGCACATAGCGCAAGATGCGCTTGACAGCTGCCCAATGTGTGTGTTGTGTGACGTGGCGCATGAAGATACTGGCAAACTCTGTTGACAGCGAAAGAAATATCTGGACGAGTGATCGTCAAGTACTGGAGGCCACCAACAACACTTCTATACTCTGTAGCATCAGCAGAGGACAAAAGCTCACCATCAACAGCAGTGATCTTGTCAGTGGGAGACATAGGAGTAGCAGTCGGTTTACACTTGAGCATCCCAGCACGGCGCAGCAGATCGAGAGAGTACTTCTTCTGTGTCATGATCAAACCATGGTTGCGATGGGTGACCTCCAAACCAAGAAAGAAGTGAAGGTTACCAAGATCTTTAACAGCAAAGTCAGTTCCCAAGGCAGTAATGAGAGCATCAGCAGCTGAATCCGATGAACTGATAAGGATAATATCATCCACATAGACCAAAAGATACATCGTAACCTGAGGTCGCTGAAGAAGGAACAATGAAGAATCAGCTGTGGAAGGCGTGAAACCGTGAGCATGAAGAGAGGTAGCAAGCCGAGCATGCCAGGCACGAGGAGCTTGCTTCAGACCATAGAGTGCTTTAGTGAGACGACACAAGTAATCTGGACGATCAGGATCAACAAACCCAGGTGGTTGACGCATATAAACTTCTTCCTCCAATAAGCCATGAAGAAAGGCGTTCTGCACATCAAGCTGACGAAGAGACCACCCTCGAGTGACTGCAAGCGACAAAAGAAGCCTGATGGTGGTAGGCTTGACCACTGGACTGAATGTGTCTTCATAATCAAGGCCATGGCGTTGCTTGAATCCTTTCGCAACTAGGCGCGCCTTGTAGCGCTCAATAGACCCATCAGAATGTTTCTTCACCTTGAAGACCCATTTGGAATCAATAACGTTAACCCGAGATGGAGGGGAAACAAGAGACCACTTCTTGTTGCGACGAAGAGCGTCAATCTCCTGTTCCATAGCAGCTCGCCAGTGCGGAATCCCGAGAGCAGCTTGAAAAGTGCGCGGCTCAGACGACGGATCAGCAATTGCATGAGCCATGCATGCAGCATACCAAGCAACTGTGCCATCAGTGCACTCCTTAGGACGAGAAATCCCGCTACGACTGCGTGTATGTGGACGAGACACAACAGGAGCTAGTGGCATTGTCGATGCAAGCGCTGTTGATGCAGGAGCAGTTGGTGCAGATGAAACAGCAAGCGTTGACGCAGACGCGGATGACGCTGCAGCTCCTGGCGAGGGAGTCGAACCAGCTGAGGTTGCTGGGCTGGGAGCTGACGTCGGGGACAACAGCCCACCGTCTGCAGAGTCCGTCGTAGACGGGCCGCGGGAGCCAGGCGAGGCCGACGGGCCGCGGGAGCCAGGCGAGGCGGAGGAAGCAACGCTCAAGGGCGATGCTGGGCCGCTCTGGTGCGCTGGCGGGCTGCGAGGCGAAGTGGGCTGGCTGGCTGGCGAGGCAGCGCCAGCGCCAGTGCCAGCACTAGGAGTCTGGCGATCAGCGGGAGGACCGAGGCCATGCACATGCGGGCTCGGTTGCACCTCCTGATCGACGTGAACAGCTGCAGCGTCCGCGTCAAGAATTTCGAGGCGAGCACCACGACCAACACCTGCACCATGATTAGGCAATAATAGAGGAGAATATGCAGCATCATCAAATTGGTCAGCGGAAATAGAGGATGAATGCAAATTGGGTGACTCGGTGTTGGACGTGGGTAGGTTGGAAAAGGGAAACACATGCTCATCAAAAATGACATCTCGAGAAATGTATATACGGTTACTAGGAACATGAAGACATGTGTATCCTTTATGAAGAGAACTATAGCCGAGAAACACGCACTTCTTGGAGCGGAATTCCAATTTACGATTGTTATAAGGACGGAGATGGGGCCAGCATGCGCATCCAAACACTTTGAAAAAAGTATAATCAGGTTTCTCATGCAACAATACTTCAATAGGTGTTTTCATGTCTAGAACACGTGTAGGGAGACGATTAATGAGAAAGCATGCAGTTGTGAACGCATCGTTCCAAAACCGAAAGGGGACCGATGCGTGAGCTAGGAGAGTGAGGCCAGTTTCAACGATATGACGATGCTTACGTTCAACGGAGCCATTCTGCTGATGTGTATGTGGACAGGACAAGCGATGAGCAATTCCACTTTTTTGAAAGAAAGTGTTGAGGTTGCGATACTCGCCACCCCAGTCAGATTGAACATGGATAATTTTGTGCTTGAGGAGACGCTCAACATGAGTTTGGAATTGAAGGAACACATTAAACACATCAGATTTACGCTTAATAAGATAAAGCCATGTAAAGCGACTATAAGCATCAATGAAACTGACATAATAGTTGTGACCACTGACAGAAGTTTGGGCAGGACCCCACACATCTGAGAAAACAAGCTCTAAAGGATTCTTAACATCTCGACTAGACAAAGCAAAAGGTAACTGATGACTCTTGCCTTGCTGACATGCATCACACACTGCTAAAATTTTATTACTAGACTCGCTAGGAAGCTCATGACGATGTAGGACACGACGAACTATCGGAGTGGCTGGATGACCAAGGCGAGCATGCCACTGCGACGGAGAGACGCGAACTCCACTGAAGACCTGAGGGACCGGAGGCAAATCCAAGCGGTAGAGACCACGGCAGTGGCGACCACTAAGAAGAACGTCCCTCGTAGCCCGATCCTTAACAAAAAGATTAAACCGGTGAAATTCAACAAGAACATCATTATCGTCAGTAAGCTTAGGAACTGAAAGCAAGTTTCGTGTGACGGAGGGGACTCTAAGAACATTACGAAGATGTAGATTCCTAGAGGAATGTCTAGTGCGAAGAGATGCTTGACCAATATGAGAGATGTGCATACCTGCTCCATTAGCGGTGTGCACCTTGTCAGAGCCATTGTAGACCTCACGTGTGTGAAGTTTCCCAGCCTCACTCGTCAGGTGATCAGTGGCGCCCGTGTCCATGTACCAGTGCGGATCAACAGAGTAGGACTGTGTATGTCCAGCGTCGGCCATGGCAGCTTGACGCTCATTGCCTTGTCCGTTGTTGCCGATGCCGAAGAAGCTCTTCTGAAAGCGCTTGTGACAGCGGGAGGCGAGGTGACCCTCACGGCCACACAGCTGGCACGTGCGGCCACACGTTGGGCACGGACCGCGCTGGCGATTCCCGCCAGTGGCGCCCGAGGATGGAGGAGGGGGCGCCGACTTGGGCTGAGCCGAAGGGGGCGGCAGCAGGGGCTTGCCCCCGTGAGGGGCACCGCGTGAGCCACCGCGAGAGACGGTGTTGGCGGAGGTGTTGTCGGAGATGACGCTGACAGCACGGCGGGACTCCACCCGCTGTTCCGTGCTGCAGAGGCGAGCGTAGAGCTCGCGTGGCTGCATGGGCGTCTCACGATCATTGACGACCTCGACGAGAGGATCGTACTCCTCGTCAAGCCCGTTGAGGATGTAGGTCGAGAACTCGTCATCGCGGAGTGGCTGGCCAATGGAGGCAAGCGTGTCGGCGAGAGCCTTGACCTTGTTGTAGTAGGCCGTGGCAGAGAGGTTGAGCTTCTGTGCCTCTCCAAGCTGACGGCGAATGGCGCTAGCGCGCGCCAAGGACTGGGATGCGAAGCTGGACTCCAGAGTGGACCACGCCTCTTGGGACGTGGTGGCGAAGACAAGCATGCCAGCCACTCCCTCGGAGAGGGAGGACTGGATCGCCGAGAGATTGGCTTGATCCTGTGCTGTCCATACGCGATGAGCAGGGTTCACCACGAGTCCATGAACGCCGTCGATGAGCGCCGGAGGACACGGGAGCGTGCCGTCGACGTAGCCGACGAGGTAGTGGCTGCGAAGAAGAGGCAAGACCTGCGCACGCCAAAGTAAATAGTTATCTGGCTTTAGCTTGATGGTGATCATGTTGGAGAAGTGGAACGGCCCGGGCAGCGGGTCGGTCGGCGCCGATGGCGCCGCAGCAACGTGAGTCGGTGGCGCGGTGTAGACGGCCAACGGTGCAGCTGAGGGCAAGGGCGCAGGAGCCATGGCGGCCGTGGTCGCAGGTGCCGACGGGAGCACGAGTGCGGAGGTTGCAGCCGGCAGCGAGAGGCCGGAGCGCATCGACTGGTTGGAGAAGAGGCTCCCCACGCCGAGTGTGCCAACGGTGGACGACGGCAGGCCAGCGCGATCGAGTGGGACGTTGAGGAGAGCAGCTAGAGAGGCCGGAAGGAGACCAGCAGAGGTGGAGGAGAAGGTGCCGGCGGACGAGCTCATGGCGGCGCTGGAGATTGGATTGGGTGGGTGGCGGCGGAAGGCTTTTTTCTGGGCGGATCGAATCGTCAGGCTGATACCATGTTATGTAATTAGGTTTTGGGGGGAACCGGCACAACCTCTAGGGTGGCCTATCTCATATATTTATAGTGATATACACAGGGCCGGCTCAAGGGTTTCAGAGGCCCTAGGGCGAACACCATTAATGGGTCCTACAAATTTTTATTCCGTACATCAATGAAAAAAATTTGAAGCCATAAACAAGTATTATAGAAATTAAAATGCACAGAAAAGGGAAATAGCATGCTATCAAATCTCCAAGCGTCCAATAATCATGACAAACTGAGTCGAAGATAAATCTATCACTGGATCGAGAATTTGAAAATTAGAAAACGAAAAAATGTACTGTAGAGTGTATCGGTCGGTTTGACAGGTCCAATAGAAATTTTAATCCAAGAATCACCTGTTGATCTTGCTATCTCCTAATGTACTATCCTCGTTTGTAGCATCGGCCATGTGTCTCATGTCTGATTGATTGTGCGAAACTGAAGCATCGAGGTGTCTCTGTGCGCCCTTGCCAAAATGTTGGAACTGGGTTTTTTTTGAGGGAAAAATGTTGGACCTAGGTGTTCGTGGCTAATGGATGGGTAGGCCTGTGAGAGGCTTTTATTCTACTTAGTGTTAATAGTCAATACTAGGCTTGTGTGGTGCCCATTTTTTTCTACGCTAATACTGCTAGTATATGTATTGTACTCCCAGATATGGGCCCCTAGTTTTGCTAGGCCCTTGGGCGTTGCCCTACCTGGCCATGAGTTAGAGCCGGCCCTGGATATACAGGGTACAATACATGACCAATACCAATACGGTTTGGTTTACATATGAAGCTACAATACAACTCTAACACACGGTGGTGCTGCCGCGGTTATAAACGAGCAGCAGCCGGAAGAAGCTGCTGCAATGCTGTGGGCGGAGGTCGTCGCCAGTGAGCAGCGCGCAACCGTATTCCCGTATCGTCCTCTTGCCTGCTGAGATGAGAGGCGGGACGACGACGATGTTGTCACGCACCATCGGATTGCAGACGGCGAGCCGCAGACCGTCGGCAGCGCGGCCGTCTCGCCGGAGCTCTAGAACGAGACGTCCGTTCCGGGACGCGACCGGCCGGGAGTAGTCCAAGAGTCCGTCGCCGACGCTGAGAGGCCGCTGCTGCCCTGGGCGGAGGTAGTGGGTCGCGACGAAGCACGGCCGAGACGATGGTGGAAGAGGCCGACGGCGAGGTCCGGGAAGAAGGGGCCGAGCGGCGGCAGATGATGGCGGCGCTCGTGGCCACGACGCGCCCCCAGCGCCTGCACGCGGCAGCGCAGCGGACGACGGCCACCGTGTCCGAGAGCCCGGCGAGAGACGCCGTGGCGCCGCCGCTGTTCTCGCGGTGCTGACGATCTTTCGATATGCCGCGGTGCTTTGCCTTGCGGCTGTACGGCGCGGCGGCAGCCGCAGAACGACGGAGGTTGCGTTGTCGAGTGCGCGGCGGCGGCATCTCAGCTCGGTCGTGTCCAGATGGGTCGATGGTACGTGTTCAGCTTGGATTGGCCTCGCAAAGGATATCTATCTGTCGCTCGTGCGTTAAATAAACAGAATCTGTATCCAGAAAGGGAAGGGTGATGGTCCAGGACTCCAGGGCCACGTAGAATATTACACTTCCAGTTCAGGAAAGCGGTTTCTGTTAAGAAAGACGACGGGAACTTGTTCGGCTCTTCCATCGTTTTTGTTGACCAAAATCATATACGTACGCTCAAATTTCATTTTTTTTTCAGCTTCAAATATACCATGGTTGAGGTGTCATGTTGCTGTTGGACAGAGTGCTATGTTGGACTTTTTTGTCGATTCTTCAAAATTGTAGTACTATAAATCTGTAGCTAGTACTAGAGTGACATCCATATTTTGTATATCTATGAATGAAAATTAGTTCAGTAGTGCGTGAAGAGTTGAAACTTTTGATAGTTGATTTTATGTAGATGAAATGACATAATTGCTTGTTGTGTGTCACGTCTCCGGCAGATCGGTAACTTCCACACTGTCAGCCACATGCCGCCATTAAATAATTAAATGTTTAATTGAGCTAACTTAATTGTCAAGCTAGCTATTATACAGGAGATGGTGTTTTCGCTCATAGCAGGTGTAGATGCACCCATTATAAAAATAAATTTAAATATTTTTAAAAATGTCAAAGTATTCTATGCATATTCGAATACTCTTTATCCACAGACAAAATTTCATGAAAAAAATACATATTTTCTTGTCGTCTAAATAAATAAATAAATAAATGTTTTCTGAAAAACCATTGAGGGAACTGAAATTAGTCTTTTTTTCTCAGGCCATAAAAATGTCATTTTTACACGATATATACTTTATGTGCGCGAACATATAATATTCTCGTGTACATCCGAAGTTTTTGTTTGAATTTTTTTGAAATTTGTAAAAGCCATTTTAGGTACTGGGTGCATCTACACTATGAGGCAAAGATGATTTCCACTATCAGTGGCTGAACAGTTAACGGTGGAGACCAGGTAGTCTGCTTCTCCAATGAAGGATGGATAGGTTACAGCCCTACCCTTGGCCACCTCGCAACCTACTGCACGACTATCTTTGCTAGGGCTTTGATGTTATTTGTACTTTTTGTCAAGCTTTATGCGCTGACCATTATTTAAAAAAACCGATTTGTGGAAAGGGCCAGCCAATTTACTTATACACTCAACATCCCTCCTCACATGTGACGAGAAGAGAGATGCAAACATATATATGTAAACTCAGAGTTAGTCGCATTAAAAGAAAGAGATCTTATACATGGACAGAGGGGGCATTGGCAATGGTTAGGAAAATTATGCCACACGGGACTTGAACTTGAGACCTTGTCTCTGATATCATGTCATGGTTTATACGCTCACCACTATTTCAAGATACCGATCTGTCACGAACCGTGACGTTGGCCAGCTACCTACAACGTCGTCGCCTGCTGCGACTCCTGCCGAAGAGACTGGGCCGGCACTGCGCAGGAGTGAACGTGACCGCAAGCCCAACCCGCGTTATGTTTGAGCCCAAGACCCTGGCGTGCACGGCAAGAAGCTCGCGTGGAGTCAAGTACTGGGAAGTACGGTGTGAGTGGGGTGTGGAATATGTGAACTGTAACTGGCGGCTCTCTTCTCGAATCCCCTTTCTCCTCTCCTTTCAATCCCCAGAATTCCTGTGTTTGAACTTGTATCGGAGATCATAATCGAGAGTAGATCGGGATCGTAACAAGTGGTATCCAGAGCCAGGGCCGCCACCACCCTCCAATTTTTTCTCTATTCCACCAATCTGGCCGGCCGTTTTCCATCCATCATCCAAACTCGTCACGGGAAGGAAGTCGCCATGGAAGAACAGACCAAGCTGCTCGCGGATCTGACCGCAGCGATCTCTTCTATGAACTCCAAGTTGGATGAGATGCACCCAATCGTCATGGATCTGCACGGGTGGCGCCCCCAGATCGAGCGATCGGTCGATTCGCTCCGCGCCGAGGTGGGCGACCTCCGCTCGCGCATCAACGACGTCACGCGATCTGGCCCCTCGTCACCAACGGGTCAAGATCCCCCTGCCACAGCGGGCGCGCTACTTCCGACTCCACCTCTCAAGCCAGCGGCGAACCCTTCCGCGCTGAGTGGCGACGGCCACGGGCCAATTGGCCACCACGACGCATCGAACCATCGGGTCTCTGTTCCGGTGATCTCGCATCACCGAACGGTGCCCCGACCAAGGGTATGCATCGTTTCCCTGACCTTGGTTACGATTCGTCTGATTTCCGGGGTTGGGGTTCCTCGCATCGTTTTCCGCCACCACCGCGTGTGGATTTTCCGTTGTTTGATGGTGAAAATCCGCGGGCGTGGCGTCTCAAATGTGAAGCGTATTTCCAAGTGTGTGCTATGCATCCGGACACATGGGTGAATTGTGCGGCTATGTATTTCATGGACAACGCCTTAGCCTGGTTGCAATCCTCTCAGGCGCATTTGCATTTCCAGTTTGGAAGGATTTTGCTGATTCTATTTGCAATCAGTTTGGTCGGGTTGAATTTCAACACCATTTGCGGTTATTTAATGCGCTGCAGCAGACTAGTACTGTAGCGGATTATATTAGCCGGTTTCAGGAGCTTAAACACAACCTTACGGCTCACCATAATTCCTGGGAGCCAGCATTTTTTGTCACGCATTTTATTGATGGGTTGCAACGGGATATCCGCGCTGCTGTGATTTTACACCGGCCTACCGAACTGGATACTGCTGTGGACCTTGCCTTGTTGCAGGAAGAAGTGCTGGAGGCGTATCGCAGGGACGCGAGACGTCCTGAGCTCGTATCGACTTCACGATCGATTCCAAGGACGGCGATGCCTCTCCTACCTCCCCCTAACCGGCCCAACCTTCAGCCGGTAACACGCGGGGATGACAGACGTGGTCCAGACGTGGTTCGGCCAGCGGTTCAGGAGGACAAGCTGGCGACACTTCGTGCGTACCGTCGAGCCCGTGGTTTGTGTTTTACCTGCGGCGAGCGTTGGGCTCGCGACCACCGTTGTGGACCGACTGTGCAGCTTCACGTGGTGGAAGAATTACTGGCAATGGTTCAGCCGAGGGATGTGTCGGATACAGAATCTGTACAGCCCAAGCAAGAGCCTGATGGGGAATTTATGCACATCTCTCAGGAAGCAGTCGAAGGAGGACAGGGAGCTACGACAATGCGTTTTCATGGCAGAATTCAAAATCAAGAGATGCTAATGTTGGTGGATTCAGGGAGCTCGCATACTTTCATCAGTAGGGAGTTAGCTGAGAGACTTCGTGCCACTCCAAGCAGAATAGAGGCTCTAAAAGTCAAGGTTGCCAATGGGGGTTTGATGCACTGTACTCATGAACTGCAACACTTAGAATGGTGGACACAAGGGGTGCAATTCCACTCCAATTTCAAGATCTTACCGTTCGGATCATATGACATCATTTTGGGTTTTGATTGGTTGTCAGCACACAGTCCTATGAACGTTCATTGGGGAGAGCAGAAGATGGACTTTCAGTTGGCTGGGCGCCAAGTTTTTCTATCTGGAGTGCATCCTGATCCAAGTCGATGCCATCCTGTGTCTACTGAACAACTCAGAGTACTGGTACAGAAATCACAGGTGGCTCGAGTTGTTCATCTATCTCTGATGCAGCCTGATCAGGAGAAAGAACTAGTGGAGTCTCCTATATCTGTGCAACCACTGCTTCAGGAATTTGTCTCCTTGTTTGATGAACCACAAGGCCTGCCTCCTCCCAGACAATTTGATCATGCAATACCATTGCTGCCAGGAGCTCGACCGGTCAATTTGAGGCCGTACCGTTTCAACCCATCGCAAAAGGATGAAGTGGAGAGGCAGGTAGCACATATGCTGGAACAGGGCATTATTTAGTTGAGCTCTAGTCCTTATTCATCACCTGTGATCTTGGTGCTGAAAAAATATATGACATGGAGATTTTGTGTGGATTTTCGTCAACTCAACGCCATCACAGTCAAAAATCGTTACCCACTGCCGGTGATAGATGAATTGCTCGATGAATTGGCAGGGGCACAGCTGTTTACGAGTCTGGATCTCCGTGCCGGGTACCACCAGATACGCATGAGGCCGGAGGATGAGCATAAAACCGCATTCAAGACGCATCAAGGGCATTACGAGTTCCGCGTGATGGCATACGGGCTGACAGGGGCACCGACAACCTTCCACGGGCTGATGAACACCATCCTAAAGGCGTGTTGGTCTTTATTGACGACATTTTGATCTATAGCACAGATTTACAATCTCATTTGCAACTTCTGCGGGAAGTGTTCCTTATCCTGGATAAACACCAACTCAAAATTAAACGAAGCAAGTGCAAGTTCCTGCAAAAGAAATTGACTTACCTGGGGCATGAGATTGGCGGAGATGGAGTGCGGACGGATGAGAAAAACATCGCTGCTGTCCGAGATTGGCCAATTCCCCACAATCTAAAGGAAGTGCGTGGAATCCTCGGCCTGACAGGCTTCTACCGCAAATTCGTCAGGGACTACGGCATCATTAGCAGGCCGCTCACAGATCTTCTCAAGAAATCCAATGTTTTTCGATGGACAAAGTTGGAACAAGATGCTTTTGATGCGCTCAAATCAGCCCTAATTTCTGCGCCGGTGTTGGCTTTGCCTAATTTTGCGCTTCCTTTCGAAATTGAGACCGACGCCTCGGACCATGGCATTGGGGCGGTGTTGATTCAGAACAAGCATCCTTTGGCTTTCCTCAGTAAGGCGTTGGGTCCTCGTACCAGTATGCTCTCGACTTATGAAAAAGAAGCGTTAGCGGTACTCATGGCTGTCGATCATTGGAGAGCATACCTCCAGCCGGCAGAATTCATCATTCATACGGACCAGAAGAGCCTTATTCATCTGGAAAATCAACGCATCTCTACCCCATGGCAGCAGAAGGTGATGGTGAAGCTGCTGGGTCTCCGGTATCGAGTGGTGTACAAGAAAGGCGTTGAGAACAGAGCTGCCGTCGCCTTGTCTCGATGTCCGCAACCAGCTGATGGTGAGTTGGCTGTTGTGTCGGTCTGTCTTCCGTCGTGGTTTTAGGAGGTTCAGCTGGGGTACAGGGTAGACCCTCATGCCCAGAAACTGTTGACACAGCTTACCAGTGACACGGCACCAGCATTACACGACTTCACCCTGGAAGACCGGTTGCTGAAGTTGCAGGGGCGTATATGGGTGGGCAACAATGCAGCTGTTCAACAGAAGATCTTGACAGCATTGCACGCAAGCGCCATTGGCGGTCACTCTGGGTTTGCTGTCACCTATCGCCGCGTCCGCACTCTGTTTGCCTGGCCTGGAATGAAAACTCAGGTGAAACAATTTGTTGATGCTTGTGCCATCTGTAAGCAGGCTAAGCCAGAGCGCTGTCGCTACCCCGGGTTGCTGGAGCCATTACCTGTTCCACCGCATGTTTGGCACACAGTGACGATGGACTTTGTCGAGGGACTCCCACGTTCAGCCGGGTTTAACTGCATCCTCGTGGTGGTGGACAAATTATCCCGGTATGCCCATTTCCTACCTTTGGCTCATCCTTTTACAGCGTCGCAAGTTGCTCAGACTTACTTGTCCAACATCTTTAAGCTCCATGGCCTGCCAGCGGCTATTGTGTCTGACAGAGACAAAGTGTTCACTTCTAACCTGTGGAGAGAATTATTTCGTTTGTCCCAAACACAGCTAAAAATGAGCTCGGCTTATCACCCCCAAACGGACGGGCAGACGGAGCGTGTTAACCAGTGTCTCGAGACATATCTTCGATGTTTTACTCATGCTTGTCCGACAAAGTGGTACTCCTGGCTTCACCTCGCGGAGTTCTGGTATAACACATCCCCACATGCCACCTTGGGCAAGTCCCCGTTTGAGGTGCTGTACGGCCATAGTCCTGGCCATTTCGGAATTATTGACCCGGCAACGTGCTCTGTCCCTGACTTGGCAGAGTGGCTTCAGGACAGGCAGGATACCATGGCTCTGTTACAGCAGCATTTGCTTCGAGCCCAGCAACAGATGAAGGCCACAGCTGATAAGAAACGCACCGATCGAGTGTTTGCTGTCAGCGACTGGGTGTACCTCAAGTTGCAACCCTATATTCAGAGATCGCTGGCGACTCGTGCTAATCCCAAATTGGCTTTTCGCTATTTTGGCCCGTTTCAGGTTCTTCAGCGAGTGGGAGGGACGTCGTACAAGCTGGAGCTGCCGGAATCTTGTCAGATCCATCCGGTCATCCACGTCTCGCAACTGCGTCAAGCTGTTCCGCCGGACACGGAGGTGCTAAAGGACTTGCCCGCTCCTGCATCGCCAACACCGGAGCCAGTAGCTGTTCTGGAGACACGGCTGTACCAGCGCGGCGGCGAATCCCTACCTCAGGTGCTGGTGTAGTGGCGAGGGCAATCGGCGGCGCTAGCGACCTGGGAAGATCAGGCGGAGCTCCTCCACCGTTTCCCTGAAGCTCCAGCTTGGGGACAAGCTGGTTCTGAACTGGGGGAGAGTGTCACGAACCGTGACGTTGGCCAGCTACCTACAACGTCGTCGCCTGCTGCGACTCCTGCCGAAGAGACTGGGCCGGCACTGCGCAGGAGTGAACGTGACTGCAAGCCCAACCCGCGTTATGTTTGAGCCCAAGACCCTGGCGTGCACGGCAAGAAGCTCGCGTGGAGTCAAGTACTGGGAAGTACGGTGTGAGTGGGGTGTGGAATATGTGAACTGTAACTGGCGGCTCTCTTCTCGAATCCCCTTTCTCCTCTCCTTTCAATCCCCAGAATTCCTGTGTTTGAACTTGTATCGGAGATCATAATCGAGAGTAGATCGGGATCGTAACACGATCTGATGGAAAGTGTCAGACAATTCACTTATACACTCAACACCCCTCCTTACATGTGACATGAAAGAGAGGCCAACATGTGTAAACTCAGATGTAGGAGCATGAAGAGAAATGGTTGCGCTACACAGGACTCAAACTCGAGACTTTTCTCTTCATGCTCGTGATATAATGGCAAGCTTAATTCACTGATCACTATTATAAAAGACCGATCTGATGAAAAGTTTCAGGCAATTTACTTATACACTCAACATTTTTCACCTAGGTTAACTTGTAACGCAATTAAGAAGACGATGACTCACATGAACAGTTGGACATGACAGTGACTGTGTAGTATTGCAGTTTTTCTCATGTTCCTCTCTGTTATTCTACAGGGTAGTCTGTTACAACTCAAAACCGAAAAGTTGGGTTTGGACCGAGTTAACGGGATGTGCATCTCAACCTTCTCAATAATGTGCCACGATCGTGGCTTCACATGAATCTAACATGTTGGCTGAATGTATGCAAAGAAAACAAAGACTAGATCACTAGAACAAGCCGCAGTCAATGGTTTATTTGCTAACCGAAGAAAATCAATAGGAAACATCTACTGAATCTTACTGAACCTAGGGACAAATTTCACCGCGAGCTGACAATACTTGTGTACGAGCTAGCTCAAGTAGGACCGTCGGTCGAGGGAGGAAGCAAGGTAGGCCGCCATGTCCATCTCATAACCAAGCAAGTTCTTCCACGAATCGCCAAAAATGGCCACCTTGTTGACCACTTTCTCGTGGAGGTTTAACACGAAGGTTCCTTTATGCCCGCTGGGTCTTCCCATGGTGAACAAGACGAGACCACTCTTCTCGCCGAACCACCGCAGCTTGATGGCGGTGTTAGCGTGTGACATCTTCATCTGGGGCATCGGTATGTGTTCTTCCTCACGCGTGATCCCTCCTCTACCAGTGCGGATGTTGTCTTCTTCCGCAAACTTGAAATAGGATAGATTCGCTACCATATACGTATACGGCTTCTTCAAACCTGCTACCCCAATGTCAAAGAAGAAGAGCCTGTTGTCCGGTGAGACGCCCAAGAGCCGCTTTTCTGGCCACGGATGTACCTCATAGTCATAGGGCACCAAGTGCATGTCCATCACAGCGCCGTGCTCATTCAGCAGATCGAGGCGTGCCCCGAGCGCCCCAAGGTCTAGGGGCCAGAAGGCCACTCCGCGGCGCACCACAGATTGGCCGATGCTGCGCATCTCCGAGTTTGGGATCTCGACGCAGCACTCGGCCTCCGGTCCCCAGCAGCCGGTGTCCGAGGAGTAGCACCGGAGCACGGTTGAGTTTCCAGGGCCACGGTTGCGGTTATAGACGAGGAGCAGACGGAAGAAGCTGTTGCAGCGAGGTGGGCGGAGGTCCTGGCCGGTGAGCAACGCGCAGCCGTAGTCCTCTATGGTGTTGGTGCCCGCTGCTGCGATCAGAGGAGGGACAACGACGATGTTGTCACGCAACATCGGGTTGCAGACGGCGAGCCGCAGACCGTCGGTGGCGCGCCGGAGCTCTAGAACGAGGCGGCCGTTCCGGGATGCGACAGGGCGGGAGTGGTACAAGAGCCCGCCGTCGTCGCCTAGCCCCGCGACGCTGAGAAGCCGCTGATGGCCGGTCTCGCCGAGGAAGCGAGCGGCAGCAGAGGCCGTGGGCACGAAGCACGGCAGCGACGATGCCGCCGCTGGCATGTCCATCTCCTGGTGGAAGAGGCCGACGGTGAGGTTCGGCAAGAAGCGGCCTAGGGGTGGTATGGACCGGGAGATTATAGTGGCGCTCGTGGCCACGACTCGTTCCCAGCGGCGGCATGTGGCGGCGCAGCGGACGACGGCGGCCGTGTCCGACAGCCCGGCGAAGATGGCGGCGAGCGCGTCGTCCGGGAGATACACCGTCGGGTCGCCACTGATCTTGCGGTGTCGACGATCTTTCTTGACCCGGAGGCGGTACGGCGCCGCGTCGGCAGAAGAAGGACGGAGGCTGCGTTGTCGAGTGCGCGGCGGCGGCATCTCCTGTCGGTGGTATCGAGAGATGGACCGATCGATGGTACGTGTTTGGCTGATGCTTTGATCGATTTCGGAGGAGGATGGAATTTATGGATCAAAATCTCCCGTCAGAGGGCCGAATCCGATCTGCATGGGAAACAAGAGAACCACTAGGAACCGGACGCCGATAGTAGCCCTGATCGGACTTGACCTGTAACGTCGGTTTAGAAGCAAATAGGCCGTTCGATTTTCATTTGGCCAGCGCGTCTAATTTCCTATTTTCCCGTCAGACCAGCGCGTGATGCACTAGCTGGATCCGTGCGTGATGCATGCTTCCGTTAATTAAATACGACCCCGTAATTCATGCTTTCGATTTGGAAGCACGGCGAATGTTGGATTATCAACGAGGCCCACGCTACCCTTTCCATGAAATAATTAAGGGTTTGATTGCATGATTCCGTAATGCCAACCTTCCCTAAACAAAATATTTCCCCTCGGAAGACCTTTTGAATGCGACTTTGAAGAAGGGTATGTAGCTCCTTTTTTTTTTTTAATATCACCGTCCGACTTTATTCATAAGACGACAACCTGTTTGATTGAATAATATCAATCAGAAAACCAGGGGCAGTTTCATACAGCATATCTGGAGATCTAAGGGAGAGAGCTTCGCGAGCGCAAGCATGCGCCGCTTTATTAGCTGTTCGCCTAACAAAACTGAACGAAAAACCCTGGAAAGTGGAGATACAAGACTTCATCTCCAACACTAACGGAAACCCAGCTGATCGTTGCTCTTTATCATTTGTCCAAGCTGTAACTACAGATTGACAATCGGTTTCCACCTCGACATGAGTCCACCCTCTAGCTCTGGCCATGAAAACCGCATCACGACATGCCAAAAGTTCAGTAATTCCTGGATCAATGACATGTTGATACCTCCTCCCCTCGGCTGCCACAAAAGACCCCATGTTATTACGCACTACAACTCCAGTTGCGGCCACTGCTCCCGCAATATTGAGAGCACCATCACAGTTCAACTTCATCCAGTTCACCTTAGGTCTTGTCCATTTTTGTACCTCTTCACCTTGGACTGGCGACGCTTGTGGTGGTATTTCCAGCGACTTAATAATTAATATGTTCATCAACTAGCTCCATGGATCTCTGCTGCTGGTAAATTATTTCTCCATGCTTGTAGCTATTCCGACTACTCCAGATTGTCCACATAACCGAAACTGCAACTGCAGCCTGTTAAATCCTCTGGATCGACTAGGATAGAACCTGCGGGTAGGACAGATACATGGGGAGAAGGATCATCACCTTCTCCTTGTGCGGAGGCGCTCGAGGCTCCGGCCATGGTGGACGGAGGCGGTGACGGTAGTGGGTAGCAGTGGCGGCGGTGGTGGTACTTCCCGTCGGCTCGTGCTAACCCTAGATCGGTAGGGGTGTCCGTGGGGGGTCTGGCACAGCGGCTAACCTCGTGACCCGTGCTGCCGGTCCCCCACCTCTTTATATATAGCACGGCGACAGGGGCCCACCAACCAGATAGAGGTTGTGCGCCCCCGATCAGGGCGCGGTCAAGGGATCGATCGAGCCGTTGGGCTCGACCGTATGGAGATCAACCTAACATTCTCCCCCTTGATCTCAACTTTACTTTTAACTTTATACTTTACTCGTTTCATCACGGATCAGTACATAGAGCATGTTTCATCGTCACAGCTCATTGCCGATAGAATCAGACAGCTACAATATACGTCTCTGTTTTGAAATAGATTCTTTAATCTTTTGGGCCTCTTTATTGTCCGGAAATCATATAGACTATACCATAAACCCATGTCGACTATGTGTTCTCCAAAACACACTGGGCGGTAAGCCTTTAATTAGCAGATCTGCGAACACTTGTGTGTTTCTTTTATATGTTCCTCTTATGCTCCAAGCATTTCAACATAATTCCAGACTTTCTCCTTTACAACGTATAAGTTTGTGTCAATGTGTTTGGCACCACACTTGACTTGTTGTGTTAGGAGTGAATTACTTTATGGTTATTGTTGTTGTCAACCATTATCAATTCCGGGTACAGGTTTCCTTAACCATTTTGCCTATCCCTCGGCCTCATATGATGCTATAACATATCTTTACATCACACTGATGTCAAACCTTTAATTCTTTGGAGATTTTCCACACAAAAACTCCAAATGTGAAAATTTAGCAACAATTGTGGATTTCGCTATACATTTCACAAATTCTTTCAGAGTACTCACAACCTTTTGAGAGCACTCTTATAGATCTATCTTTGTACTCACAACCTTTTGAGAGCACTTGTTTCTTTTAGAATGAGGCCAATATCTTTGATTCCATTCCAGTGATCTATATCTGGATTGGACATTGCCAAAACAACCCGGATACGTGAATTGTCAGGGTACTATTGAGCAACTAACAGCGGAAGCATATGGTACCATATCCATTTGATCCGTTCTATGTTATCTCTTGGAACACTAAAGTTCCCAATTCCATTACCCTTGTCAATAAGAATAGGCGTAGGTTTTTCTCGACATGCATGCTATAGAGACTTCTTCTCAGCATGTCCATGTGATATTTCTAATACCCCTTTTCTTCTTTTCTCAGTAAATCTCGATACTTATAACGAGAGACACTCTACCGAGAATACTCTTTTGAGGACAAGAACTTCTTTTCTCTGCCGGTAGTAGATTGACATCACCAATAGCAAGTAGGATATCATCCACATACACGGGATTAGGAAATGAATTTCCCATTCTATAAGTTTGCACAAATGCGATTGTCCTCTCATTTTCTTTAACCCAAAATAACTTTTGATTCTAGAGACTTGCTCTAGACCATAAGATCCCTTATGATCTTTACTTTCATCTGATGTAATTCAGATCATTATGTGCCATTAGCACTCATTATAATCTGTTTATTCTCTTAGCGCAAATCTTTCGATTTAAAATCTCTTTTACATATTTCCTTTGGAGTCACATTGGTGTTGTAGACCCTTTATAGCCTACTGTTTTGGCTCCATTGGAAATTACTTATGAGTCCCAAAGACCCAAACATCGTCGGGATTCACATAGTCTCTAATCATTAAGACAAGTAGACACTTGTCAAAATTGATTGAGCGCTTCTTATAATTTCTGTAAATGAGGTGGGATCAACCTTCATTTAAATTTCTCTGATATAGACTTTATAGTCATCTGTTTTTCTCACATGGGGATGTTGTTGTTCTGTCATTGCCTAGAGGCAATTAATTCTGTAGTCTTCTATTGCTATAGCTCTTACATGGACCTAAAACACAAGATCCATGTTTGCTTGTTAATCTCTATTATAAAGCAACAAGCTCCCCCAGATAAAATCTATTTGAGCCTTAGGTATGTTCATACCATGCTCCCCCATATTACTCCATTTTCTCCAAAATGGTGTATCCTTAATCCTTTTTTATTTGGGTTTATTCTATTAACCTGTCAATCTGTCTTCTTTATGGCACTTTGAGTACCGTCCTTAGTCTCCTTTCGGAGCTATAAAATATCCAAGAATACATCTATATTTTTACTTTAGGGGTATCATTATTGTGATCGTCGTACACCCCAGACGATCACAATTCATCATAGATCGCTTAGGGGAGTCTATTCTGTAATACTCTCTATCTCCCCCTCGAAATGTGGCAAGAACCTTTTGCCACAATTTCGAAACTTTGATTATCTGCTTTATTCAAAATGAAGTTGTCTTTTAATGTATGGGAGTACTTTTTCCTTATTCCCTTGCAAGTCACACTTGCATACCATTCTTAACTTGAGGTTCATTTGTAACTTTATTCTCTTTTGACTCATTAAGTGTTTTATAACTATGACACATAAAATGTGTAATCGATATAAAAACACATGAGTCGTCACATCTTTCTCCTGTCATACAGGATATGTCCTTTGTCAAAATTTTCTCCCGCCATGCGGGTATTTTCCCAGACTTTTCCCACCAAGTGGGTATTATTATCGTCTTTTCCCGTCATGCGGGTATTCAAGAGACATAGATGCCACAATTGGCTCTTTAGACTGCATATTGAATCATCAAATTCAGAAATAAATTTGAATACACTTTTATACACATGCTTAATCCAACGTTGGTCAAATTAAGCATTCATGTTGCTCGTTTAAAATTTTTCTTCATATGAAGTACATGAAAGAAATTCGTTAAACAAAGCTCTGAATGATTTCTTTGTTTTCTTCATGGAGAGTACATGAAAGACATTTGTCAAACAAGACTCTCGATGGTCTATTTGTATTCTTGGATTAACATCCAAGAATTCTTTTTTCTTTTTCAGTCATTCTTTAGAGAGAACATACTCTCTCACTTTATGACCTTTCTTGGTCATCTTTCGGGTCACAAGTACCCATCCTTTTGTTTTCACGAATGAAAACATGAGAATCTTTGTCTGAGAAAATATTCAATAATAATAAACAATAATGAGCATAAAAATAACCCTACGTTGGTGCACATTAAAACTTTATAAAACTTTCTTCTATATTCTAAAACACCGTTGGGCAGAATTAGAATGAAACATCATCTTTCTACACTAATTCTACATCACCGTTGGGCAGAAATAGAATCAATGCACAAAACGTATAAACAGTACGATGATAATATTTCTATTGCAATAAAAAACTCTGTTCAGAAAATAACATTATCATCAATTCTATTGCAGCGGAAACATGAAATGTACATATTTCTATAGTTCAAGAGCATTTCTTGATCTTTTATCTTTTCTCTAAAAATTGATCACTTTGATGCAAAATTATCAGAGATCTAACCCTTTGACTATATAACTCATATAATTATAGTACTGCTATTATCAACGTTGGTCAGAAAATAACACTACCATAATTTAATCTGTTAAACAAATATTTCTCTTTTTCCTCCTCTCCAATTAAATTTTCCCGTTGGTTCCAATTTAATTAGAGGAGAGTCCTTTTACTTTACAGTAGAAACTGTAAAATATTCTCTGTATTTCACAAACAATGTACTGTTCTGGTCTGTTCTCTAAACAAATTCATTGAATTTGAAAAGAGATAATCTTTTAGCAAAATCTTTGCCATGAAAGACTTTTCTGTCCTTTAATTAAAATTCTCCTAGAGAGCTTAATTAAAGATCTAAACAAATTCACTGAATTTGAAAAGAGATCATCTTTTAGCAAAAACTTTGTCTGAAAAAAGGCTTTTCTGTCCTTTAATTAAAATTCTCCTAGAGAATTCAATTAAAGATCTAAACAAATTCACAGTGGCTGTATGTCTTTTCTTTTGATCTCTAAACTTATTTTCTCAGTGAAAACTTTAACAAAATCATAAACATTGCAATAATCACTTTAACATGCTCCTCTTAAAATTTTAATTCTCACTTTCAACTCTTTTGACCTTTTAAATTTAAGAGAGCACATTTATCTATTTGCAGCGGAAAAATATGAATAAAAAATTCATGAACTTTATACTTTGCAGAAGATTTTCTTTTACTTTTCTTTTTCCTAAAACAAAGTTTCGTTGGATAAATTTGAATAGAAAAACTAGATGAAAATTTGCCCAAAAAATGGACAAAAACAATTAAAACATGCTCTGGAAAAAAAAATTAACAGGCAGCGCAGCGTTCTCGGCCCGACTGCGGCCTGTTTGACTTTCGGTCCACGGCCTGCTAAGCGATGGATACTTTTCTGCCGCCCGATGCGACGCAGACGCAGCCCATGGCCTGCCCACGCCCGCGCTATCTGCTGCCCGCGGCGATGCGCAAACGGCCCACGGCCGCGGCCCCTGTATCTTTCGGCCCATCGGCCCGTTAGCGCGTTAGGGTTTTAATCGTGGTCGTCCATCACGATCGGACGGTCGTCCGTCCTTCTCGCTGGAACAAAACGGGACGAGCCCGAGCTCCCGGCGGAAAAACGTCGCCGCAGTTTCTTTTCTCTCTTTTCCAGTTCCCGCGCGCCGACGGCGGCGCCGGTGGCACGCCGGTGGCCGGCGGCCGGCGACGGCCGCGCGCCCCACCGCGGTTGCTTTCTCTCTCTCCTGTCCCGCGCTCTCTCTCCCGCTCGGACCCGCGAGGGCTGCTCCCTTTCAAGTCCGGCGACCCGCGCGGGCGGCGGCGGCCCGTGTAGGGAGGAGGAGTCTGTAAGGGCCCCTCAGACCACCGGTCCGAGAAGTCCACGTTATGTAACATAGATCACGATCCCAATGATCAGTGCATCGCAATCACATAACCAACATGGTATCAAGAGTTACATCATTCTAGCCGTACGAATAAAAGTCTTACAACACAAAGTGGTCAGGTGACCAAGTCTGCAAATCATCGTCGCGCAGGACGGAATTAACTAAGATACAGCGGAAGTTCGTGGCTAGCGTCGGCCCTCGCCTCCAACGGACGTAATCCCACGGGTGCAGTTGACCGGTGACAGCTAAGCGGCGTAGTCGTCAAGATACTCCTCCTCCTCGGCGTAGGCCTCCTCGTAGAAATCTGGACGTTTGAATATCCAGGGACACAGCCGTGAGTACAATTACGTACTCGCAAAACCACCTCAAGGCTTAAGTTTTCACGGTAATGCAATAAGACATTTTCGAAAACTGGGATAGCTGCTATGTAGTGCTATAGGGCTTAATTTTCGCAAACGATGCTGTTAGACATAGAGAATACAACATCTCCATATCTTTGTTGAAGAGAACATTTGGAGATATAATTCTCCTTCTTGAGGGAATGGCAGAAAAACCATCTCCCCGTTTGAAAACTCTTTTGTAAAACTTTTTCAAAACACTAGGGTAGGGATGCCCCTTTTTCCTGTCCGGGATCCGACTGGTTGACTCCCCGAGACCAACCATCTTCTTCCCAAAATCCGTACCTCCCAGGTACCTCCTTGATGCCTCCTTTTCTTTTGCCGAAAACAGTTTTATTTTTAAACATAAAAGTGCCCGTACGCCTAGATCGGTGGCCTTTCCAACCGTCCATGACCGAGGACTCGGCTATTCGAATAGATTTACACTCTGCAGAGGTGGTACACTTTCACCACAAGATTCGGATGGTCTGCCGTGGATCAACCACAGACTGTACAGAGACAGCATGCACACATCAGACGGCCAATCCTAACTTCCACTATGTCAGTGCTAGTATAAGAATATCCTCTTCGAGTGGGTTTGTTCTCCCCGGCACCGAGTGAGCTATCCGTATCGATCCGGTTTCCCCTAGCCTCACACCGCCATGACAGGAGACCCACCGTTGCTTCCCGGTGGCACACGGAGTCCACTCTTTGTATGCCCATTCCCTTGCAGCATTCGGTTCCGGGGACTCTAACCCCTTCTAGCCAATTGAGGAGTATTCGAATACTAACACCAACAAGCTTCCGCTAAGCCCCGTGCCCATTTTGAGGTAATGTGGTTGTACGGGTTAATTGTTCGGGCGGCCGCTAGGGCTGTACTTTGTTTTTTCAAAAAACATCTCCACCTCCGACTGCTCCCAGCAGCTCGGGTTTTCGTAAACTCACCGGATGCTCCCAGCACTCGGGTTTTTATAAACATCTCCATTTGCTCCCAGCAACATGGGTTTTGTAAAACACTTTCTCGCTGATCGCTCCCCAGCGACTCGGGTTTTCTTCCGAAAACATTTCATCAAAACCCAGGCTCCCATCCTATAGTTTTGAGGTAAGGTTATATGGATATACTACTAGAAAATATAATTTTCTTGATAGCGCCTTCAGTAGAAGGCTTCTCAAGTAAAGACTTATACTTATAAAACCTTTTATTTACTAGTAGATATCTTTTGGCCAAACAATATTTTGTAAAATAGTTTTGGGGTAGCAAAATGCCACAAAGGAAATAAAACATGCATTATTTTATTTTGAAAACAAAACATGCTAGTAAAATTAATAGGATTTCAGTAGGGTGGTGAGGTGGCTTGCCTTGCTCAGCGAAATGGCCCTGGACTTGCTCTTCTTCATAGACGGGCTCAGCTCCCAAGTACTGCTCCTCCTCTTGCGGTTCTAGGGTACCGGAAAAATGTAAACGTAGCTACCGTCAACTTCTAAGTAGCGGGTTGACAACAATCTGAACTACTTAAACAAGACAGCAAGCATTCCAATACTCAAACACTAATCTGGACATAAGAGTAAAGCACTCCTGAACACAAGCAATTTAAAACAATCAATTTCTATAAGCCTTTTTAAAAGAGACAAAGGTGCTGTTTTTGAGTAAGCAAGCACAAGTACTAAAATAATGCTCCAAAAATTATTTCCTTCTACCACAGTACACCTAGTAGTCATACCAAACCACAGGAATGGGATTTGCATCAAAAGCTACCACCAAATGGGAGCTAAAAATCCTACAAGAGCTACTGGTCCTAAGACTAAAAGATTTAAAACTCTAGTTTTAGGAATCTCCTGCATGCAAGACTAATTTCTATGGAAAGGTATTGCCTTAAGCTTTCAGCAGAAATTGGTTTCACCCAAAAAGGACACTCCTAGCTCCTGTTAAAAATAAAACACTCAAAAGGACATATTTCACAAGATTTAATGCCAAGCAAAATATACTAATAATTTTTGAGCAAACCCACTTCTGCATGATTAAGAAAACACACTAGGGAACTACAAAAATTACCACAATTAAACTATACTAACAGATCTACCACAAATTAATTAAACTAAACCAGTAGATTTAACAGAATCAAGAAATGGAAAATGGATCTGAAAAAAAAATGGAGTTGGGCCGCGCTGGGCCAGATACGGCCGAGGCCAGCGCCGATCTAGCTCGGGAGCGAGATGGGCCGGCCCAACACGGCGCCGCGCGCGCGCCCGCGCGAGGAATCGGTCCGCGCCGTGCGGGATTCAAACGGGGCCGTAGATCGGGAGATCTATGGCTCTCCCGCGTCGTCCCCGCCGCGACGCCGCGCGAGAGGGACAGAGAGAGGGAGGAGGTGGCGGCGACGGGCGGCTCACCTAGGGGCGGCGGGGGTGCAGGGGAAGGGTCGGAGGCGAAGGAGGAGATGATGGCGAGCACGGCGGTGTCCTCAGGCGCCGCATGCGTCGCCGGAATCCATGGCGGCGGCGGCGGTGCTTTTCTTGGGCCGAGCACGGCCACGTCGCGCACGGCGGTCTCTGGCAAAAATAAAGAGGGGAGGGGTTAGGGCTCGCGAAGGGGAACTTTGTGGGCCAAAAATGGCAGAGAATGNAAGCAGATCCCGGCACTCTGCCGGAGGGGAGATCGATCACGGAGGGCTCTTCATCGCCATGCCTTCCTCCGAGATGATTTGTGAGTAGTCCCACCTTTGACCTTGGGTCCATGGCAGTAGCAGCTTGTAGTCTCTCTCTCTCTCTCTTGTGCTTCATGTCTTATGATCTTGTGAGCTGCCTAACATGATCAAGATCGATTATTGTAATGATATGTGATGTGTTTGCTCGGATCCGATGGATTATAAAGTTATGATCAGATTATGCATGATTCTTATATGTTGATTTATGTTCTTGCATGCTCTCCGATGTGTCGTTACTTTGGCCAAGTGATTGTGTGTATCTCCAAGACAGAGTATTTATGCTAGATAGTTGTTCATGCCCCTTTTGTTCCTGGGCACGAGTGACAGAAACGTCTAAGGGCGAGGGTGTGCTGTTGCTACTAAGGGTAAAACAGCGGTGTTAAAGTCTATTTTGATTTAATATTGCTTACTTCATGCGCTTTACTTAATGCAAATGTCTGTGCTTGCAACTTAATACCGATGGGTGACAGGCTGCATAGCGATCCCACGGTGGACTTTTTTAGACAAAGATGCAGTTGGACTCAACGGTCTTTGTTCATTGTCGTGATGCCTACTTAAATATTATAATGTTCTCTTTGTCATGGCTAGATAAAGTTTGTGTTATAATCTTGTCAATTGCCCACCTGTAATTTGTTTACCCATCATATGAATGTTTCTATTTACTCGAGAGACTCCACTATGAATCCATGGCCCCCGGTCCATCTTTTACATTGATTGCAACCTTTATTCATCACTTTCACCATCATTACTCCTCTGGTCCATTTTCATAATTCATCTATTTCACTATACATTAACCGCTTTGTTTTCTGCGAGACCGGAAAGATTGACAACCTTTCCGCCGTTGGGGCAAAAGTATTTTGGTTGTGTATGTGCAGGTCACGTCTGTTGAAGATTAAGTGCCAGAGATCTTCAACATTTACTTTGTTGTTGACTTGAAGGTCCTACTGGTTCGATAAACCTCGGTTCGTTATCGAGGGAAAACTGCTGCTTGCTACATCTCCGCCTTCGATTGGGGCACCACCCAACTCTTCATCAGTAGCAATCAAGCTCTTTTCTGGCGCCGTTGCCAGGGATCTTGGAGCTAAAGCAAGGGGAGTCTCACACTCTCAATCACTTTACTTTGTATTGTCTTGCTTATTTTATTTCTCGTTAGCTTATTTTTTCTGTTGCAAAATTTTAAAACCCAAAAAAATTAGTGTAATCTTTATTCCTGTCTTGTTATTTTTTTTTATCGTAATGTCAACTTTACTACCCTTGATATGGCCCTCTTGGCCGAATTCTTCACCTTCAAACAAAAGGGAGGAGAAAGTTTTAAAATGCTTGGGATAGAATTTCAGAATTATATCAAAAGATTCAACCCATGCTTGCTATGTGTGTTTTACTGAGATGCTTTACTATGGATTATCCGATGCATGTAAGCATGCCTTGGATGTTATTACTGGAGGAGACTTTCTTAAAATTGATGATCGGAATCTCTTAGAATTATAAATGGTTTGGTTGTTTCCCATGATGAGAAATTGATGGAATACTTGATAGATTGGATAAAATAGAAAATATTTTGTGTGATCTAAATTTAAATGGAATAGAGGAGAGTTCTAAAATTATCAAATTCTTGAAATAGACGTTAGGAATCTCGTCAAATGTGATACTCTAGAGGTGTAGTGCCACATTGAGGCTTAGTGAACAGTAGCTAATGCCTAATAAATTTGTTTTGCAATATGTCTTGAGTTGAACACATGTGCATTTTAATTTATGAGCACTAACCCTCTATCAGTTTATGAGAAGTTTTGTGTGAAGAGAGTTTTTAAGTTCCAAAGGAGAGGATAATTAAGAAATTGAAGATGGATCAGAGCTCAAGCTTGGGGATGCCCCCATGGCACCCCCCTCTGAATATCAAGAACTATCAAGCGTCAAAGCTTGGGGATGCCCAAGGCATCCTGATACGTCTCAAACGTATCTCTAATTTTTGAGTGATCCATGCTAGTTTTGTGATTTAGTCACATGTTTTTACTGTTATTTATATTTTTTTGCATTTTGTCGGACTAACCTATTGACAAGATGCCCAGTGCCAGTTCCCTGTTTTGCTGTCTTTTTGTTTCAGAAATTTACTTCTGGAAATTTCTCGGAATGGGACGAAAAATTTACGGGGATTATTTTTACGCCAAGACGAAGACGGAGTCCGAAGGGCAGCCTGGGAGGCGACCGACAGGGCACATGCGGGTGCCAGCCGCGGCCTGGGGAGGACCCGCGGTGGGGCCCACCCCTGCCCTATGGGCACCTCCTCGGCCCCTCTGACTCATATAAGATCACAATTAACCTAAAAACGTCGAGGCGGCTATTATTTTCCAGAAACTCAACCCCGACGCGCCGTCACTGAAAACCCTAGTTCAGGGTCCAATCTGAAGCTGATCCCGGCACTCTGCCGGAGGGGAGATCGATCCCGGAGGGCTCTTCATTGACATGCCTTCCTCCGGGATGATTTGTGAGTAGTCTCACCTTGGACTACGGGTCCATGGAAGTAGCTAGATGGTAGTCTCTCTCTTGTGCTTCATGTCTTATGATCTTGTGAGCTGCCTAACATGATCAAGATCGACTATTGTAATGCTATGTGATGTGTTGCTAGGATCCGATGGATTATGAAGTTATGTTCAGATTGTGCATGATTCTTATATGAGTAATTTATGTTCTTGCATGCTCTCCGATGTGCGTAGTTACTTTGGCCAAGTGTTATGTGTATCTCCAAGAGAGGTTATTTATGCTAGATAGTGGGTTCATGCCCCCTTTGTTCCTGGGCATGAGTGACAGAAACGTCTAAGGGCGAGGGTGTGCTGTTGCTACTAAGGGTAAAACAGCGGTGTTAATGTCTATTTTGATATTAGTATTGCTTACTTCATGCACTTTACTTAATGCAATTGTCTGTTGCTTGCAACTTAATACCGTTGGGTGACAGGCTGGATAACTTTTTGGACTCAACGGTCTTTGTTCCTTGTCGTGATGCCTCCATAAATATTATCATGTCCTTTTTGTCATAGCTAAATTGGGTTTGTGTCATGTCATGATCTTGTCAATTGCCTAGCTGTAATTCGTTCACCCATCCGGCACAACGCCAAGGTCTGGATGAGTGGAAGAAGAAGAGAAGCGAGGAGTTTGAGGCGCTGCGACTCAAGCGGGAACAGGAAGAGATGAAGAGTTGTACATGGCCAGCTTCAAGTTAGATCGGCAAGGTGTAACCACGCCGATCAAGGAACCGGCATATGCACCTCTGAACATCAACACCGACATACCCGCTGTAAGTAGCAGCATCTTTTCTCCTGAGCAAGTAGCCGAGATCCAGTTTCATGTTTCACAAGGTACGAGTACTGTTTATAATGCTGTGTTGGAACATGATAAGGCTAAGAAAAACACCATCCAAACCCAAGCATCGGACACACAACCGATGAGCCCGAGCAGGGAAAACCGGATTGTTGGTGTACTACCTTGTCCGACTCCGATCCGAAGTTCACCTTACCGGTAGGTCAGACGGGACCAGTGGTGCAATTTCCGGGTCGCGAGTCAATGCCGAATCCAAATTCGACTCCTTGGATGCAACCCGGCCCTGTGACCAATCATGCTCCTGGTCCGAGTCAATCGGCCAATATGGACGATTTAGTGGTAGAATTTAATAGGAAATTGGACCAGATAGCATATGACAAGCTCGGGGTTAGGCTGAGACCTAGAACCTACACTAAACCTTATCCCGAGTATTTTGATTTACAACCTTACCCCCCTGGCTATAGAGTTCCCGAGTTTCTAAGTTTAGTGGGGTGGATAACAAATCGACATGGGAACATATTAGTCAGTATTTGGCTCACTTAGGCGAGGCTAATCATGATCATATCAAAGTTCGCCTGTTCTCTTTGTCGCTAACCGGGGTTGCGTTTTCTTGGTTTTCGGCTTTAGTTCCTAATTCTATACACACTTGGTTTCATTTGGAGCAAAAGTTTCATGAGCACTTCTATGCCAGAGAGATCGAGTTAAAGTTGTCCCATCTTACATCGGTTAGACAAAAGCATGATGAATCGGTATCCGATTACATCAAGCGATTCAGAAACACCAGAACCGATGCTATAGCTTGGTGATAACGAGAGGATATGGCTGACTTAGTTTTTAACGGGTTAAGGATGTATCTAAGAGAGAAGCTAGAAGGACACAAGTTTTCCTCTGTCGGTCAGGTTCAGGAGAGAGCTCTGGCTCATGAAAGCCGAGGTTAACGAGTCTAAAGACTCGCATCGGGTGAACAGGGGTCGGCTTAACGCTGTTGAATATGACGCCGACTCCGGTGATGAAACCAATGTCTACGTAGCCGAGTTTGTTTGGCCAAGTAAGGCCAAACCCTTTGTTTGTGATGACCTAAAGCCGGTTCGTAAAAACCGGGATGATGAGGTAAAGTGTACTTTTGACGTAGGCAAATGTGACAGATATTTGATGTCTTGTTAAAAATAAAGTGATCCGAGTTAACCATGTTATGCCGTCTCCTGATGAATTAAGGAGACGTGCTTATTGCAAGTATCACAATTCTTTCTCTCATGCTACTAATGATTGTAATGTCTTTCGTCGACAGATTCAATCGGCCCTCAATGATGGACGATTAAGCTTTGCCGGCATGGCCATTGACACACAGCCGTTCCCAATGAACGTGCTAGATCTCGAGGGAAAGAAAGTTCTTCTTCAGCCAGAAGCGGCCGAAGGCGCTAACAAATCTAATGTGGTTATTGGTGAGCCCAGAAAAGAAGCCGGTGTCAAGGAAGCAAGGAGAGAGATCACGTTGACCCGACAACCCGATGGAAAGGAAGTTATCAAGATCACCATCGAGAACTCCACACTCGGGGGGCAACAACCACGAGAGAGAGAATCCGGAATACAGAATCCGGAACTCGGGGGGCAAACTTGGTTCATGAAGCCCAAGAACCCGGAAGTCGGCAAATGGAAGACAAATCAGGTTGAATACAAGCCAAAGAAGATCAAGCCGACCTTCGATATGTTGTTGAGCAAATATGTGCGTCAGGCCGGTTCTAAGGTAACCCGGCAATATGGGAAGCGACCGAGGTCACCATCTACCAAGAGAAGCTACCGGCATCAAGAGTCGGCTGAGGCATCCAAGCGTCAAGTAACCCGGCAAACTGTGCAAAGCCAACTCGTCTATCCCGGTGATTCCTCATATGGCGAGTCAAGGAGCAGGGGGCCAAGGTAGCCGACATAGAGGAGGTTAATCCCGGATGATTCATTGGTCATTAGGACGCACATGTTGAAGCTAAAGGACCCGGTTGCAGAGCTAGCAACTGATAAACCTATATTTGCTATCGTGCCTAAAGCAACGTCCAGTGACCAAGAAGCCGGATCCAGCCGAACTGAAGTAGCTAGACCCCGGGATCCAAAATACCCAGCCGAAGTGGTGCCTGCCGGGTATAACGAAGACACAGAAACGGAAACTGCAAAAGGGCAAGGAACCAGGAAAAGGCAAAAAAGGAGGCCGAGGAGGCCAGAGACGCTAAGTTCAATGCTGAGAGACCAATGGTGTCGGCTGAGGTGTGGGTACCAAAGCCGAATCCTCCCACGATTCCTTGATGATTACGCCGAGTTCTACTATGAACACCGAAGCAGGGCCGGTTTCTGTACCGGCCATTACTTATTCACACTACTAGGAAACTAGCTATAGGTGGATTACACCTTTGTGGCGCACCATTTATGCCATGCGCCACAAATAATATTTTGTGGCGCACCATCAGGGGTGCGCCACAAACTTCTGTGGCGCATTTCCACGTCGTGCGCCACTAAATAACAATTATCTGTGGCGCACTGCCAGACGTGCGCCACCGAAAGTATGTGGGCCCCACCTCCAACGGCTCGATGGGGTCCTACCCAACATATTTTGTGGCGCACCCAGCACCGTGCGCCACAAAAAGATGCATATTTGTGGCGCATATCGTCCCGTGCGCCACAAATATTGTGTGGGCCCTGGCATCAATGATTGGGGGAGGTATTTCTGTGCGCATGGTGGTGCATGCGCCACAGATATTTGTCTTTCTGTGGCGCACTGGGAGGGATGCGCCACAGAAAGACAAATACTGTGGCGCATGCACCACCATGCGCCACAGAATAACTTTTCAGCTATAAAAAGGTGGCAGCCCCCCACCACACCCCACACACACACTCCTTCTTCTTCCCCTCTCCTCTCACCAAGAGGAGCTCGTGTTCCTCCTCCATCCCACCCTATTTTGCTCATATTTCTCTCATTTCTTTGTGGTTAAACCAACTTTATTTGATAGGTAATTGGTGGGGCCGGGGAGATCCATATATACTATCCTCCTCTCCAAAACATCAATTTTTCTAGATCTACAACACCACACACTCTCTCTCATCGATCTCGGTGACAAAAGCTACTAGACCGGTGAGTATTGTTGGATGGACATGCATATGTGCATGTTTTGCACGTGTGGTTGACGCCGATGTGTATGGTCGTTGTTTGTTTTTTGTGCTCCGACCATCATGTCGTGGAGATTGGAATTTTTTTGTGAAATGTTTGCAGGTATCTCAGAGGCCCTTGAGATTGCCGGAACGTCGATTAACTTCCGTTCCGGCAAATTCGGGTACTCCATATGTCCATTTTTTAGCAAAGGTCATGCCGAAATTTTTCGTGAATTTTGGCATGACCTTTGCTAAAAAAAGGGACATATGTGTGTGTGCACTTGCGATGTTGCGGTTTTACTTAACATACTCTCATTTGTGCTTTATCTATAGCAACCATGGTCATCATGATGAGCTCCGGTCGAATCAGCAGATACAAGGAAGAAGCGAAGGCGGACATGATTCGGTGCAACAGGCGCCAGATAAGATGTCCGTGTCGAACATGCCAACTCTTGAGCTGGATCGACCCTGATTCCGGACAATTGGAGGAACACCTTCTCAGGCGCGGTTTCTGGATAGACTTCGACAGGCGCCGACAGCAAATGAAGGAGACGCCGGCGGACAAGATCATCATGATGGAGGAGATGCCGACGGACAAGATCATCATGATGAAGGAGATGCCGACGAACAAGATCATCATGAAGAAGGAGATGCCGACGGACATGGTCCTGATGAAGGGGAAAATGGTAGTGGCCTTGAAGACGAGGACACGCAGACCTCGCTAAATCAGCCTTGCAGGACCCTCATGTGCAAGAATCCTCCTCAGGGAGACGAGCAACGTCAGAGGTGCAGCCAGAGAGAAAGCCAAGCTGGATCTAATGAAGAAAGACGCGATGACTCCGTTGTATCATAATTGCCGGCCCCAAGGATACACGCTTGCATGTAACGCTTGAGTATCTAAAGTTGAAGGAGGAAAGCAGATGGACCGACGTCAGCTTCACCAAAAGCCTGGAATTCTGGCAGAGAGTTCTTCCCAAGGCGAACACATTGCCAAGCAGTACCGAGGAGGCCAGGAAAGTCGTGTGCCCTCTTGACCTACCGTACCAGCGATACCACGCCTGCATCAATGATTGTGCAATTTATCGGGGTAAGTACGAGCACAAAACCACATGTCCGGTGTGTGGTCAGGGACGATACAAGAGTGGGAAGAAGAACGTTCCTCGAAAAGTGGTATGGTACTTTCCTATCATTCCCCGTCTGCAGCGGTATTTCGTGGACCCTAAGGAAGCAAAACTCATGCAATGGCACGCGGAAAGGGAGAAGCCCGAAGAAGATACGGAGAAGGGCGTAATGCTTACACACCCTTCAGACGCTTGCCAGTGGGAAGCATTGGACATGGCCTTCGAAGATTTCGGGCGCGATGCAAGGAACGTCAGGCTGGGTATGAGCACCGATGGACTCAATCCGTTCGGCAACCAGAGTAGCACGCACAGCACCTGGCCCGTGTTTGTATGGCCTTACAACCTTCCCCCGTGGCTTTGCACGAAGCAAAAGTACATACACATGAGTATTCTCATTCAGGGGCCGAAACAACCAGGTATCGACATACATTTGTATCTCGAGCTGTTGAAAGAGGAGCTAGTCAAGTTGTGGTCGACGCCAGGTATCCGTACGTGGGACGCCTACACTGGAGATTATTTCAATATGAGAGCCGCGTTACTCACGACAGTGCAGGACTATCCTGGGGCCGCATATGTATCGGCCCAGGTAAGTCATGGATTCTGCGCATGTATCAGGTGCATGGATGATACACCGCATCTCCAGCTACCAAGGGATCCCGGGTCTTCAAAAACCGTGTTCCCAGGAGCTCGAAGGTGGCTTCGCATGGATCACCCATGGAGGAAACGCGGTGATTTGTTCAATGGTAAAGACGAGCCCGAAGGAGCCCCGTGCCCGAGGAGCGGCGAAGAAATCGACGAGCTTTTGACAAATTGGGACGAGTGCCCTGCGCCGGGAAAGAAGCGACCGAGGGTAGATCCCCTGCTGGGTGTATGGAAAGCGAGGTCTGTTTTCCACGACTTGGAGTACTGGAAGGTACTCCACACGCCCCATAGCCTCGATGTAATGCACATTACGAAGAACGTTACCGAGAGTCTGCTTGGCACTCTTTGCAACATGCCGGAAAAGGGCAAGGATGGGACGAAGGCAAGATACGATATGAAAACGCTTGGCATCAGAAAAGATCTGCAGCCCCCCGATAGTGATGACGATGATGATGATGATGATGATGATGATGATGATGATGATGATGATCACACGCAAGGGACTCAAGGTCGCCGCAAAAGGGTAAAGAAGAGCTACGGTGGTGCTTCCCGCTGCCTGCTTCACTATGAGTCCGGAGGAGCTCGAGAAGTTTTTCAGGTGCCTCCTAGGAGTCAAATTTCCTCACGGTTACGCAGGGAAGATGCACAGATATCTGGATGCAACGAAGAAGAGGTTCAGCGGGATGAAGTCTCACGACTGTCACGTGCTGATGACACAGATACTCCCCATTGCGATCCGAGGGCTAATGGACGAGCACGTCCATGATACGCTGCTTGGCCTTTGCAACTTCTTCGACGTCATCAACAGGAAGTCGATCGGCATTAGGCAGCTCCACAGGCTACAAGAAGAGATCGTGCTGATACTATGCGAGCTCGAGATTTACTTTCCGCCTGCATTCTTCGACATCTGCGTGCATCTCCTTCTCCATGTCGTTGATGACATCAGACAGCTCGGGCCGACGTTTCTGCATTACACGATGCCCTTCAAGAGGCAGAACGGTGTTATGAAACGATACGTTCGCAACAGGTCCCATCCAGATGCAAGCATGGCAAAGGGCTTCCTAACCTACGAGTGCATCTCCTTCTGCCAGAATTATCTTACCAACGAGGAGAACCAGGATGTTGGTCTGCCAACCAGGACGCACCACGGCCGGCTCGACGGATTTGGTCACCGCGAGGGCTACCGCTCAGTCCATGTCGGCATTCATTGTCGACGAGACGACTTTGACAGGGCTCACCGGGTCACGCTACAGCATTTACAATTGATCGAACCTTGGGTGGAAGAGCACAAAAACTTAATCGAGCAGAATTACAACGACCTGGGACGGCCGAGGAAGAAGGGAGACGTAACCAGAGAGCACAACTCCAACTTTACGCGTTGGTTCAAGAAAAGACAAATGTCTCTAGCAGAGAGCGTACCGCCAGTTACCGAGGATGAGAAACTCATATTCGCCTTATCACAGGGCCCCGGGCAGAACGTAAAGACCTTTCAGACGTACGACATCAGCGGTTACAGATTCTCCACCGAGGAAAAGGACAGGGATGGTGAATATCAAAACTCAGGAGTAACTATGCTATCCTACGCCGATGAGGAGGCTACTGTCAAGGAAAGATTCTTCGGAAGGATCGAGGAGATTTGGGAGCTCAACTATTGTGGACAGTTGGTGCCAATGTTCCGTGTGAGATGGGCCAAGGACGTCGTCAAAGAAGACCGGTATTTCACCACCATGGTAATACCCGATGCTAAATCGAAGAACGCCACCGCGAAAAATGAGCCATGGGTACTCGCTAGCCAAGTCGAGCAATGCTTCTTCATTACCGACCCGTCAAAGCCTAGCCGTGTTGTCATGAGGAGGGGAAAGAGAAGCATCATCGGAATGGAAGGAGACGCCAACGAGGAAGACTTGGAGAAGAACAGCGATCCGAAGATCGAGGAGGAATTCGACAAGTACTTCGACATGCCTACTACTAGCAAAGAAAGAAGGAAGACCTCCCTACCTACTAAAGGTTGTCCGTTCACGCGAAGAAATCTCAAGGTGCCCGGCCTAAAGTATTCAACCACGAAGAAGGGAAAGAAGAGAAGCTAGCTCGGAACCGGACGCACCGCGGGACGAAGAAGACTCTTTTTGTGTATAAAATATGTGTGGTCTACCATGTGTATGTGTGAGAGACAAGCATACATATATATATATAGCGAAATGTGTAAGAGAAAATTAAGCTTTTGTGTATATATTCGTCTTTAATTTCTTTAATATGTGTGTATGTTTCTTTCTTTGAATATAACCAAATAAATATTAAAACTATATATGTATGAGACAAGTGTGATAATGAAAGACTAAACCAAAAAAACTTTAAAAAAGTTAAAAAAAAGAACTTCTGTGGCACACGCCCCAAACGGTGCGCCACAGAATATAGCATTTCTGTGGCGCACCTTCTCCGCGGTGCGCCACAGATAACAGTCACGTCCACATACATGTGGGGCCTCCCCGCGTCCCAAATCCACGTACCGTTCCCAAATCCTCCAATCTCGCGCGCACCGCCGGCCTCAACTCCTCCCGACGCCACCACCGCCCCGGCAGCCACCGCCCGAGCCGCGCCGCCACTCGACCGCGCCGCCGCCCACCACGCGGCCCTGCTCGACCGCGCCGCCGCCCCAGCCGCCGGCCGCCCCTACCCGAGCCGCGCCGCCGCCCTCACCCGAGCCGCGCCGCCGCCCTCACCCGAGCCGCGCCGCCGTCCTCACCCGAGGTACTGCCCCCTCTCTCCCTCCCTTCCCTCTCCTTCCATAGTTGCACACTAGGTGCTCGATGAAATGTGCAACCAAATTTTCTAGTGTTTGATGCTAGTGTTTGTTCAATTGTGTTAATGCTAACTGTTGTTGAATGTGTAGCAGGTGTCCTAAGCGCTGTGTGGTGGTGATCGAGAAGGACCTCGACGCTTATTCAGTTTTCAGGTGAGATGGTGGTGGTGGTGGATGTGTGTGTAATGGTTTTGAATGCATGTGTGATGGTGGTGGTGGATGTGTGAGATGGTGTTGGTGAATGCATACAATATTAGTGCTCCGACCATCGTGTCGTGGAGTTTGTCGTGGTTGTTTGTGCTCCGACCATCGTGTCGTGGAGATGCCGGTCGGAGATGCCGGTCGGAGATGTGAATGGAAAGTTTTATTTGCAGGTACCCCGAGAGGCCCTTGAGTTTGCCGGAATGTCGATTAACTTCCGTTCCGGCAAATTCGGGTACTCCATATGTCCCATTTTTAGCAAAGGTCATGCCGAAATTTTTCGTGAATTTTGGCATGACTTTGCTAAAAAATGAGACATATGGGGTATTGCGACTAATGCATGGGCCGGGGTATCTTAGTATTTAATTAAGTGATTTTCTTCTTAAATTTGTTATACTAACTTTGTGTTTCTTTTTAATTAAGTGCAAACATGTCGAACTCCGCCGACAAGGAATTGAGCGACGAAGAACTCCGCCAAGCTAATGCAGCCAACCGGTCGTTCTGGCAAGCGTCCCAGGAGTTTGAGGAGGCCGCCGCCGCAGCTGCTCCTGGCGGCCATGCCGAGGATGATGAGCTATACATCCCGGAGCCGGAAGACGAAGACGCATCGTCTAGCGATGGAACGACTAGTGGCGGCAATGAGGATGAGGCCACCACCACCGATGGTGGCGCCCCCACGGATGGCGACCAACCGAAGAAGAAGAGGAAGAAGAATAAGGAAAGGAGGGATAGGACACCAACGGTGCTCTCCAACGTCACGGAACATTTCACGGAGGTCATGGCAAGTGGCCTACCTATGATGCCTGAGGCTGTTGCCAAAGGGTACAGCATGCAACTAGGGTGCATCCTGCGGGAAAGCGTGTCGATAAACACGAAGGACATCAGAAGTGACGGCAATAAAGCTTTGCGCGACATCCTCATCCAGAAGCTTCACCAACGGTACATGTTCCCGCAGCCGTTCAACAAAAAGGTCGATAGTTTAGCCATCCAGAAGATGAGCACAGCCTTGAGCAGCTGGAAATTCCGGGTGAAGAAGAAGATTGACAAGGGTCTCAGCTGGGAGAAGATAAAAGCCAAAGAGCCCATGCTCGACAAAGAAGAGTTCGACCAATTCAAATATTTCTTGGACTCTGAAGAGGCAAAAGCATGGACCAAGTGGGGGAAGCAGATGCGGGAACTAAACATCGGTAACCACCATTGTGGAAGCGGCGGTTACCGAGGAAAAAAGCCAATTTGGGACAAGGAGGATGCCGAGTATGCACGTCTCGGAAAAGAGAACCCGTGGGAAAAAATCACGGACGAGCAGACGAGGTTCTTTGTCCGATCCCGCTATTATCTGGACAAGAAAACGGGGGAATTCGTCACCGACGATGACGCGGTGAAGGAATTCGAGAAGCATCTGGTAAGTAATTTAATTACCGCTGATATCTCAAAGTCCAATTAACATTGCGTTGATCTAGTTAGGTAACGAAGCCAAATCTCTAAATTAATGCCTAATTTGTATGTAGGAGGAAGAGTTGAAGGCTGACGCCGAGGTCGGCGGCCCGTCGTCTCAGGGCTCGACGGAGCCGTGGGACACGACTTTCAACAGGACGACGAACCGCTACAAGCGTAGGGACAGGATGGCGCCGCCGACGTCAACCGGCCGTGTGTCCGGCTTTGGTACGAGCATGAAGTTTATCAACTACTACCACTCGGACGACGCGGCGAAAAGGGAGAGGAGGAGGCCAGCTAACAAGGATAAAGTCGAGGTTCTCGAGCTGAGGAAGAAGGTGGAGACACTTGAGAATCAAATAGTGGACTCCATTGCGGTTGAGAAGTTGGTGGATGAGAGGCTGAAAAGTATCTTACCCCCTGGGTTGGTCGAGGGGTTAGCTGCTTGGAATGCGGCTGGTCGACAGGGGCCGATATACGTGCCCAGCGACAGCGGCAGCAACTCGATAATGAATCAAAACCCGTCTCCAGACGTGACGACCCCGCAGCCCAACGCAACGACGCCCCCTACCGCGAATGCCGAGCCACAGCCGACGCCGGCTCTGCTTCATGATGCAACCGCACGGCCGGAGAATGATAGGCCGGCCGCCGGCACCGGCTCCCTCGTCTCCACAATTGCCGAGCTTGACGCCATAACCAAGGTAATTAGTTAGTTAGTCCGTGAAATCTTTTATAACTATATGTCTATGATGACTGCCATCTAATGATGCCCAACATGTTTTGACTCAGGACATGCCTTGCATACTACTGCATAGGCTGGTGCCCGGCGGCGAGTTGAAGGACTGTGCTCATGGCACCGTCGTACAACCATTGACCCGTGATATGCATTGTACAGCAATGGAAGAGTCAGTGATGAAGGTCAGTTTGCTGCAGATAGTGCCTGAGTTTCGCGACGTCGAGCCCCCCTTCAACCTCCGGGTGCCGAGCAAGAGCACATGGTCCTTAAAAATTGCGTCAAGTGGCCGATGAAATGGCCAAAGACCCAGATTCGTCTTGGATCGGGTCTTGTAGGGTCTAGGCGCAGCACCGGCGCCACCTCGAAGAGGCCCCCGACCATCGTTCGGCCCCCCAAGAAGACTGCAGCCATCACCCAAAAGGAAGAAGCGGTCGTCGCCACCTGCAACCGCCACCAACAACTATTGGGAGCGTCCTCCGTACCGCAACCGGACAAAGGCGCCGCCGTTACACCCCAAGTTCATGATCCCAAGGGTGACGATGGTGATGATGATGTCGACGTCATGGGCTTCCTCAACCCTAGCGCCAGCATCGACATGTACATGCCTCCCGTGGATGAGGAACCCTTCTGCGCTCCAGGTGCTCAACCTTTTACGTCCCACTACGTGCACACAGCGTCTGGACTTCCAGGGTTTATCTCAAGGCACGCCTCCGGAGGCTGGCGATCAAGCTATACGAAAACCGGCTCACATTTTCAGCCCTAATACACTGCGTAAGACGGTTTTCCCAGTTTCCGAACCCCGACCACCCCCACCATCCCCAGAGAAGAAGGAGAAGAAGCAGAAGAAGAGAAAGAGGGGGCCAGGCGCATCTGCGAGCCAGCCAGCTCCGAAGACTATCCGGGCTAATGAATTCACGGTATCACCCTGTGCGGATGGCTTGACCCGAGTCCATGAAGCTGGTCAACCAATAATTCCTCCGGAGCTTCTCAAGCTCGCACATCAACACATGAAGAATTTGCAACAATATGTCTTGGTGCTAGAGGAACTATCCCTTAAAGACAAGTGTCCAAATTATCCGGTGTTCACAGTCAATGTGCCAATGGCCTTGGACTTCATCCATGATGAGCCCGCGAATCCCTTCTTCATAGCTTTTGAGGATGTCTTCAATCTCTTTCACTTTAGACGGCTGGACTATAACTTGGTCCGCCTATACGCGCTCGATATGGCGATGCAGATGAAGAGAGATAATTCTCCGGACGTTGTGGTAGCGGATTCGTACTACATGCGTGATTGCCAGCTGCTAGAAGGATCAGAGACATGGACCAAGGCGATAGAGTACCTCGGGAGGTTCATGCTGACCAACAAGAGGAAGAACTACATTCTTTTGCATGTCTTTCCCGAGTAAGTACACATCCGCTCGCCGTCGTCGTAACTTATGCCTTCTTGTAGATTTGTTCCATTGCTGATCCTTTCCAACATATATTCGGTTTCAATCGTGTTGAGCAGGGACACGTATTGCACACTAGTCATCCTGAGCCCGAGGTGGTCCTCTGCCATCTATCTCGACTCGAGGAGTTTGTTGGACGAGAAGATAGACTACGCCAAGGTACAGGGTGTTCTCGATGAGGCTCTCGAGGGCTACGCCAAAAAGGGTGGCGCCTTTGAGAAGAAGCATGAATTTATCAAGAATGATGGCAACCACCAGTTCCAGCATGCGATCGAGCATTCCTGCATCAAGCAGAAGTCTGGCGGCGTGAAGGATGCCTTCTACGCCCTCCATCACCTGAAAATGTTTGTCCAGGATGCTCCGAAGACGAAGTTGCCTTCTAGTCTCAAAGCATGGATCAAATGTGCGGGGGAGATCACCGATTCCGAACTTAGAGAAGACTTTTACCGCATACAGGTTCAGCTATCGAGAGTCATCGTCGAGGATGTCCAGAATCGGGATGGCTGCTTACACCCCGGCAGAGGTAGCAATAAGTCCTTCTTTATTTTCTTTATATTGACTTGTCCACTTAGATGAATAAATCATACTCTTTTTATATTATTAATCAATATATTTCTCAATCCATCTCCAGCGTTGGGAAAGAGGACGATCGAAGGATTCCTACAAGCTCAGCGGGACACCAGAACGTGGATGACGAAAGAGAAGAATAAACCGTTCCCGGAGCCGATGGAGAAGAAGGATCCATGACCTCGTCCTCCCCGCTCGATCTTGCTCACCACCGTCGCCGATGTAGCTAGGCCGTGACCTCTACATTTGTAAATGTGTGTGTGAATGATAAACTTTTATTTGTATCGACTTGTGTTGTACTGTATGTATGCATCTCGGGCACTAAGTATTATTGTGATAACATAGTAATTAATATAATCTGTTTTCGTATACCGTGTCAACTATATTATTGTTTCTATCATATTTGTATAATTCCTGTATATCTGTATAAACCCTGTATATATACCTGTATTTATACAGCGCTGTATAAATTGTGTATACAGCAAAATATATCAGTGGCGCATGTTATAATGTTTTTGTGGCGCACCATCTTCTGTGGCGCACGAATACATAATGCGCCACTCTGTGGTGCACGGCAGCTGGTGCGCCACAAAATAGTGATATTTCTGTGGCGCACGCCCGCGGTGCGCCACAGATATATATATTAGTGGCGAGACATCTGTGGCGCATCCTTATATGAGGCGGATGCGCCACAGAAAGGGCAAAAAGGTGCGCCACTAGTAGCCTATTTCCTAGTAGTGTGGCGCGCGCCCTTTCGGTGCCCCCCGAAAATGACCTTTAGTCCCGGTTGCAGCCACCAACCGGGACGAAAGGGTCTTTAGTCCCGGTTCTAGCCACGAACCGGGACTAAAGCCCTATACTATAACTGCGCCGCGCCTCTGCCTCCCCCACTCCCTCACATTCTCGATCTCGCGAAAATGACTAAGGACCAGGAGCGCGGAAGCAAAATCGACGCCGGCAGGCTGCCCGATTCCACCGCGCCGCCTGAGCCCGCCACCGGCCTCCATGTGCCACGCCCACCCTCCATGCCCCGCCGCCGCTGCCGCCCTCCTTGCCGCGTTCTCCTCCTCCGCGCGCCTGAGGCTTCCTCCTCGCCGGCCTCCGCGCTCGTCTGCCGCCCCGCTCGCCGGCCTCCCTGCTCGCCGGCCGCCCTCCGACCTCCACCTCTAGCTCCGGCCGTAGCAAAAGGTTAATTTCATTCTCTTTTTTTTTTTGTTAGAATTTTAGTTAGAATGTTAGTTAGAATGTTAGAATTTTTAGAATTTCAGTTAGAATGTTAGATTTTAGTTAGAATTTTCAGAAAATTTAGAATGTTAGAACTTTTAGTTAGAATTTTTAATTAGAATGTTAGAATTTTAGTTAGAATTTTTTGAAAAATTTAGAATGTTAGATCTTTTAGTTAGAATTTTTAATTATAATTTTAGTTAGAATGTTAGAATTTTAGTTAGAATTTTTAGAAAAATTTAGCATGTTAGAACTTTTAGTTCGAATTTTTAAATAGAATTTTAGTTAGAATGTTAGAATTTTTAGAAAAATTTAGAATATCAGAACTTTTAGTTAGAATTTTTAATTAGAATTTTTGTTAGAATTTAGAATGTTAGGATTTTAGTTAGAATGTTAGAATTTTAGTTAGAATGTTAGAAATTTTTGTATTTTTAGAATTGGCAATTAATTAGTAAAAATTGGTTGATCTATGTTGTTAATAAAAATTGCAATAATAAAAATTTCAATGTAAAATAAAAACTGGTGGCAGAGACTTGTTAAAAATTATAGAACTATAATACTTGTTAAAAAATTATAGTACTTGTTAAAAATTATATGTCTTATCTCTTTGCTAATGAATTTTGATATGTCTTTGCAGAAACTATGGATCGCGGCAGAGACGAAGATCAGGAAAACATATTGGAGGATATGATCCGCGGTGATGATGACGTCGATATCGCCTCGAGCTTTTTGAACGACTCCGGTGAGGGACTGGAGATAGAAGCTGATGGCTCCGGTTCTCGAACCTTAATTACTACAGGGTCCGGCGAGGTAAATTAATTAACCCTATGTTGACTAAATGTATTATTTGATTTGTATATACATATATTAACGCTCTTTCTTCTTTTAGCCCTCTGGATCGAGCAAATCTTCTGACAACAAACGAGGCCCAGCCAAAAGGTTGGAGAAAGAAGAAAGGTACAAGATCGAAGCCATCGCTGAAGATGGCAGACCGATTCTTCCCGTGACGCACGCCACAGTATTTATAAGTCAATGCAGAGTTGTTGTTAGGGACAGCATCCCGATCACCGTTCAAGACTGGAATAAGCCAAAGACGGATGGACGACGCTCAGCTGCTAGTTTTGTCGACGATAGAGCCAAAGTCAATCTTTGGAAGACGCTCATGGCTAATTTCACGCTACCTCGTCAAAATGAAGAGGACGACGCTCATCCGTTAGAGGGGGATGAAAATATCAAGGATCCCATAGAGGAAAAGGTCAAGGAGTGGACACTTAAGAAGATGGCCGAACAATTTATCAACTGGAAGATAAGATTGAACAGGGATTATGTCCAGAAAGGAAAGACTCCGGAATTCACCGAAGCATATGAAAAGCTAAAAGATCACTGGGACGAATTTGTCGAGTACAAGAAATCGGAGGAGTCTAAGAAAAGGTCAGCAATAAATAAGAAAAATGCTGCAAACAAAGAATATCACCATAGCATGGGGTCAGGTGGCTACAGGGCTACGAAGCTGTCAGGTACCAGAAGATGAGCTACAGGGCTACGACAACATCCAACGGCTACGATGCTTGAATAACGATTCACCAGGATCCTGCGACTCCTGGCGAGTCCTAGTGTTTTACCTTTTAGCTTAAATTCCTATGTGTGTAAGACAGTTGACGTACAAGGACAATCTTGTAATCTTGCTTGAGCCTACACTTTCGATATAAAGGTGTAGGTGGGGTGGCTGGGGTGGATCAACCAATGAAACCCTCTTCAATTTCCTAGCTAAATTAGATCTGGAGCACCGGCTCCTACCTCCTCCCCTTTCCTCGATCAGTCGGAGGCCATCGGGTCTTGACAAAGTGGTATCAGAGCAGTCCACCGGGGCGCTCTTCTTTCCCCTCCCTCCCAACCCGATTCTGCTACCACTACGAAATCCCTCCCCCACCCCAATCACTACCACCGCCACTCCAGGAAATCGAGGTTACCAGTTCATCCCGATCTGGAAGTAAAATTCCTCCCCCACTTGCGAGATAGCCATGGCCAGAAGCGCTCGTTCCCGTTCGTCCTCAAGGGAACGAAACACCACGGCAGAAGAAAAGGCGATTTCCGTTGCCAGGGCAGAGGATGACGCATGCCTGGAAGCGGAGATCAGCGAGCGCCTCCCCTATGAAGTTCTGCAGATGGGGCGTCATCTGGATGAATATCAGGTCCACTCCCAAGCCTCTTATGATTCTCTTCAATGCGAAATTGCCAAACTTTCTTCGATGATGACCAGTTGGGTCCTCAGCAACAGTCGTCCTCAGTCGACAGAGACAGGTAACACCACAGAGCTGGAATCCATGGCTACACAACGCACTCTCAACACCCCACCTCCCCCAAACTCCCAACTTTCACCTATTCCAGAGCTTCCTACACCAAGATCCTCGACCACTCCACAATCACAACAAGCCCTTCACTTTGGAAACCTCTCTCCCAATCAACTACCTCACCCTACCTTCCCTGTGCCTACACAAACCTGCAATAGGGCTACCTTTTCCTCCGACCTACACTAACACCACACCCATCACCACCACGAACCCAATTAGCTCACGGCAAATTTCTCCCAAACCACAAATCCTACAACACATCCCCACTTATACCAGCACAACAACATCCCCCACACAGCTCCAGAGTACCCACATACAACACCATACCCATACTACAACCCACCACCATATTACCCATATTATCACTCGCCATTCCCCCAACAAAACTCATACTACAACCCTCCACCATATCCAAATCCATGCCAGCATTACCCTTTTCCCCCCACCACACCACCACATAATCCCCCTAACGATCATCATTCTGCAAATTCTCACAACCACACCACCAACACAACTTGGCAAGAACCAAATATTCGTACCCCACACGTGGAACTCCCGACATTTCATGGTGAAGCTCCCAGAGCATGGATGCTAGAGTGTGAGGATATTTTCTCCTTGGTGGGGATTCCAGCAGAGAAAAAGGTGAAATGGGGAATCGCCCACATTCGAGGACAGGCAAAAACTTGGCTAAACAGTGCAGGTATCAATCAGCAAACACTCACCTAGACTGAACTCTGTAGAATCCTGCTAGACAGATTTCCTGACAGTGTATCTGTTGATCCAATGGACCAATTACAAGTGCTTAAACAAGTCACAACTGTCAATGGGTACATTGACACCTATGAAACTTGGATGACGCAGATGAAAAGGGACAGAGCCTATTTACCACAAGACTTCTTTGTGGAAAGGTTTGTGAGTGGGCTCAAGGACAGCATTAAAAACCATGTACAATGTCAAAAACCCACAACTCTTCTATCAGCATACTGGTATGCCAGACAATATGAGAAAGCAATTATTTCCACAACTCGCAGACCTCAGCAGATTGTACCACCGCCCAGACAAGCTCTCCCAGTTCCCAACCGACAGTTTCCTACGAGAGAATTGAGAAACAGAGCACCTTTGGAAAGACCTAGGGAACCTAGGAAATGCTGGTATTGTCCTGACAATTGGACAGTAGGACATAGATGCCAAACAATGCAAAGAGCACTCAATACAATTGAAATGCAAGGCCACTCAGATGGGGAAGAGGAACTAGAACTGGAACAGCAGGACAATTTACAGGCTCACTTGGAACAACCTGTTATAGCACCAAACATTCCCCAAGACCAGCAGCCTGAACAGGAACACCTGATGAACATCACTGCGGCTGCCTATCATGGCTATCCCAGCAACTCCACTATTTCCCTGTTACTCAATTTCAAACATGGTGCTGCCATTGCTCTGGCTGATACGGGAAGTACAAACACTTTCATTGACTACAACTTTGCTCTGAAACTTAAATTGCCCATGACAGCAACTACAGCCAGAACAGTTAAAGTTGCGGGTGGAGGCACACTTTCATCTCAAGCCATCGTTCATAACTGTAGTTTTTCAATTCAAGGACAGAAGTTTGCTACAAATTTCAGGGTTCTGCAACTGTCGGGATCTGAGGTCATCTTGGGAGTGAATTGGTTTAAGGAACATAACCCAGTCACTTTTGATTTTATTGAAAGGAACATCACAATAGGCATTGATGGGGAACTGCATACTTTTCAAGATCACATGATCCCTAAACATAGTTTCCTCATTTCGTCTGAACAATGTAGTAAGCTGTTGGAACAAGGAGCTCAGGGCTACATGCTTGTCAGCCCTGCAGATGACACTGAATTCCAAGATAGTGATGCAACACCTCCAGTGCCTGAAGTAATATCTGAATTACTACAACAGTTCCAAGATATCTTTCAAGAACCTACTGGTTTACCATCCCAACGAGACCGTGATCATCAAATTCCCCTACTGCCTGGTGCAAAACCCCCAAACATCAGAGCTTATAGAATGTCCCACAGTCAGAAGAACTCTGTTGAAATGTTGATCAAACAAATGCTTGCAAATGCTGAAATTAGACCTAGCAAAAGCCATTTCTCCTCACCTGCAATTGTGATTAGAAAGAAGGACAGATCTTGGCGACTGTGTGTGGATTTCTGAGGATTAAATGAACTTACCATCAAGAACAAGTTCCCAATACCTGTGATAGAAGACCTTCTCGATGAACTACATGGAGCTGTCATTTTCTCTAAATTGGATCTAAGATCAGGATATCACCAAATTCGGATGAACCCATCAAATGTCCACAAGACAGCTTTCTCCACACATTTAGGGCACTACGAGTACCTTGTAATGCCTTTTGGACTGTGTAATGCTCCTACAACCATCCAAGAACTGATGAATTCCATATTTTCCCAATTCTTGAGGAAGTTTGTCCTAGTGTTCTTCGACGACATACTCGTGTATAGTAAATCTGTGAAGGAACACAAGGCACACCTCCAGCTGGTTTTAATGACATTAAGGCAGCATCAGCTCAAAGCAAAGATGAGCAAGTGTATTTTTGGACAACCACAAGTTGACTACCTGGGCTACATTATTTCTGCAGAGGGGGTACATACTGACCCAGCAAAAATCAAAGATATCATCAATTAGCCAGTACCAACCACAGTGAAAAAACTAAGAGGTCTACTAGGTTTCACATGCTATTACAGGAGGTTCATCAAGGATTATGCTCTTATATGCAGAGCTTTACATCAGGCCCTCAAAAAGAATGCATTCGAATGGGGCCCTGCCCAGCAAGCAGCTTTTGAGCAGCTCAAGTCAATTATGTCCTCACCACCACTGTTGGCCTTGCCTGACTTCACCCTTCCTTTCACTTTGGAAATTGATGCCTCTGCAATTGGTTTGGGTGCTGTGCTAATGCAAAATGGGAAACCCTGATCATACTTCAGTAAGTGCCTTGGCCCAAAAGCTAGTGCTCAATCAATATATGAAAAAGAAGCATTGGCCATTCTTGAAGCATTAAAAAAGTGGAGACACTATTTCTTGGGAAACAATCTGATCATCAAGACAGACCAAAGCAGCCTTAAATTCCTTTCCAGCCAGAAACTGCTTGAGGGAATACAGCCTAAGCTAATGTTGAAACTGTTGGAATTTGATTTCAAGATTGAATACAAAAAGGGTCCAGAGAATAAGGCAGCAGATGCCCTTTCCAGAAAATACCAGAATCAAGATCAAGGACAGCAACACTGCTCTGCTATCTCCTTAGTTAAACCAGCATGGATTACTGACATTAGTGATTCCTATCTGGGTGATTTAGCTTGCACTACCCTGCTTCAGGAACTAGCTGTTAACAAGGACAGTCACCCCAAGTTTTCTCTGCAATCAGGCATCATCAGATTTAAAGGTAGAATCTACATTGGTAGTTCTACAGACCTGCAGGACAGGATTTTCTCCAGTTTCCACTCCTCTGCCTTAGGTGGACACTCAGGTACCAGGGTGACCATCCACAGAATTCAGCAGCTGCTCTATTGGCCAAGGATGAAACAGTATATTACACAAAAGGTTGCGGAATGCCCAGTGTGTCAGATTTCTAAAACTGAAAAGATTCAGTACCCGGGTCTCCTGGAACCTCTACCCATTCCCAAAACTAAGTGGGTAGAAGTGAGCCTCGACTTCATCGAAGGACTCCCAAAATCTCGAGGAAAAGATGTCATCTTAGTAGTGGTTGACAGGCTAACTAAGTATGCACATTTCCTTCCTCTTACCCACCCCTACACAGTCCACAAGGTAGCAGATCTATTCATCAACAACATCCTGAAACTGCATGGACCTCCTGCTGTCATTGTGAGTGATAGAGATAGGATATTCACCAGTAAACTATGGCATGAAATATTCAGTGCTTTGAAGATATCTCTGCATTTTTGAACTGCTTATCATCCAGAATCAGATGGGCAAACGGAGAGGGTAAACCAGTGCCTTGAACAATATTTGCGTTGCATGGCTTTTGCTGCCCCAAAGAAATGGGCTGACTGGCTAGCTACTGCTGAATGGTGGTACAATTCCAGCTTCCATACCTCCATCAAGATGTCACCTTTTGAAGCTCTTTATGAATATCCTCCTCCTCAACTTCCTGCTGCAGCCATTCCCTCTGATCTTTCTGGTGAAGCTCCAGCGGTATTGACAGAAAAGATGAACATGGTGGAAACACTGCAGATAAACCTGAGGAAAGCTCAGCACACCATGAAGAAATATGCAGACAGGAAAAGAACCCCCAGAACCTTCCTCACTGGCGATATGGTCTACCTAAAAATGCTGCCGCAGCGCGAAACAACATTGGGGAACAACAATCCTTTGAAGCTGGGATCCAAATGGTATGGACCTTTCAGAATTCTGCAATCAGTGGGAAACAAAGCTTACAAGCTGCAGCTCCCAGAAGGTACTCAAATCCACAACGTTTTCTATGTATCACACTTGAAGAAGCACCTGGGTCCAACAGCAGTTCCAAACCCTCGCCTTCCTTCAGTAACTGATACAGGGAAACTGAAAATGATACCATTGGCGCTCTTGCAACAAAGACAACAAACCAAAGGTACGGGCTCCTCCGAGGTTGTTGTATCACAGTGGCTGGTGCACTGGGAAGGCATGTCCCCCGAAGAAGCGACTTGGGAAGATGAGGATTTCATGCAGTCCACGTTCCCAGACTTCAAGCCGTGAGTGCTAGTGTTTTACCTTTTAGCTTAAATTCCTATGTGTGTATGATAGTTGCCGTACAAGGACAACCTTGTAATCTTGCTTGAGCCTACACTTTCGATATAAAGGTGTAGGTGGGATGGCTGGGTGGATCAACCAATGAAACCCTAATTACTTTTATGTGTTCTTCAATTTCCTAGCTAAATTAGATCTAGAGCACTGGCTCCTACCTCCTCCCCCTTCCTCGATCAGTCGGAGGCCATCGGGTCCTAACAGAAGCCTAAGTTGGAGAAAGATGAGAACGACTTGCTTGAAAAAGGGATAATTCCTGAGACGCAGGAGTGGGCTGAACGGGCAAAGCTTTTGTTGTACGGGCATGGGGATAAGTTGCACCCAGAAATAGGGAAGTGCATTTTTACAAAAGCACAACTTGCAACCCCCTCACTGAACTTCAAAAGATAATGAAGGAGGTAGACGGCGGGGAGTTACATCCAGAGAGAGAGAACGACGAGCTGACACGCGCCCTCAGGAATCCAGAACACAGTGGAAGAACACGAGGCACGGAAGGCTCCGTTCCGTGGAAGTATGGGTTTCCCGACTGCAGTGACACTTATAGAAGCCGAGGGAGGAAAAAGAAAGAGGGGGCAGACCGGCTGAAGCAGATCGAAGAAAAACTAACGAGGCAGCAGGAGATACTAGATGCACTTACCAGCCAGCAAGCTACCGGCCAATCTCAGCGGAACGAAGATCCTGCATTGGAAAATAGCGGCCCACCATCTCAGCGGAAAAGCAGCGTGGCTTTCACGGAGCTCGTTCGGCCAGATATCTCGGCTCCTCGCTACCCTGTGGATAATATCACGAAGAGGGAAAATTGTGAGCTACATGCTCCATTGATGAACCTAACCGTGAAGGTGGCGGTCGGCGTAGTCTTAGCTCCTGTACCTAGTGGAACTTACCATTCCTCTCCGATTCCAGATGGCTATGCTGTTGTCGCAGTGGATGAAGTTATAAAGGGATTTGAGGACCTGGAACTTGACTACCCTACAGGTGAAGGGGAGACTGGACTGAGAGATGGCAGAAAAACTACTATTCTATGGCGGAAGGAACACATTGTGCTTCCAAATTGGAAGCCAAGGCCACCGTCTCCGCTGCCTCATCCGTCTCTGCCACCTCTGTCGTCTCCGCCGCGTCAGCCTTCTCCGCCGCGTCAGCTATCTCCGCCGCCTCATCGGTCTCCGCCGCGTCAGCCGTCTCCGCCGCCTCAGCAGAAAGAGCCATCTCCACCGCCTCAGCAAAAACAACCATCTCCGCTGCCTCAACCACGGGTGCTAAAGCGGAAGAGCACCGCCGGCGCCGCTCCGGCGGCTAGTGCTACAGCTCCGAGTAAATCCTCAAAGAAGAAAGCGAAGGCTGCTCCTGCCAAGTTATCTTACGAGAAGACTCAGGAGGAACTTGAGCTATGAGTAAAGGAAGATGTGGCACGCCAGTTAGCACCGAAACGGCCGCCGCCTGAGCCAAAAATAGATCCGGCAAAAGTGAAGAGAACATTGGAAAACCTGAGGCGACCAACAGCTGAGGAAACGCTACCAGACTACGACCGCTCTATTATGAAGTCACGTAGAGCTCAGAAGGAGCGGGCGCGTGCAAGCGGGAGAAAAGTTCCCCAGCTCGGAGAATAGGAAAACCAATAGTGCCCCCCGCTCAACGTGTTTTCCGATATCCCTTATGATTCGGAATATACAAAACTAATGAGAGAAGCGGTCGATAATCTTGGGGTGTCTATGGTTGAATACTTAGGCTCTATACAAGAGTATCCCATGGCTGAGCCGTGCAAATACAAATACCAGCACGGGAAGCCTCTTGTCAGACCTGAGGAGGTCCCGAATCTACCTACAAAAATGCGAAGATTACATCAGTGGTACATGGAAGAAGCAAAGAAAGGGACAAACTGACTCATTTTGGGAATTAAAGATGAGCATTTCTTGCGTGGAAAAGCTGAGGTCCATATTGAATTTGAAGAATTATTTCAGTTATTCAATCAAGACTCCATCGACAAATCTATCGTCAGTGCCTATTGTCTGTAAGTATTTTTTTCTGTAACTAAGTCTCTAGCTCAGCTCGTTCATTGCATGTATAATTATCCACACTCTATTATGCAGATTGAAGATTCTCGAATGCAAACAAGGACGAATCTATGACATTGGGTTCGTGTACCCACATGTCGTTCATGGACATGATCTAAAAGATAAACCCAAGGAAATGGAGGACGTATTGGTACAGGCGTTAAGGAGACAGGAAACCAAAAGGGAACTACTATTTGCTTACAACTTCGGGTGAGTGTTACTGTCTTATACACATTCTATTCGATTACTCGATATTAAGTGTAATTGACGAGTTATGCGTGCGCAGGTTCCACTATATTCTGCTAATCATTACTCATGACAAAGGACTAGTACAAGTCATGGACCCGCTATGTATTGAATCTGAGAAGTGGAAGGACTTGAGTGAAATGCTCCAGAGGTAATTTCAATCATTATGGCATATATCGGCAACTTTCGTTCATTTCCTAGTATCTAGTAATTAATAAGTCCTTTATTCATTTTCTTTGCCTGCCAGGGCTTGGAAACGGTTCACCAACAGGGATCGGGGTGAGTGGAAAGAGCAGCTTGAATTTGAAGAACTAAGTGTAAGTAGTACTAGCTAGACCCGCGCATCTGTTTGATTCTACTTTCAATAACATTGTCATGCTTGATTATTATTTTGATTGAACTCTGTTCTCGTAAAGTGCCCGAGGCAGGGATCCGGGAATAATTTATGTGGATTCTACGTCTGCGAGTTCATTCGCGAGACGACCTGTGAGATGGGCAGAATCTTAGAACAACTTCGAGTACGTTCACAATATTATTTTATTACCATTAATTGTGTTGAGATTCATTCATATATATATATATTGACCCCCTTCTTTAAATAAGATCGAACGGATGCGGGACGGGCTCCTACCAAAGGAACGCGTGCGAGCAATTCAAGAGGAGTTGGCGGCATTCTTCTTAGATCTTGTCATATCTGAAGACGGAGAATATTATCTCTACTAGTAGAGATCGTAAGAGATATTGTATATATATGGTACTATATATGTAATACGTTCGACTGCAAGAGGACGAAGAAATAGGTCACACTTTGATCTTAAATTTATGATGACGTTGTGTAATGGTTCCTTATTTGTTGTATATATGTAGTATCGTCGAATTGAATGCAAAACCTTAACCCTAAAAAGGAAAACAATAAAAAAATTGAAACGAAAAATAGTAAAAGAACACCTAAACCCTAAATCCAGCGTGCAGACCTTTAGTCCCGGTTGGTTAAAGGGTCTCCGACCCTGATGCCCGACAGCGGCCCACGTGGAGACCCTTTAGTCCCGGTTCGTAACAGAACCGGGACTAAAGGTTTTGGCCTTTAGTCCGATTGCGCAGTCCCGGTTGTGCAACCGGGACTAAAGACCCTTACGACCCGGGACAAAAAGCCCTTTTTCCACTAGTGTGATGTACCAACGATGTCGTATGACGGCGAACGTCTCTGACGTGATTCCTTTGCCGTTGGCGAGGCCCTTGGTGCCTGAGTACCCATCGATCATGAGGACGTGAGAGCCAGACACGGGCAATGGCCGGGCCACGATGGCCGATGCGGTCTGCCACGGCGTGCCGCCGCCGCCGCCGGAAGACGGGGAAGAGCTGGACATAGCGAAGTCTGGAGTAGCTGATTGACAGCAGCGGAATATGGATCAGAGGATCAATTCGTGTGATCGTGTCTGGGGAAGAACAGATGGAGATGGCTGAGCGCTGGCTCAGTGGCAGTGGCGCAGGGTGTGCGCCCAGCCCACCCGGGTTCGAGTTGCCATTGACGCTCGGATTAAACGGGGTGCTATCCGCGATTAAAAATCGCCCGGAGAGGTCTCATCTATTCTAACAACGTATAGCCAAGGGAGGGATCCTTCCCCCGTTGGTCAACGTTTTTTTTTCTAATTGACTGCAACGGAATATGGAAAGAGATGTTCTTATACTCCGTATGTGGCGATGGCTGCATTAATGGGGTGCATCACACGAGCAGTCGGCATAAACGAGCAGCCGAATCACTGCGTGCGAACCCAGGAGGCACACCCGTGCATGCACGGGTAGGCGCGTAGCGATCTGTATATACTAAAAGAACTAAATTTTCGACCAAGAGTATTAATAAGCCTGTAACAGATCAGAATACATATGAAACAAAAAAAATAGCGCCAAATGGACGACTAGCATTTAAATGGGAACAAAAAGTTTAACCAAAAAAAAAATTAGCGTACAAGAGGAACAAATCATAACTACTCCTAACAGGAATTTAGACCAAGTGAAATAAAAACATCATTGCACGAGGAAAAATCACGACTATAAGTCATAACTAAATATTGGATGAAGTGGAACTAAATATTGGTCGCTAAGAAACAAATCACAAATAAAAGTGGAACACAGTGTAAACTAAATGGAACAAAACTTTTGTCACTTAAAACACATAACTGTTAGGACATGCCGAATGTAACGCTTACATAAAAAAATCTTTGACGAATTATCAGGATTAAAAAGAAATAAACATAGAGGGCTTGGAGGAGGCCAACAGTGCGATATACTTGGTGGAAAGCTGGTCCTTGGGGCTTGTTCCACTTCCATGGGAGTGGAACTCGTGCAAGCTAAAGGTCTGATGTCATTGATGCGAAGGCGACTGCCATGGCTCCAGACGGTTTGTGTATAGTGGTCGACGTTGGCGAGGGAGCCTGAGAAGAGCGCAAGCCGGATCTTGTAGTGGGAGGCGGAAGAAACAAGTGTAGAATTAGGAGATGTGGCTGGAGCTGGATAGGTCTACCGAGATTGCCGAGCACCCTTTGTCGAGGTGGGTGCGCTGGATGCGGGTCGCTGGATTGAGAGGAAGAAGGCGATGTATTTATTGTAACAAAGTCATTTTTTGCTGGCGAACTATTGAGAGGAGCGACATCCAAAGGTGAGAGCTCGATTCGATGGTTGTTAAGGGATCAAGTGTCACATGCGGATGACGAGTTCATAGTTAGAGTGTTGGCATTCCTCATGTAATTAGTTGAAAGTGTGACACCACGAGAGATGTGACACAACCACATATTCAGTTTTAATAGTAAATGCTAATAGGTGATACCATTCCACTAAAAGCAGTATTATTGTGCAGCCTTGAATTTGATACGAAATGACGTATTCTGATATGACAACTACCGACATATAAAAGTTGTCAAAACATGTTAATATGGGGTCTAGTTTCAAAATTCTCGCCGCAACGTTGTTACTCACAGGAATCCCGACCGATTTGGGGGTACAAATCGCTTGGCCCATAGCAAGTAAATTCTAGTTAGAGGGTTACTAAGTTTAGGCTCATGTGGGCCGAGCGCCGTAGTTATGGCTTAAAATTATTATTTTCTATTAAATATGCCCTTTTTTAACCAAAATCCTGACCATAGGGAAAGATCTAATTTTTATTTTTGGGTTAAAATACGTGGATTTTGAGAATTCAAAATCTTTCCTATTTGTTGGAAATTCAGCGAAACGCTTTGGAATAGAATTTGTACTATTTACGCGACGCATCAATTCCTTGGTATATTAAGTAAAGAAAAATACCTGGACGGCCGGCTCCCCCCGATCCGATCTGCCATACGATATTCCTCGTCGCCGCAAGCTAGCAACTAGGTTTTGCCATGGCCAACTCTTCTTCGTCGTCATCCAGCGGCGGCGAGCACCTGTCGCGGACCGCGTCGACCATAGTCGCTCGGGCCGTGCCCGTCACCGGCTATCACGACCTCAAGATAGACGGCTACTCCGGGACCAAGGGGATCGGCAACAACAACTGCATCACTTCCAAGGCGTTCGCCGTCGGAGGCCGTCGCTGGCGTCTCCAGTTCTATCCCGACGGTTACTACGGTTACGCCGAGTGGATATCCTTCTACCTCTGCCTCGATACCGAAGATGTCAACGAAGTCAGAGCGCAGTTCCAGATCAGTTTGCTCGATCAGGACGGGAACCCGGCGCCACCGCACACAAAGGCCAGCAAGACGTGCGCTTTCTCCAAGTCCAAGGAGACTATGATGTACGGCTTCGTTCAGTTCATCAGGAAGGAGGAGCTGGAGCAATCTGCTTACCTGAAGGATGACATCTTCAGTGTCAGGTGCACCATTACCCTGCAGAAGAAGATTTACACAGAGACCACACCGGCATCTGTCGGCGTGTCGCCGCCGCATGACATGATCCAGCATTTTGGCCAGCTCCTCTCCACCGGGAAGGGGGCGGATGTCACGTTTGTGGTTGGGGAGGAGACGTTCCCCGCGCACAGGATCGTGCTCGCGGCTCGGTCCTCTGTCTTCGAGGCGGAGCTCCTCGGTCCGATGAAGGAGAAGACGGACGCTCGTGTTAGGATCGACGACATAGAAGCTAAAGTGTTCAAGGCCATGCTCCACTTTGTTTACACCGGCTCGTTGCCGCACATAGATGTCGGCGATGCGAGGGGGATGGCTCAGCATTTGCTTGTAGTGGCGGATAGATATAATCTCGGGAGGCTGATGTCGATCTGCGAGGACATGCTACACGGACACATCGACACAAGCTCAGTGGCTACTATACTGACGCTGGCCGAGCAGCATGGTTGTGGCGGGCTCAAGGATGCGTGCTTCAAGTTCCTTTCATGTTTGAGCAATTTCAAGGCACTCATGGCCAGCGATAGCTTCGAGCATCTCAGGAGGAGCTGCCCTTCTCTCTTCAAGGATCTTGCTGCCAATCTTGCTGCCTAGGTAGGTAGGTATAGAGTTTAGAAGCAATCTAAAATTGATGCTTATCGTGCGTTTTATTTTATCTTTTCATTCTGTGAACATGAGAGTAACGTGTTTTGTCGTCAGGCAAAAATTGAAGTATCGTGTGGTTGCAAAGTTTAACTTCCTAAATTTTTGGTGAACTAGTTTTAGGACGATGCAATTAGAGGTCTTTTATATCCACTAATGCATAAGAGATGCACATTTAATTAGCAATAATTTGTATACGCTGTGGACCGTGTACTAGTATCGTAAATTATGTGATACGGTGGGATACAAAATCAATACAGTAAATAATAGTACATATCAATATTCTAGTTAGGTTGACCCAAAGCTAGTTGATTGCTTTCACTTTTTCGGCAATATGAAGTGTTAGGAAATAAATTGAATGCTCATACTCAAGGTACACGATGTCATCAAATTTCAGTTGTTGCAACTCACAATTAGCATCAAACACGAAGCAAATCAAATGGTCTAGAAGGGTTGTAACCCCACTTGCAAAAATATTTCAGTTGTAAGATGCAGAGCTCGCGATGCAATCCGACGGTGTACGATCGAATGAGCACTAACTTAATTCTCATCTAGCTGAGAATTAGCAAAACTATTAATTTTGTGCAGACATAGTATATAGACTCTTAATTAGTCTCTTACTTTTATGGGAAATACTACCGTTCATCCAGGGGATTTCATGCACCGCATCGTCGTCCTCCAACGCACGCCACGCGTCCCCCCGCAGGCCCACAAATCACCGGAAAATGATACACTTCACCTGGGGATGCATCGATCCCATCGTCCGGGTCGCTCCCATGCCGCGCATCCTTGCGGGCCCCACCCCTTCTCCTTATCTCCTTCTCTTCCAATTACTCCGCATGACCCCATGACCTCCACCTTGTGGTTTCCTGATTCCCTCCTCAATCGACGCCGCCCAGGGTCCCGTCGGCGCCCGGTGGTGGTGATGCCGCGAGCATGTGTTGCTGGCGCTGGTGGTGGCGACACACCATCAATGTCCAAGCGGCGAGGTGGTGGTGCTGACTCTGGTGGGGCTGCATTACTGCACCTCCTCCCTGTTCTCCCGCCGGCGAGCCGGCGCTACCTTTCCCCGGCGGCGCCTTGCTGCCCTACCCGAGCGGCGCCCCGAGATCTCCCTCTTGTAGCTCGGCGGCCTCGAGGAGGAGGCCGAGGCAGGCGTAGTCATTGACAAGCACGAGGTCGCCGTTGCTCGACCTCCGGCCCCAGCCACTCGTTCTCGCGTCTGGATGCCCTCGTGCTACAATTACAGGGCGGCGCTGCTACAACAGGTGGCGAGCCTTGCTACAACGGGCGGGCGGACTTGCTACCGGTAGTGGATGGAGTTTGATGCCATAGTACGGGCGGCTCTGCTACAACGGTAGGGCGGCTCTGCTACAACGGACGGCCGGCTTTGCTACTGGTGGTGGAGCTGTGTTTGCTGCGAGCACGACGACGCTGCTACCATAGTAGGGCGGATTTGCTAGATAGGCGCGGCGGCGCTGCTACAATGAGTGGCCGGTCCTGGTACAGAGGCGCGGAGGCGCTGCTACAATGGGCGGCCGACCCTGCTACAGAGGCATGGTGGCGCTGCTACAATGGGCGGGCGGCGCTGCTACAATGGGCGTCCGGGTTTGCTACAAGGGGAGAGCGGCCTCTCCGACGATGACGTCTTCTCTAGCGACGACGCCGCTCTGGCGACGGTTGGGAGAGCGAGAGGCGACAGGATCGTGGCCTAGTTTTTCCTTCCGTGGGAGAGAGAAGGAGAGATGCATGCGGGGTTGCCTCATAGGGACACGTGTCGGGCTCTCGACCCGAGGGATCGGGGGTTTTTGATCCCCTGAGGGATGCCTAGGGCTGCCCTACTTTATTTGTTGATGACTTATGGATTTCCCATAGGAGTTTCCATTTCTGAAAAATAGATATTGTATTTAAGCAGTAACAATTTTCAGTATCATAAACATTGTGTTTCATGGGAAAAAATGGGATTTCTACTTTGATAAAAAAATGTGAATATTAAAATATTGAATACCTATTTATTTTCTATTCGAGAAATCCTTGCCTTAGATTAAATCTAATGCTCAAATTTCAAAAGAAAATTATGATGTTGATTGTTTATAAAGTACGTTCAAAACAAATGAAAATCAAATTCAAACTATTTTAAACCATTGAATGGCAAATGTTGTGTGGGATATGAAAACTGCATTTAGTTATAATTTTTTAACTCAATGGACCTCCGCTTGACCCCATATCTTTGAAGGCACATATTACTACAAAATTAACAAGAATAAGCAGTACTAGACATGCTTATAATACAACACCAATCTCAAGGCAATGAATGGCTCCGATTTCATGCTCGTCTTCAACTGAGTGTATTTTCGTCTTATGATGTGGCTATATTATCCTTATTTAAGCTCTCCATATTCTTGCATCGTACATGACCTAAAGATGCATCTGACCTTTTACTCTATGGTCACAACTAGTAGATACATTAGCTACGACAAAGTATAGGCCCATGCGTGTGCACACGCCCACACATACACATTCGGTCCCCCTCCCCTCGAGAATAGAACGACAACTGATAACACCTTGTCGATGGACAAAGCTATCATCTACCGGTGGCTAGGATTACCATGAGATTGCGAGGAGATTTGAGAAAATCAAAACACGCTTCGTCGAGCATGGGAAAACAATGATCCTCTTTGTTAACACCAGAGTATTAGGTTATCGGTATTTTGATCAGGTACTTAGCGCGATATGTTACGATTTTATGGTTTTCAATTGACATATCATGATGGCGTCTTAATCTTGTAGTATCTTAGTCGTATCACGATATGTGACCCCATACTCTAGTATCCTGATTAAAAACAATAAGTCGATATCATACAATCTCATTCCCATGTTTATGCTAAAAGGTAAGCCGCGTCGACACACAATGGTGCAGCAAACATGGCCATTTTCTATCAAAATGTCGTTTTGGAGTTGCAAGCTGAACTAAGTATTTTAAATAAACAGTTGAGTTTGTAAGTGAAGGAATGTAGTCAAATGGCCATTTTGTGTACTGCTTTTGAAACATATTGGCATCAATCTTTTGATTTATGGGTTCGTAATTGGTTGTGCTCGTGTCATGGATAGGACCTCAAACTATACTAAATATATAAATGCATTATTACATGGCCAGTCTCTCTTAATGACACAAAATGTGTTTAAAATCCAATTAATAATTAAATTTCAAAAGTTCTCACGTGTTTTTCAAATAGATTTTAAAACGGTAAACTCATTGGACCGTCATATTGTTATACACCATACGCCGGTTGAAAATAAAAGATACTACCTAGTATCCTGATAATGAAAACCTTACTTGTTGTGTGTGGTTGCACGACTACCAATTTTAGTCGATTCTAATTTCGTTGCTAAAAATAAGGTCTATACTTTGTTTTTAAAGCCAAACATTAACATCTATAGTAACAAATCAATATCGGTGGAAACATCACGAAATATGGTTACATATGATATCCACATAGTATTGTAGTTGTTGATAGTTTTCTCTAAAATCTTGGTCAAAATTAATATTGTTTAAATTTTAGAAAAAAGATATTTTCAAAAAGGATAAAGTACATTTTACAATCAAATTAATGCTACGTCTCCACAATCAAGGACCCTTGTCCATTAACGACAATGAGTTGTTGTAGATGAAGTGAAGCATGCTCATACTCTTGAAATCTTGTCTCTCTATGTCAACAGCTTGCCTGCACATTTTACGTTCTCCCTCGTCGTACTATACTCGTTGTTCGCATCGAGTGGTAGCCGTCTTGTTCTCAAATTTATGTCTTTATAAAAATATGGTATGCCATTGGCATATTCTCGAAAAAACGCTCTCCCTCATTGGTCCCGCCATAAAAAGTCCCACGACTTGGAAAAGTCACGTCCACATGACTGACCTGCATAGAGGAGCCTGCAAAAGTGCCGGTGCAAGATAGACTTGAGAACCAATCCTTGGTTGAATGGTTAGGTGAGTGGTTGTACCCCTAGCCCATTGGAGTTCAAACCTCAGGTTTGATACTGATGTTTCTCGTTATAAACGGAATATTCTTCAGCGGGAGGCGACATTCCCATCGATAGTGTGACGTCTATGGTGACTTCGTCAATCTCAAAACCTGACCCGCCGACTCAGTATCTCGAGGTGCTCATAGGGGTAGGGTGTGCATACATACGCTCATAGGGGTGAGTGTATGCACGTGTATATAAGCGACTGTGTTGTATTGTGTTTCGAAAAAAAAACCTAGACTTCAGCCACATACTTCATCGGGGGGATCTTCTTGTTGCCAAAGAGAAAAAAAAAACTCTGCCTTCTATCCCTTGCATAGCCGGCTCCTGCAATTCCATTCGCATGGTGGCCAGAAAATTGCACCCACGATTTTTGTAGATTGAGGACTTCAACTCGCTTGCTTTGGGCGTGGTCGAGCAAGCTGGACTTTAACCATGGCATGACGACGATGACGTAAAATTCAAGGAGTGGAAAAATAACAACACTATAATTGGGGCAATCCGAGAATTGAACTCGGGACCTCTCGCACCCTAAGCGAGAATCATACCACTAGACCAATTGCCCTCCTGTGTTATTTCTTTCCCTAAAGGTTTATAAATAATTTGACCGAGCCTCAGAGAACTCACGGCACGTGCAGAGTATCCATGACTGGTCCAGCAGGACCAGCACTACTTACAGTGGCATGCAGATACAACCACAAGCTTCTCAGATTGAACCACGCGCACAAAAGGAAGACAGAAAGGAACCTCCATATTGCTCATGTCATGCATAGTAAAACAGCCACATGTAAGCTCTGAACCTCATCAACATTGTGGTCCAAAACCTCATCCTCACACCATCCAAAGCTCAAAAACAGCATTGTCATGCATTGCAAAAGGATTTCAACATGGGGATTCCGAGAATTGAACTCGGGACCTTTCGCTCCCTAAGCGAATATCTTACCACTAGATCAAATCCCCAATTCTGATAACTCACTCTGCCTCATACGCAACCCCAGAGTTCAGACAAGAACACACTAGATGCCTTTCAGACAAGAACATTACTAGGTCCCAAAATTACATGGTTTTAATTTCATTTGTTTTCAGGATAAAATAAATGCACTTCAAACTACTTCCTTTATGGTGCCCATGTATCAGAAAGACTGGGCCAACAGATGATTACATACTGTCCTAACTGCAAGCCTTGTTTAGTTGTTTTGTACTACTTGTTCAGTCAAATTCAGTAGAGATAGAGAACATGCCCAAGGTACCATTCTACAAGCTCAAATTTAACGTATATGCAACAGGATAGAAGCTTGATAGTTAGTATTGGGTACTTTACTTGCAAATATTTCATAGCTGTGCATTTTATGTATATGCTACTTGTGGATTGTACTTCATAATATGTGCAAACACTCCAGTCCGTTTTTATAAAAGGATGTCAACTGAATATAATTGGCACCATGTGTTGGAAAAATGGCTGATGGAATAGTTATAGTTGTGATGTTATAGCTTAAACTACATTATCTTATAAGCATAACAATGATACACTGACAAATTTACGTCTGTGTGAACACTTATGATTGCGCGTTATGCACAGCTTACTTCGGAGTTCGGAGTATGCTCGCACGTACTGCAGATGTGGGTGTGCCTTGCTACACAAAGCTCAGAAGGCGATTGTTCCTTTGCTAATGCTCCCACGAGCCAACAAAGGAAGAATCGTTGAAAAGAATAAATCCAATTGATAAGATTAATGAATACTGATTACAATATTTTTCTCTTCCTCTGTTCACACTTGCTACAAAAAATATATCTAATATGATTCTAATCAGTAAGGTATTCCTGCATTTGTGAAGTGATAGTCTAGTTTGGAACTTGGAACTGTTTGCTGTTTGGTTTGATCTCTTGAATTCCCATCATCTGTCCACAGGAGACCATTTCATCGACAATATTTTGACAAGCATTTTTAAGGTTCAACTCGACTCTATTCTAAAAATGTTTTTGCTCATAGTACGCTTATACGGGTTGGCCATATTTGAAGTAGATTAGCAGCTACTTGTCTTCTAGATTTGTGTACTTCATTTGTATTTATTACTTGTACACTTATATTAGCAATACTAGATCAACTAGTTTATGTATCAATGAAGCATCATATCTATCCTTTTCCTTGCAATTTTCTTTCTACCCAGTGTACTTTCATGGGCTTGTTTTTCTATTGGCAATCAAGTGTTGCAGAAGCTACACTAATGTGAATAACTGTTGTATCACATTTTCATAAGAATTATTACTGTTTCCATTTAAATGAATTGATGCATTATTACGACCAAGTGTTACTGATGAACTTATATCATTTCTTGTTTTCGCTACCAAAGTTGCATCACTTATGCATTTGTAATTTTGTATGCATATTATTGATCTATGTTGTTGTTTGGATTTTTTTATCTTTTCAACTGTTCGTCCTTTTCAATATTTCTTTCATCCTGTCGTGGTTAAATTATATAGTTAATTAACAGGAAAACCTCAAATGGTGAACTTATGCAGGTTGTTGATTTGGATCTGGCCTAGAAAATGTTTGATTTTCCTGCTTTTTAGTTGATTTTTCCTGTAATTAATTAGTGGTTCCCTCTTCCAGCCGTGATGCATAAGGGAATGATAATCTGCGTGCGCCTTGCGGCTAAGATGGCCTTGGTTCGAGTAGCTCTACCGCAATAAACTTTAGGTCGGCTCGAGCAGCCTTGTGACGCGGTGGATATGAACCTTTTCTATGCCTCCACTAGCATCACGATCACCAATGGGAACATCGCGCCGTTTTAGGACTCTCCATGGCTAAATGGGAAAAGCCCAAAGATATTGCCCCTCTCATATTTGATGCCTCCACCAGGAAAAGATGGAATGTCAAGCAAGCTACCCATGAGATTGCTTAGATCTCACATAAAAATGGACATCAACTTGACGTTGCCTCACATCCAAGAGTAAATTTCCATTTGGGTGGAGATCAATAGGGTGCACCTTAGAAATGAGGTGGAGAATTCGACTGTTTGGAACCTCACAGCTAGTAGAGACTTCTCGAAGAAGTCGGAATATAAGGCCCAGTTCTTTGGGGCCATGAGCTCTTGCATAGTTGCATGCACAAGTCGGTTTGGAAGGCTTGGGCTCCGATGAAGATAAAATTATTCTCTTGGCTAGCCAACCAAAAAATAAGCTTTGGACGGCGGGTCGCCTAGAGAAGAGAGGGTGGCAAAATTGTTTGCAAACAACATCAAGAAACGGCGGCACACCTATTCTTCCAATGTCGTTTTTTCCAAAAGAGTGTGGGCAATGTTGACGGATTGGATTGGGCTACCCTCTTTGAAAATCGTAACGTCATGGTGGACTAGCATGTCGAACAAGTCCACCCCAATCCGCAAAGTCTTGGCCTCTCTAACCATGCTCACTAGTTGGAAAATTTGGAGTGAGAGAAACGTTAGGATTTTCTGCAACAAATCCGCACCCCCGCCAATTGTACTGCAAAAATCAAGAGCGAAGCTAAGCTTTGGGTCACCTCGGGGCAAAACATTTGAGCTATATAATTTCGGGAGAATAGTCCCTTTTGTCGATGCCATGTATTTGGTTTTATTTCTTTCTCTTGTCAAAACTCTCCTCTTATTTAATGGATAGAGGTAAATCTTTTGCCTTCGTTTCAACAATAAGTCTGTTTTTTTTTTGGTATACTACCAACCTGGTTTTCCTCATAAACCTAGCTTTGTACAAACAAAGATAAGAATTCCCTTGCTTGCAAGGAAGAAGGACTTACTGAGTCAGGTTGAAGAACTGGTGTAGGTACGTTAGAGCTTGTGCGCGTGTGTGGCTTCGAGCTTATCTTATCTTGTAGAGGAAAGGTAAGGTACGCACAAATCAAACAATGTGTACATTGCACAGTCAAAAAAGGTAAGGTGTGCACAAATCAAACAGATTAGCTGCTGAGTTCTATGAAACAATGTGTCTTCTTTCTCCCAAATTTTTTTTTGTCATCTGATGTCAATGAAGACAAGACAAGATTCGAGAAAGAGGAAAACTAAACAAATGTGCTCAGTAAATACTAAATGTTTGAGATGATAGCTCATACACATTGCAACCTTTTGTTGGCATTTCCTTCTCTCTATAGAAAATTCTCTACTCTATTTGTTAACAAGGAATCGTGATATATCACAAACCATCACAACAAGGTAAAGCAAAATGTTCTTTTTATTGGATGGAACAATTTATTCCACTTGACCTTATTGCTGGCAATCAAACCAGTTACAAAAGAAGGAGAATGGAGACATGTGTGATTTCAGGGTGAAAGCTCAAGGTCTGGCCTTCATTGACTGTATCTGGCAATGGTCTTGCTAAAGGCATTGTTTTGGAATCCCGGTCTTTCTTCAGGGTGAAAGCCCAAGGTCTGGCCTTCATTGGTTGTACCTGGCAATGGCCTTGCTGAAGGCATTGTTTTTGGAGAACCTCTTTTGCGATCCGGGTGGTGTATTTTGGTGGTGGTTAGAGTGTTGATGTTGCGAGTATTTCATCACTCCGACGAGGTCTTTGTTTTAATTTTCTTTCTTTTATATTTTTTCTTGGTTGTGTGTATCCTTGAAGTCTTTCGATATCTTGTTGGTGCAGAGGCTGGGTGTAATTGGTATCTTTGCGATATTAATATATTCCCTTTATCCAAAAAAAATCCAACTGGACGTAAGAGCATCTCCAGTCGCGGCACCAATAGAGCGTCCGGACGAGACGTTTTCGACGCTCTATTGGGTGTGTCCGGACACGCTGCACACTATTGGGTCTGCGCTTCCCCAGTCGCACCCCCAATACAACATGTGCATCCAGACGAAATTTCGTTGTGACATTTTCACAAACAGATGCTGTGCGAGGAGCGCGACGGCACAGACAAGGTCGGCCTCTAGTCGTGGATGACCATGCCCGACGCGGATGCTCCCAGAGCGACGGAGAACACGATGGGCTGGCGTCTGATGACTCCCAAGTGCAGGAGATCAATTGTCGTACTTTTCGATTAGAAAAGGTTGTCGAACCCACGAGGAGCTGAAGGTATTGGTTAGCAAGAATGATAAATAAAACAATAAAAGATGCAAGTGTTTTTGGGATTTTTGGTTGTATAAATGCAAAAGAATAAAAATGCTTAAGATAGATGGTAGCAAGTAGAAAGCTCTCAAAGAGAGAAAGCCCAATCCTCTATGTGGCAAGAGGACAAGCTCAAGTGATGTGTGTCTTATATGTGGAAAACGTTCCCGAGGGCGGCATGGATGTTGCTAGGCATAGAGATTTATTAAAAAACACGTTGAATATCTTGTCTAGTTTTAATCTTCTTTGTATGGAGCCACTGTTAGGCATAGCTAAATGAATAAACTAAACCCCTTATGATGGATCATGTGGCCAGGTAAATGACTGCACAAGAATTATTAAGACATAAAGTCCCACCATAGCATTACACTCTAAGGTCCCCGATACTAATTCCCCATAAAGTAACTTCATGACTCGGTCTTAGGTTTACTTGTCCTCCTAAGTCTCCCTCAATTCATTACACTACGGTGTTATCCTATGAGCCCATATAGGTGAAGTGTTGTGCAGTCGACGTTCGCACAACACCATCATATAATTACATAAAAAGATAAACACTAGACAAAATACCAACACATGTCATATATAAATCATTGCCAATTCATCCTATGCCCTCAGGAACATATAGGAACTACTCACAACGTGCAAACATGATAATATTCAGTGGCATAAGTGGTACAACACAATCTTAAATACTTCACCTCCAAATAATGACAAGTACTCAATCACAAACATGAATAGAAGCACAAGACAAGTATCTAGGGTATAGCAACTCTCAAACTACGAGGGGGACGGAGTGGATCACGGAGATGATGATGGAGATGGTGCTGATCTTGGTGATGGTGATGATGTAGAGGCCTCCTCCCACGCCAAGGAGGAGTGACGACGATGACGATGGTTTCCCCCTCCTCCGGAGCTCCGGAGCAGCAAGATCTGATCCCCCTCGGAGGGAATCAGGAGTTTCGCCGCCGCCTCCGCCTTGGATGGACTTGGAAAAATTAGGGCGTCCCTTTTTTGGCGAGACGATGACGTGCTAAAAATCCCCGAGCGAGGAGGTGCCCGAGGCTCCAGATGGTGGTCCCACGCGGCCAAAGAATCTGGCCGCGTGGGCCCCCTTCTTTTGGGCCTCGTGGCTCTTCTCGCTTAGTTCTTCTTCCCTCTGTTGTTCTCCCGATGAAAAACTAGCTGTGCAATTTCCTTTTTTCCATTTGGGTCCCTATAGCTCATGAAATATTAAAAACAAGAAAAGGAGGTTTTCTGCCCCCCAGAAATTAAATACCAAAAATAGGGACTTTGTATGAAAGTCCCATAAATCATCTAAGACATGCAAAAACAATGCCAATAACATTCTAATATGATGATATAAGATGCATAAATGATGATATAAAATGCACATATCAACTCCCCCAAGCTTAAACCTTTACTTGTCCTCGAGTAAGTAAGGACATAGATCATCACATGCATCAATGGACTTATGGTTGATAAATAAATACGGGCATTGTATCATCATCATATTCAATTGCAATGTAAGAGTAATGAACTAAAACCCATACACATAAGGGCAACATAAGTAGAAGCTCTAGCAATCACCCCTTACTTTTGAAAGCAAATAACCATTGTATGTTGGACAATTGGATCATACTACTTTTCACATGCTTTTGTTCTTTGTGGCAAGCATTATAATATTTGATACTTTGCTGAAATTTAAAGACAAGATAAACTCTTATTAAATAAATAGTTAAAAGAAGACAAATAAAAAGATAGATATGATATTGTTTATCCCCTTGCTTCACTAGTAACTGTACAAACTTTAGTCATGGATATTTCAATCAAGTTCTGATGCTCAATACAACCTTTATCTCATACTTTCCATGGCTAGCCGAATCCTCGGGTGCCCTCCTTTTCATTCACTTTTCAAGAGCATAAGTATTAAAATATCCATGATCATTAATTTGCTCAAAAGATACTAGAGTATAACAAGAGTGTTTCATATTCTTTTCATTGACCTTCTTAAGTCTTTATTCTACAAGACTGCATCTCAACCTTAAACTATTAATTTTCAAGTCATGTTGACTCATTCTCTTTACTTATTCTATAATGGGATAATTCTACAATTGTCCAACACACATGAAATTAATTAAATTTAAGGCAAGATGTGACTGAAACTTCTAAACATGCCACGCTCATTTGCATGAGTGTTACCCATAAATCTCCAAAACAAGAGACCCATGAATGACACCATACTTTAATATTCATTGATAAACCACAAGAGGATACATGATAATGCTCTATGAGCTCACACAAGCCTAAAAGAGATTGATACTAAACGATAAAAGCAAAACACACCATGACTAAACAGATAGATGAACTAATAAAGAAAAAGACTAGGTTGAACTCCCCCAAGCTTGACGTTTTGCTAGAGCCTCTTTATTTATTTTCCTTCCTGCCTTCATAATAATTATCTTCAAGTTCTCCAACGATGCTCATCATAAGATTACAGGCCTCCTCAAACTTGCTTGCAGCTTTTCCCAATTTTTCCATGAGATCCCTTTCCACCGTCTTCTTGCTAGGCTTCCACTCCGGGCTTGGTACTTTTACATTGGGGATCTTACGATCCCATTCACCAGGGTAGTTCTCTTGGGTGGCATGCTGAACTTCCCTGTCAATAAAAGTAGAAACCACGTTTTTGCTAGCAAGTGCATGCCTGGGAACCTTCCCTCCTGTGCTCATGCGCGCCGACTGCCTCTTGTTCCCAAGAGACACGTCCGCCCGTACACCAGCAACAGGGATGGAAAAAGGTGGTGCTATTGCAATAGGAGTGATGTCGGTGAAGGGCTTATATTCTTCTTCTTCTTCTTCTTCTTCTTTCTCCATCTCCTCCTCGCAGTCTTCATCATCGGAGTAGTCCTTCCTCTTCCTATTCCTCCTCCAGATGGACGTGGGGCTGTTGCCCTCGAGTTCATCATCATCATCGTCCATGGAGGAGCATTGGTAGGAGTCTCCCGAAGACATAGCTAAAACCTGACAGGCAGAAACAGCAAAAACAAAGATCGCTCGAAAACGCTCGGTGCGAGATTAGATCGACGGAAGGGGGTATATATTGAAGGCTTTTAGGTCAAGACGAAGCGTCGGAGTCGAAAACGAGAAGAAATGGGACTCCGAGGGGCAAAAGGAGTGGTCCCACGCAGCCAAAGAATCTGGCCGCGTGGGACCCCCTCTTTCCTTCCTCGGGTCTCCGTTCCTTCCAATTTTCTTGTCCCACATGTTAATTTCCATAAAAAATGACTTCCGTAGAATTTCACGCAATTCCGAGAAACTTCCCAATACAAAAGTTACCAATTATTGATTTTGGGTTGCTGAAACTGCAAGACCTCTCTCAATTACCTCCTCCGGTGTTTGCAAATTAAACTTTTCCACCATTCCGCCGAAGCTCTTTCCTGCAATATAATGTTTAAGATGTTGTCCATTGACTACATGAGGTTTACCTTTCATGTCACCGTAGAGACGCATAGCTCCTGAATGGTACACTTCCTGTATGACTAATGGTCCCTGCCACTTTCAAACTAACTTTCCTGCAGAAAACTTGAAACGAGAGTTGTATAATAAAACTTGGTCCCCTACTTTGAATTCTTTCCTCTTAAATCTCTTGTCATGCCAAATCTTAACTTTTTCTTTAAACATTTTAGCATTTTCATAAGCTTCGTTCCTCCATTCATCTAGTAAGTTTAAATCAAGAATTCTCTTCTCTCCCGCAGTTTTAAAATCAAAGTTCAATTGTTTAATAGCCCATCTAGCTTTATGCTCTAATTCAACAGGTAAATGACAAGCTTTTCCATAAACCATTTTATAAGGAGACATTCCCATAGGATTTTTAAAAGCGGTTCTATAAGCCCATAATGCATCATTAATTTTAAGTGGCCAATCAGACCTAGACTTATTCACTGTCTTTTCCAAAATGAGTTTAATTTCCCTCTTACTTAATTAAACTTGTCCACTTGTTTGAGGATGATAAGGAGATGCAACTCTATGATTAACATCATATTTTGCTAATGTTTTCCTAAGAATACCATGTATGAAATGAGAACCACCATCAGTAATTAAAAACCTGGGAACACCAAACCTGGGGAAGATGATGTCCTTCAGCATCTTCATTGCTGTGGCATGATCTGCACTTTTGGTTGGAATTGCTTCCACTCACTTTGTAACATAATCCACTGCAACCAAAATATGAGTATGCTTTGTCTTTGAAGCTGGGAAAGGTCCCATAAAGTCAAAACCCCACACATCAAATGGCTCAAGTGGTAAAGAGTAATTCATAGGCATTTCATTTCTCCTACCAATATTTCCTACTCTTTGACATTTATTACAAGATTTAACATATTCAGCGCAATCTTTAAATAGAGTAGGCCAATAAAAACCAGATTGTAATACCTTTGCACCTATACGATATCCTGCATGATGCCCTCCATAAGGACTGTCATGACAATCTCTTATAATAGCCTGCTGTTCATGCTCAGGTACACAACGTCTAATAATACCATCCACACTTTTCTTATAGAGGAAAGGATCATCCCAAAAATAATGTCTAAGATCATAAAAGAATTTCTTTCTTTGTTGATAAGTGAAGTGTGGAGGTAAAACTTTACCAACAATAAAATTTGCATAGTTGGAAAACCATGGAGATGCAGCTTTAGCACTAGAGACATTAACATTTGCAAGTTGTTCATTAACAAAGCTATCATTAATAGGAATAGGATCATCAGGTGTATTTTGCATTCTAGAAAGATGATCAACTACTTGATTATCTTCCCCTTTTCTATCAACAATGTGTAAATGAAATTCTTGCAATAAAAGTACCCATCTTATTAGTCTAGGCTTAGCATCTTTCTTATTCATTAAATATTTAATAGCAGAATGATCAGTATGTATTGTGACTTTGGAATCAGTAATATAAGGTCTAAATTTGTCACAAGCAAATAACACTGCTAAAAATTCCTTTTCAGTTGTAGAATAATTCCTTTGAGCAGCATCAAGTGTTCTACTAGCATAATAAATAACATTAAGTTTCTTATCAACACGTTGGCCCAAAACAGCCCCAACTGCATAATCACTAGCATCACACATAATTTCAAAAGACAATTTCCAATCAGGAGGTTGAATAATAGGAGCACTTATTAAAGCATTCTTCAAAACATTAAAAGATTCAATACAATCATCATTAAAAGAGAAAGGAACGTCCTTTTGCAAAAGATTGGTTAGAGGTTTGGATATTTTGGAGAAATCTTTAATAAACCTCCGGTAAAAACCTGCATGTCCAAGAAAACTTCTTATACCTTTGATGTCCCTTGGGTATGGCAGCTTTTCAATAGTTTCTATCTTTGCCGGGTCAACTTCCACTACTAGGAAACAGGCTGTAGGCGGAACCACCTTTTGTGGCGCACCAAACATGGCGTGTGCCACAAATAATATTCTGTGGCGCACCTGGCACAATGCGCCACAGAATTGCTCCACTTTCTGTGGCGCATGGGCCGGCACATGCGCCACTGAAATCCTTCTTTCTGTGGCGCACGCTTGCCCGTGCGCCACAGAAATGCTGTGGGCCCCACAACCAACGGCTGGCTTTGCATCTACGCCGTACATTTCTGTGGCGCATCTGGCTACGTGCGCCACAGAAATATGGTGGGCCCCCGGCACCAATGATTGGGGGAGCCTTTTCTGTGGCGCATGCGTCCTCATGCGCCACAGAAATGCTTATTTCTGTGGCGCAACTAACTCCATGCGCCACAGAAATAAGCATTTATGTGGCGCATGTGGACGCATGCGCCATAGAACTTCTTTCCAGATATACAAAAGGGTGGCAGCCCCCACCCACCACCCCCATTGTCTTCTTCTTCCCCTCTCCTCCCCACCTTGCTATCTCGTGTTCCTCCTCCATCCCATTTTGCCCATACTTTTCTCCATTTTTTTTGTAGTTAAAGCTACTTTGTTTGATAGATAATTGGTGAGGGCCGGGGGAGGATCCATATATACTCTCCTCCTCTCCCAATACATCTCTTTTTCTCTCCAACACCTATCGTGGTGGTGCACGGACAGATGCCATATAGGCTTAAGGTGGGGCCGATTGGACGCTGGAGGTACCGGGGAGGGCTTGCACGTGAAGACGTACACACACGAACACACACACACACACGGTTTTACCCAGGTTCGGGGCTCTCGTGAGGAGATAACACCCCTACTCCTGCCTGTCTGATCTATATATGTGGATTACAACCGAGTTACAAGCTGCTCCTTGAGCTGTATATGATGAACTACGAGCTTAGGGCTCTCTACCGAGTCTCGGAGCTGTCTACCGAGTCTCGGCACGGCTATGTGTCTCTCTTGCCTAGCGTGCTCTCTTGTGAGGCAAAGTCTCAGCGATCTAATGAAGCGTCCCCGTAAGAGGAGCCCATGGTGCTCCTTATATAGGGAAACCCAGTGTACAGAGTTAGGGCTGACGTTTGTCGCTGGCGTAGGCAGCACTGTGGCCACGCCGGGGCCTCTGACTGCTTCCGTCACCCCTGCGTGGCATGTCCAATCCACCAACTCCTGTGCACTGCTCCACCGTACTGCCTCGGTCAGCAGCATGGAGGACTGACTGCCCATGCTACCACCGAGTCAAGGAGTTGGCAGCACGTCCTGTCCTGCCAGTGGCAGGCCCCCTGCCCCGTGATTGTAGGGACAAGACATACGCCACGACCAACGCCGAGATAGAGCTTCATTCTTCCCGATCCGGCATAGGCATGCCAGACATTTCCTAACTCGGTTTCTCCTCTCCTGCACATAAGAACAACAAAGGAGATCCCGACATATAGTTCACATGACCCGACATAGGGCTATGTCGGTAAGCCCTTACCCGGGTGACCCCGAATAAACCCATGTGCATGTCGGTTATCATTGACTCGGTCAACTCCGAGTCAAAGCTTATTTCACCATAATGACCCATCTCGGGGGCTGCCCCCCGACATTAGTCCCCGAAGCTGGCGCGGTCCTGCAGCCTCAGATGGAGGGCCACGACAGGTTTACCCGAAAACCAGCATTCTTACTTGATTACCGACATCACATATGTCGGCAAACCATTTATATGTCGGAAAGCAGATTTGCCTCCATCACGATATTCGACTTAATGTCGGATCGTTCCGACTCACAAGAAAAACCCTCGGCTCCTCCGAGTCATTGGTTCCTCTACGTGGCAGAGCATCTCTGCCTAGCGCCTCGGCTCTTGTGCACGGATGGACGTGCCACTGGCACGCATGCCACTTGCGTCATGCCGGTCGCCTCGGAGACTGTGCACACGCAAGCACTCAAGTGCGGTGGACCGCACAGCTCGCGTCGCCTCGGGTCCTGCCCGATCAGATGTGCCGCTCGGAGCCGTTGGCTCCCTGTGGCCCATCGTGGGGCGGATCGTGCGGCAGTTAAGCCGCATAGGAGATCACGGCGGAGATCGTGGGGCAGTTATTCCACGATCCACGCTGATCGTGCACAGAAGATCGTGGGGGCGTACCGTTGCTCCCGAGGGGATAAATAGGAAGGAGAAGAGTAACTCTCTCCCCCTCCGCTCATTCGTCTCCTCGCCTCCTTACTTTCTTCCTCACTCCTGCGCACAGAGCCCCGCGCCGCCACACGCACGGAGCCGCGCACGCCGATAAGCCACCGGACACCGCCGACGCACAGCGCCGCCGCCGTACGCCGCAGTACCGCGGTAAGATTTCTTCTTCTTCTCCTTCTCTTTTGCGCATTAGCGCTTCGAATCTACAGGGGTTCTTCGTTCTTGTTTCTTTCTCGTGTTCTTTCTCTTTTCTTCACCGCGGCAACGCGTCAGGCGCCGCCGGCGAGTTTGCGGTTCCAGATGCGGTTGTACCGCCGGTGGACTAGCCGCCGTAGTTCCGTACTCTTCCCTTTCGTTTTGCGCTCTATAGCCTTCTGCCTCTAGATTAGATTCATGCGTGCATAATCTTCCTCCTTTGTTTCTTGTTTTGCTTTTTCTTTCTTTTTCACTGTGATGACTCTGATCTCATCGTCGGTAACCTCTTCTATAGATCTCTGCAACTCTTCTCCGACATGTCGGACCACTCCAACCTCGAGATAGTCGAAGCGGCAGAGGAAGGAGTTGCCGAGGAAACCACTCGGGCCAGCTGGGAAGGCTCCTATGTCGCCATAGGCGACATAAACTGGCTGATCCGGACTCGGCGGATCCCAGCCGAGGTGGAGTGTCGGCTCCCGGGTCCAGAGACGTCGCCGGATCTGCGAGAAGGGGAATATGTCGTCTTCGTCGAGCATTTCGAGCGGGGATTCGGTCTACCCGCCAGCGATTTCTTCCGCAGCTTTCTCGACCGATTCGGCCTTCAACCTCATCAACTCCCAGCCAACGCCTTCACCACACTCTCGGCCTTTGCCTCCTTCATGGAGGGTTATCTCGGCCTCTGGCCTACCGTCGAGGCGTGGTCCAAATACTTCCACTTCCGGAAGCAGGTCATTCCGAATCCTGCCAACCCGGATGCGGCCCGAGAGATGACACAGTGCGGGGCCGCCACTATCGTACCTCGGCGTGGCTCCATCTTCCCCCGGATCCAAGGACTGGAGTCATGCCGGAAATGGCAGCGCTCCTTCTTCTACGTGAAGAACTTAACCGAGGTGGACATGATTAACTTGCCGAGTTTCGCCATCGGCCCCCCAACCACGCAGCTCAACTGGGGATACAACCCAACGGATACGGATTTGGTGGTCAACCACATCCACCAGGTCGTCGAGCAGCTCCGAGACGAAGGAATGACTGCTGACGACCTACTTGCGACATTCATCAGCCGCCGGGTCCTGCCCCTCCAACGCCGAGTCCATAAAATTTGCCACATGAGTGGCCCGCTGGATCCGACCCGAGTCAGCACCGTCGAGCTGGACAACGCCCAGATCCGGCGGCGCATCAAGGCCATAGCCCGGACCAAGATGCCGGAGGCATGGGAATGGGGCAAAGAACCCCACAGCCGGAGCAACCTTCCTCCGAAAGTAAGCACCTCTGCCGACATAACTTTTTCACCGACATAGACCCTTATGCCGGTACAACTCTGTACTTGATATTAATCACTTCCCATTTCAATTATGCAGAGATTCGGTGGGCAGCTGATGGAGGACGGAGAGAACCCCTCTGCCAACTGGGGTAAAGACCGGGTCGAAGCCGACTCGGAAGACCCGGACGACGAGGACAACATGCCCATTCCCGACGTCGGCTCAATTCCTGCCACGGGTAAGACTCGTGCTTCCTCCCTCCGAGACTGGTCTGAGGATGAAGATGACGATTGTCGGGTTTTAGAGGTGTATGATCCTCTCCCCGTTGCATACTCATATCCGATGTCTCCGAACTCAGCTGACTCGGATGAAGTGCTCGAGGTGGCACCCCTCGCCACAGGACCCAAGGGCGCAGCTCGGAAGCGCCCAGCGGGAACAGCCGCATCAGCAGATGCCGGAACCTCCGGCACCTCTGGTCCCGCGAAAAAGAAACAGAGGACAAAGACAGTGGTGAAACGCCAGCGCCCTGTCTCCAAGGGGTAAGACTCCCTTTCGCCGACATATACTCTATACTCTTGATTACACTTGCCCTCTTCTTGTAGCCAACATACTTTGCTATTTCGACTTTTCAGCATGGCTCCTCTGAAGGTTCCCACTCCCGGGTCAACTACCCGGGTTCCTCCAAGAACTCCGACACCGCCTCGGCCCGACGATACTCGGGTTCCGAGTCCACCAAGAATGAGTCCGGTTGCGGACATCTCGGCTCCAAGATCCGGAGCCGGAACTGAAGACTCGGTCGAGACCGCAACCGCAGCGCCCGACCAAGTGATTTATCTCGGGGCCAGCTCTTCGGCTCCCGAGGTGGAGCAGGCCGAGGTCCAGCAAGACTCGGAGCCCTCAAGACAGCAGCAGCAGCAAGAGCAGCCGACACAGCCGCAACAACAGCAACAGCAGCAGCAGCAAGATCAGCCACCACCATCTCAGCAGCAGCAAACTCAGCCACCACCCTCGCAGCAGCAGCAGCAGAAGCAGAAGCATAACAGAAGCAGAATCAACCTCCAGTAGCACCGCAGCCGCCAAAACACAAGTCGGCGCCCTCGCCCTCAAAATCAAAATCGACATCAACGGCCAAGCCAACACCGCCACCGGTACAGCCGCAGCCACAGCCGCAAACATCTAAGGCCCCAGTTCCTGCAACTGGGGTATCGACTGGAAAGGCACCGGCGACGACAGTGTCGGCGAATCCGGACCGGCAATTAATTGTGCCACCAAGCACAGGAGCGGCGACATCCAGCAGCCTCCAGACCACCAGCTGGGGATTTGCGCCACTGCAAACACTTAGCGGAAAAAGCTTGGGCTCCCTCGAGCACTACCATATGGACTGGAACGCCGCCGACTTGAGCGAAGTGAGCTCGAAGTCACCAGCAGGCCAGATTGTCTCAGAACATCCGGCGGGGCCGAGTCTGGTGGCCCAAAAGATGGCCGCAGCCAAAACCGCTCTTCTCGCAGCCGACCAAGCAACTGCGGTAAGTTGTGCCGAATAAATATAACTCGGTTTACTTCCTTAAGGTAGATATTATCCATCCCCAGTCCCCGAGATTCGGGTCGAGTGACTGTGGCTCGGCCGAGTAATGCTGACTCGGTTTGAGTGAGGGTAACTCGGCCTGAATCTTTATCCACAATACTAACCTTTCTTCTTTTCAGGCTTGCATGACCAAGCGCACACAACTGCACCGCAAGCTGCTGCTGGAGCATAAGGTGCTCTCTGATAAGTTCAAGCTGCTCCGGGCCAAGTTGGACCAAGTAGCGGACTCGGCGCTCAAGGCCGAAGGATTGGAGAAGCGAATCTCGGAAATCGAGAGTAAGTCATATTTTTGCCTTTCAATCTTGTTCTTGCATCAATTTTCTCATTCTGACATCAGCTACCTCGGCCCAGCCGCACATAAGGAGCGCGAGCTTGCACATCAGGCCGAGCTGAAGAAAGAGCAGGAGGAGGTGTCCCGGCTGAAAGCCGAGTTAGAGCAATCTCGGAGTCGAGCCGCCGAGTCGGAAAAGACCGCCGCCACAGAGAAGCGGCTCCGAGAAGAGGAGACTCGGAAGCTCAAGGAATCTCTTGAAGAATCCAAATCAGAGGCTACCTCGGCTGAGAGCGAGCTCCGAGCTCTGAAGGCCAAGATCGCGCAGTGGCTGGTGGACATCTCCAGCATCAACTCCGAGATGGACAGTAAGCCTCCTTCCCCTTCTGCCTTTATTCAAATTCTCACTTTTACCCTTGTGTGACTTATATCGGCGTTAGCCATTCCCTACTCAGAACGCTTCCCCCACACCAAGGCTGCTGCGGACAAGGGCGCAAAGGGGCACCGGTTCAAGGAAATCCAAGATGGCCCGATCTCGGCCGAGTGGGATATAGATACTCACTTGGTGGCCCTGAAGGCACGCTTGGTACCGATGAGGGCCATCGGGATGAATCTTCTTACCTCTGCAATCCGAGCTTACAATGTTCTCTGGCCCGGGTGTGAGGCTCCAGCTATTGTTGATGAATTAGCCAAGTGCCTGATGAACTCCGAGGAAAGGCTCGATGACTGGCGATCATCCGCCGCCCGAGTTGGAGCGGATGAAGCGCTATCATATGTGCTATCTTGGTACGAGGAGCTGGACCTCGAGATGCTGAAGACAGTGTGGGACGGGTCCAGGTGGCTTTCTGACCCGGAACACATCCAGCGCCGCCAAGAGTTGGCTTACTCGCTCATCCAATACGCCCCGGTACACAGCTTTGTCCCGGGTGAGCGGGTTCCACAATCGGAAGAATTGGAGGTCGACGGCGAGGACGAAGACGAAGACGAAGAACCAGTCGATGAAGAAATCCAAGCCGATACTCCTCCCGACACAGCCACAGGCACCACTTCGGCCGCTGCGACCAAGGATAGCACCGAGATCTCGACCTCGGAACCGGCCAAGACCGATGCCGCCGCCTCTGCTCCAAGTAGCTAGAATCCTGCTGCCCTAACTTAGAAAAAACTCAAATCGTCAAATCCCCGGAATGCCGGGTGCAAATGTAACATAAACCTTTAGCTTTTCATGCTTGGTACTTGGTTCTTTTACTTTGCACAATTTTAGCATGGTTTATTTGTTATGCCGAATCATTCTGAACCGAGTCCCCGAGCTCGCTTTCTTGTTTACCATACTTAGCAACCTCTGCTCTTGTCTACCTTTTTTGGTTTCCTGACAGTCGAGTCACAAGATTACCGAGATACGGCATACAATACTAATGAACTTTGAGTCAAAGCTCATAATCATCCGACATAAAAGTTAGGAACAAAACAACTCGTGCCGAATCGCGCTTGGGCCGAGTCCCCGAGTTTGTTTTCTTGTGTACTACCCCTTGCAATCTCTGCCCTTGCCTACCATTTATGGTTTCTTTGGCATTCGGGTCACAAAATCACAAAAACATAGCATACAATACTCAAAAACTTGAGACATGGTCTAGAGCCATCCGACATAAAGAAAAAAGACAACACAAGAAAACCGAATCGCTCTTGGATCGAGTCCCCGAGTCTGTTTTCTTGTTTACTATCCCTTGCAATCTCTGCCCTTGCCTACCTTTCATGGGTTTCTTGGCATTCGGGTCACAAAATCACAAAAACATAGCATACAATACTCGCAAACATGGAAGCACGATTTTTGGAGCCATCCGACATAAAGGAAACAGAGATAAACATGCATACAACACACAACTCATAGCAAGGCAGTCCCCGAGTTTCATTTCGGGTGCCGACATTTCATTTCAAAGTTTCGAGATACATACAGTGAGTCTTTAAGAGTAAAAAGGGCGAAGAAGAGCTACATTCCAAGGTCGTTTGGTCTCCTCTCCGGATCTATCCATCCTGTTCTTCACCTGTGCCTGAGCATCAATAAGATAATATGCATCGTTGTTCAAAGCTTTGCTCACAATAAACGGTCCTTCCCAAGGAGGTGAGAGTTTGTGCATTCCGGCAGTGCGCTGCACAAGCCTAAGGACCAGGTCCCCTTCTCGAACTTGCGAGGATTTACTTTCCGGCTATGATAGCGTCGGAGATTCTGCTGATATATCGCAGACTTGGACAATGCCAATTCTCTTGCTTCCTCGAGCAGATCAACATCATTTTCTCGGGCTTCCTTTGCCTCTGACTCGGTATACAATGCGACTCTCGGCGAGTCATGCTCTATGTCGGTTGGCAGAACTGCCTCTGCTCCATAAACCAGGAAGAATGGCGTATAGCCAGTGGAGCGATTCGGTGTAGTCCTTAGACTCCACAGTACTGCCGGAATCTCATCCAGCCAACAACCCGGAGCACGCAACAGTGGCTCAATCAACCGGGGTTTGATGCCGGATAAGACTAAGGCATTTGATCTTTCCACCTGTCCATTGGACTGCGGATGCGCAACCGAGGCCAGGTCTAGCCGGATTCTCTTTTCCTGGCAAAACCGAGCAAAGGCTCCCTCGGCGAAATTGGTGCCATTATCCGTGATAATGCTATGCGGATGCCCATACCTTAGGATAATATCCTTTAGGAATGACACGGCTGTACGGCCATCACACTTTCTGATTGGTTTCACCTCAATCCACTTGGTGAACTTGTCCACCATCACCAGGATGTGAGTCATATTACCTCGGGCAGGTTTGAATGGTCCCACCATATCCAGACACCACACTGCAAATGGCCAAGTGATGGGAATAGTCTTAAGAGCTGATGCCGGCATATGAATCTTGTGAGAAATCTCTGACATCCTTCACATTTCCGGACAATGTCCTCTGCTTGCTGTAAAGCACTGGGCCAGTAGAATCCATATCGGAATGCTTTAGCCACTATAGCTCGGAAAGAGGCGTGATGACCGCACTCCCCCTGGTGAATATCTCGAAGGATACTTTCTCCCTCCTCTGGTTCGACACAGCGCTGAAGCACAGTGGTTACACTTTTTTTGTACAACTCACGATTGATGATTGTGAAGGATTTGGACCGCCTCTGGATTTGTCTGGCCGAGACCTCATCACTCGGTAGGGTGCCATCCAACATGAATGTCATGATGGGTTGGGCCCATGTCGGTACCTGGCGAGTGCCGAGTACAGGCTCGTCGATTTCCATTGCATCAACCGACATCACCGCGCCCGACATAGGCTGGTGAGTCCCCGAGTCCTCCCAAGGAGTCCCCGAGCTCCGCCAAGCAGCTTTCCAATTCTCCAGCGTAGTCGCCGAGTCCTGCTGAATGTAATCGACATCCATGGAAGTCCCCGGGTCCTGCGCAGCAGTCCCCGAGTCCTGCAACCTGCTTCCGACATCTACATCCATCGGGATGACACCGAGCTCCGGATTACCCGGGATGAATATCGATTCTGACTCGGGTGAAGGCTTGATTGATGGCTTGCACAGATGCTCCAGTGATACTCCGGGCGGGATGGCTTGCCGATATGACCCGATCTTGGATAGCATGTCAGCACTTTCATTATCTGTCCGCCGAATGTGAGTGAACTCGCACCCATCAAAGAATCCCGAAATTTTCTGGACATGAAACTGGTATGCCGCCATGTTGGCATCCAGGACGTCCCAGTTGCCTGATGTTTGCTGAATCACCAAGTCCGAGTCACCATAACAGATGATTCGGCGGATTCCTATTTCTTTAGCCACTTTGAGTCCATGAATCAGTGCTTCATACTCGGCGACATTGTTGGATGCTGCAAAGTGCACTTGCAACACATACTTCAGCTGATCTCGCTTTGGCGAGGTGAGAACTACACCAGCTCCCAGGCCATCCTTTACCTTGGACCCGTCAAAATGCATTCTCCAGTAGTTTGAGTCCGGTAAGGACGGCTCATATTCCATCTCGGCCCAGTCCACAAGGAACTCGGCCACCGCTTGAGATTTGATGGTATCTCTTCTTGCATACTGCGGCGCATAAGCCGCAAGCTCAATAGCCCATTTGGCGACTCGGCCACTGGCATCCTTGTTGCCAAGGATTTCCGACACAGGGGCCGCACTAACAACAGTTATGGGATGCTCTTGGAAGTAATGCTTTAGTTTTTTGGCTGCCATATAGACACCATAAGTCATTTTTTGATAGTGAGGGTAGTTTTGTTTCGATGCGGAGAGCACCTCACTCAAATAATATACCGGCCTCTGCACGGTAGCTCCTTCTTCTTCTCGCTCCACCACTACTACGACACTAACGACTCGGTTAGTGGCCGCAATGTAGAGCAGCATGGGCTCACTCGGTAGTGGCGAAGCCAGTATCGGCGCAGTAGCCAACATTGCTTTTAACTCGTGAAACGCCGCATCCGCTTGCGGAGTCCAGCTGAACCTGTCTGATTTTTTCATCAGTTGGTATAAGGGCAAGGCCTTTTCTCCCAACCGACCTAGGAAACGACTCAGAGAAGCCAGACATCCGGTGAATTTCTGGATATCTCGGAGGCATCTCGGCAATTTCATATTTTCTATCGCTCGGATCTTAGTCGGGTTTGCCTCGATACCTCGGCTAGACACGAGGAAACCGAGTAACTTTCCTGCTGGTACACCGAATGTACATTTATCCGGATTAAGCTTAAGTCGGAATTTCCGCAGGTTTGCGAATGTCTCTTTGAGATCATCCAGGAGAGTGTGTTTTTCTTTAGTTTTTATGACTATGTCGTCGACATACACCTGCACATTTTTTCCTATCTGGTCATGCAGACATTTTTGCATACAACGCTGATAAGTAGCGCCAGCATTCCTCAAACCGAAACACATAACACGATAGCAATAAGCCCCGTACGGGGTGATAAAGGCAGTCTTTATTTGATCATCAGGATTCAGCGGTATCTGGTGAAAACCAGAATACGCATCTACAAACGATAGTAGTTCACACCCGGCCGTGGAATCGATCACTTGATCAATCCGGGGCAGCGGGAATGGATCTTTAGGACATGCCTTATTCAGATGTGTGTAGTCAACACACATGCGCCAGACAGTAGCAGCATTCGGATCATCTTTCTTCTTTTCTACCAGGACCGGGTTAGCCAACCAGTCCGGGTATTTCACTTCTACGACAGCATTTGCTGCGAGTAACTTGGCTAACTCGTCACCCACAGCCTTTCTTCTTCCTTCGGCAAGCCACCGAGTTGGTTGCTTCACTGGCCTAGCATCTGGCCTGACATGTAGAGAGTGCTCAGCCAACTCCCTCGGAACACCCGGCAAGTCCTGACTGGACCATGCAAAGATATCCCGATTCTCACGGAGGAAGTGGATGAGCTCGCTTTCCTATTTGCTGTCCAACCCGGTACCGATGATGACAGTGTGGTCCGGGTTAGACTTGTCAACGCCCACTTTCTTGGACTCCTTTGCTTCCTGAAAGGTTGCGGTCTGCTGCGGGTTGGCCGGACTCGGCACGCCGAGTTGAGCAGACTGGGCCAGAGCCACCACCTCAAGAATTCTCTTCTTCTCCGCAGCGATCACCAAAGACTCGGCCAGACAAGACCCGGCAGAAGCACACTCCATAGAACGCTTGTAGTCTCCCGAGATGGTGATGACACCATTTGGTCCCGGAAGCTTCATCTTCAGGTAAGCCACGTGAGTGGACGCCATGAACTTGGCGAGTGCTGGCCTACCGAGTAAGGCATGATACGGGCTTTCGAGGTCCACAACCTCGAACAGCAGACTCTCAGTTCGGCAATTGCTTTTGTCGCCAAATGCGACATCCACCCAGACTGTGCCCATAGGCGCATGCGAGACACCCGGCACGATACCATGAAAGGTAGTTCTGCTTGGCTGCATCATGTTCTCGGTTATGCCGAGTTTGACCATGGTGTCTCGGTACATGATATTGATGCTGCTCCCGTTGTCAACAAGAACCCGGGTAAACCTGACATTGATGCTGGGCCCGACGAATGTCGGATCCAACACCAGAGCATAACCTCCGGGATTCGGCATGACCTTGGGATGGTCCTTGATGCTCCAACTGATCTGATCCTCGGACCAGTACATGAACTTGGGCACGGCCGGCATGACCGCGTTCACCTCCATCGCGCGCCGGTGTTGGCTCTGCTTATCAGTTGGCTCGGTCACAAAGACCATGTAACTCTGATGCGGTTCTCTGTACTCGTTCTGCCGACTCGGGCCGGCGTTGTTGTTGCGGTTGTAGTTGTTGTTGTTGTTTGCCACTTGGTTGACATTTTCCTGCCTCGGCTGAGTGTTCAGAGGCTCAGTGTTTGCACCAGTGAGAGGCGCAGGTCTGGATGTCGGACCAGCAGTTACTGGCTTGCGCTTGTGCCAATCGCAGTCCCGGGTCGAATGTTGAGCCGGTCTGCTAGGGTGCCTGGTGTGATAGCAGCAGGGGCCATCCAGCATTTTCTCATAGGTGAACCTCTCCTGATCATCCCACTGCTTCTTGTTGCCATTCCATGGTTTCTTTTCGCCGTTCCATGGCTTCCTCTCGCCGTTCCACGGTTTCCTTTCGCCGTTCCACGGCCTTTTCCCTTCCGAGTTCGGGCCCCAAGAGGGACCATCATTCTTCTGACGCTGGCTGCTGTCGGCATCAACTTGATCTTGGTCGACAGCTGCGACCTGATACGAACCATACCGATAATCCGGCCTGTCATCTCTTCTCTTGTTTGGTTGTCCGGGCGATCGCTTCGCCGACCTGACCGGTCTCGGTCTTGAGCGGGGTACCTCCTGCCCACATCAACCTGTGTCAGCAAAGGCTGTGTCGGATCACCGAGTGCATAGCTGTCTGCTATTGCCATTGTTTTGGCCAAAGTGGCCGGCATCTCCCTCTGGAGTCTCTGCCAAAGCATGGAGCCATGTCGGCATCCCTGCGCAAACCAAGCTATGGCCTGTGACTCGATTACCCCTTCACAGGAGTTCCGGATCGTGCTCCACCGGGTAAGGTACTCCCGGTCTGTCTCTTCTTCTCTCTGCCGACACATGGACAGCTGCTGAGGTCGATTCGGCCTCTTGTAGGTGCTGGAGAAGTTGCTGACGAAAGCCTCGGAGAAATCGAGCCAGCAATCAATGCTGTTCTCCTCCAGGTTGTTCAGCCAGATTCGGGCTGGTCCTTCTAACATTTGCGGTACATACCGCACAGCCCATCTGCGACTGCCACCAGCGATATGCACCGCTGTGACATAATCTGTCAACCAGTCCTCCGGCTTGGTGCTGCCGTCATAGGTCTTTGCACCCCGGGGGAGCTGGAAATTCGGTACAGGTGGCTGTTTCATGATCCGGGGTCCAAAGCATGCAGGACCCGGTGGACCTTGCTCCTCCAGCATCTTAGACAGATAGATTCTGTCAAGCTTGTTGCGGACGTCGTGAGCCGGTAGCTGGCGAGCTCCCAGCCTAGCGCCGAGTGCACCCTCAGATGCCAGCTCTCTGAATCTTGTATACCCGGCACGCTCCATGGCCGAGTAACCATCGTCGTATCGGTCAGCGGCCTGCTCGACATACCCGGCACCCGCTTGATGACGAGGTGGATTGGGTACCGGATACCGAGGTGGCTGACCCGGATTTGCCGGGTTAACTCGGTTGGCTTCATGTCTGCCCTGAACGGGTCCTAGAGCTCCCTGACCGGGTTGACCTTGGGCAGTCTTCTGCTTTCCGGCATATACCGGATCATACGCCTGCAGCTGTTTGTTCTTACCAGAGTTTACACTCTGGCCACGGCTTCCGCCGACATGTGGCGAAGAGGCCTGTCCCTTAGGACATCGCCCCGGCACCACCATTTGAGTAGATATACCCGGATCCTCCTACACCCGGGTTTGCATTCCGGAATGCCTCATTTTGACGGTTGGCTACAGCTACCAACTCATTCACTCGGTCCTGCTGCCTACTACGAGCTTCACCGGATAAGTTAGGTAACTCTGCTATGGCAGCCTCAGCAGCTCTAAGGTTCTTGCCCGGGGTACTGTATTTCGGCCGGCCCGCCGACACATGACTAGCAGTTCTACTAGATCTGGCTCTACCATCTCTAGCTATCTCGGCATTGAGGTCTCTACCTCTAGCACGTACCTCATTTATGCGACTAACCGGGTTGGCTACCGGCGTAAAACCATGAGCGATGTTGTACTCACGGAGGGAGATGTCGAAATCCTGTCTGACCCGAGCTACCTCATGGGCCTCTCTGAGTATCTCCTGGCGCTGCTGTTCCAACTCCGCCTGAGTTAGAGCAACATCTGCGCTTGGAGCCACTGGCGTTGCCAGCTTCTCGATCACGTCCTGCAGAGGACTCGGCACCACCGGCACAGCAGAAGTACTGGCCAGCTCCTGACGGTTCTCCGGCCTCTCCAGCGGCGGGCGTCCCGTCCTGGCAGACCTGGTGTTGACCTCGGCCACCCCGGCACCAGCAACCGGGGCGGTCATCATGACCTCTGCACAGCTAGCGGGGCGGGCGATACGTTGGCCGCGAGCTGCACAGACAGCGGGGGGATCCGCTGCAACCTGCACCCTTTCGGGAAACCGGCAGGAGACCTCGGTGGCGACGTAGACGGTGAGGGAGCCGAACTCGATGAGGCACCCGTTCCGAGGTAGCGGCCTGCTGCCGAAACAGCCGGCGTTGTCGCTGACGACGTTGAGCGAGCCGAACCTGTGGACAAGGCCACAGAGAACGCGCTCACCCGACGCGATGAAGGAACCCGTCCGGATGAACACACCTGCCAGCGCCGCTGCTGGCCCCACGGTGGGCGCCAACTGTCGTGGTGGTGCACGGACAGATGCCATATAGGCTTAAGGTGGGGCCGATTGGACGCTGGAGGTACCGGGGAGGGCTTGCACGTGAAGACGTACACACACGAACACACACACACACACGGTTTTACCCAGGTTCGGGGCTCTCGTGAGGAGATAACACCCCTACTCCTGCCTGTCTGATCTATATATGTGGATTACAACCGAGTTACAACCTGATCCTTGAGCTGTATATGATGAACTACGAGCTTAGGGCTCTCTACCGAGTCTCGGAGCTGCCTACCGAGTCTCGGCACGGCTATGTGTCTCTCTTGCCTAGCGTGCTCTCTTGTGAGGCAAAGTCTCAGCGATCTAATGAAGCGTCCCCGTAAGAGGAGCTCCTAGTGCTCCTTATATAGGGAAACCCAGTGTACAGAGTTAGGGCTGACGTTTGTCCTGGCGTAAGCAACACTGTGGCCACGCCGGGACCTCTGACTGCTTCCGTCACCCCAGCGTGGCATGTCCAATCCACCAACTCCTGTGCACTGCTCCACCGTACTGCCTCGGTCAGCAGCATGGAGGACTGACTGCCCATGCTACCACCGAGTCAAGGAGTTGGCAGCATGTCCTGTCCTGCCAGTGGTAGGCCCCCTGCCCCGTGATTGTAGGGACAAGACATACGCCACGACCAACGCCGAGATAGAGCTTCATTCTTCCCGATCCGGCATAGGCATGCCAGACATTTCCTAACTCGGTTTCTCCTCTCCTACACATAAGAACAACAAAGGAGATCCCGACATATAGTTCACATGACCCGACATAGGGCTATGTCGGTAAGCCCTTACCCGGGTGACCCCGAATAAACCCATGTGCATGTCGGTTATCATTGACTCGGTCAACTCCGAGTCAAAGCTTATTTCACCATAATGACCCATCTCGGGGGCTGCCCCCCGACAACACCACACAATCTCTCTCATCGATCGCGGTCACGTCTCGGTGACAAACCTACTAGGTGAGTATAGTTGGATGGACATGCATATTCATGTTTTGTGTGGCTGGCGATGTGTATGGTTGTAGGTGAAGCGCTTGTCGACGGGCGGTTTGCATGATGGCGAGACGATGCTTATTGTACATGAAACTTGTGTGGTGTGCATGAATTTTTGCATGTGCGAAGAAACTTTTTGTTGTTGCTTGCGCCGGTGTGGTGCATGGATGTTTGCCGAAATGTCGATTAACTTCCGTTTCGGCAAATTTTTGTACTACCCATATGTCCTAGATTTAGGAGAGGTCATGCCAAATTTTTACGGAGACCATGCATGTGTGTGTGTGTGCGCGTGTGCATGTTGCGGTTCTACTTAACATACTCTCGTTTCTCATTTCTGCTTTATCTATAGCAACCATGGTCATCATGATGAGCTCCAGTCAAATCGGTAGATACAAGGAAGAAGCGAAGGCGGACATGATTCGGTGCAACAGGCGCCAGATAAGATGTCCGTGTCGAACATGCAAACTCGTGAGCTGGATCGACCCTGATTCCGGACAATTGGAGGAACACCTGCTCAGGCGCGGTTTCTGGATAGGCTTCAACAAGGCACCGACAGCAAATGGTGTACATGAAGACGAGGGCGGGCGAGAAGACGAAGAGTCTCCCGGACATGGTTATCATGACGAAGGAGATGCCAGCGGAAAATATCATCATGATGAACGAGATGCCGGCGGACAAGATCATCATGACGAAGGAGATGCCGGCGGACATAGTCATGTTGAAGGAGTAGATGGTGGTGGAGAAGATGCGGACACGCAGACGTTGCTAACTTCGGCCTTGCGGGACCCTCATGTTCAAGAACTCCTGCTCAAGGAGACGAGCAACACCAGAGGTGCAGCCAGAGAGAAAACCAAGCTGGAGCAAATGAAGAAAGACGTGATGACTCCGTTGTATCCTGATTGCCGGCCCCAGGATACGCGCTTACATGTAACGCTTGATGCTCTACAGATGAAGGAGGAATACAGATGGACCGACGTCAGCTTCAGCAAGAACCTGAAATTCTGGCACGATCGTCTTCCCGAGGGGAACACATTGCCAAGTAGTATCGAGGAGGCCAAGAAAGTCGTGTGCCCTCTTGACCTACCGTACAAGAGATACCACGCCTGCATCAATGATTGCGCAATTTATCGGGGCGTGTACAAGGACAGAACCACATGTCCGGTGTGCGGCCAGGGACGGTACAAGAGTGGGAACAAGAATGTTCCTCGAAAAGTGGTATGGTACTTTCCTATCACTCCCCGTCTGCAGCGGTATTTCGTGGACCCTAAGGAAGCAAAGCTCATGCAATGGCACGCGAAAAGGGAGAAGCCCGAAGAAGATCCGTAGAAGGGCGTGATCCTGACACACCCTTCAGGCGCTTGCCAGTGGGAAGCATTGGACATGGCCTTCGAAGATTTCGGGCGTGACGCAAGGAACGTCAGGCTGGGTATGAGCACCGATGGACTCAATCCGTTCAGCAACCAGAGTAGCACGCATAGCACCTGGCCCGTGTTTGTATGGCCTTACAACCTTCCCCCGTGGCTGTGCACGAAGCAAAGATACATACACATGAGTATTCTCATTCAGGAGCCGAAACAACCAGGTATCTACATACATCTGTATCTCGCGCTGTTGAAAGAGGAGTTAGCCAGGTTGTGGGAGACGCCAGTCCGTACGTGGGATGCCTACACTGGAGATTATTTCGATATGAGAGCCGCGTTGCTCATGAAGGTGCAGGACTATCCTGGTTGCTCATATGTATCGGCCCAGGTAGGCCATGGATTCTGCGCATGTGTCAAGTGCATGGACGAGACCCCGCATCTCCAGCTACCAAGGGATCCCGGGTCTTCAAAAACCGTGTTCCCAGGGGCTCGAAGGTGGCTTCGCATGGATCACCCGTGGAGGAAACGCGGTGATTTGTTCAATGGTAAAGACGAGCTCGAAAGAGCCCCGTGCCCGAGGAGCAGCGAAGAAATCGATGAGCTTTTGAAAAATTGGGAGGAGTGCCCTGCGCCGGGAAAGAAGCGACTGAGGGTAGATCCCCTGCTAGGTGTATGGAAAGCGAGGTCTGTTTTCCACGACTTGGAGTACTGGAAGGTACTCCACATGCCCCATAGCCTCGATGTAATGCACATTACCAAGAACGTTACCGAGAGTCTGCTTGGCACTCTTTGCAACATGTCTTATAGGACCAAGGATGGGACGAAAGCAAGATACGATCTGAAATGGCTTGGCATCAGGAAAGATCTTCAGGCCCCCGATAGTGATGACAACGATGATGATGATGATGATCAGACGAAAGGGACTCAATGTCGCCGCAAAAGGGTAAAGAAGAACGCGGTGGTGCTTCCCGCTGGCTGCTTCACTATGAGTCCGGAGGAGCTCGAGAAGTTTTTCAGGTGCCTCCTAGGAGTCAAATTTCCTCACGGTTACGCGGGGAAGATAAGCAGATATCTGGACGCAACAAAGAAGAGGTTCAGCAGGATGAAGTCTCATGACTGTCACGTGCTGATGACGCAGATACTCCCCGTTGCGATCCGAGGGCTAATGGACGAGTACGTCCGTGATACGCTGCTTGGCCTTTGCAACTTTTTCGATGTCATCGGAAGTCGATCGGCGTGACGCAGCTTCACAGGATACAGGAAGAGATCGTGGTGATACTATGCGAGCTCGAGATTGACTTCCCGCCCACATACTTCGATATCTGCGTGCATCTCCTTCTCCATGTCGTTGATGACATCAGGCAGCTCGGGCCGACGTTCCTGCACTACATGATGCCGTTCGAAAGGCAGAATGGTGTCATGAAACGATACGTTCGCAACAGGTCCCGTCCAGACGCAAGCATGGCCAAGGGCTTCCTAACCTACGAGTGCATCTCCTTCTGCCAGAATTATCTGACCACCGAGAACCAGGATGTTGGTCTGCCAACCAGGACGCACCTCGGTAGGCTCGAGGGATTTGGTCACCGCGAGGGCTACCTCTCACTCCATGTCGGCATTCATGGTCGACAAGACGACTTCGACAGGGCTCACCGGGTCACGCTACAACACTTACAATTGATTGAACCTTGGGTGGAAGAGCACAAAAGCTTAATTGAGCAGAATTACATCGACCTGGGCCGGCCGAGGAAGAAGGGAGACGTAACCAGAGAGCACAACTCCAGCTTCACGCGTTGGTTCAAGAAAAGGCAACTGGTTCAAGCAAAGAGCATACCGCCAGCTACGGAAGATGAAAAACTCATATTCTCCTTATCACAGGGCCCCGGGCACAACATAAAGACCTATCAGACGTACGACATCAGCGGTTACAGATTCTGCACCGAGGAAAAGGACAGGAATAGCAAATATCAAAACTCAGGAGTAACTATGCTATCCTACGGCGATGACGAGGCTACTGTCATGGAAAGATTCTTCGGAAGGATCGAGGAGATATGGGAGCTCAACTACTATGGACAGTTGGTGCCAATGTTCCGTGTGAGATGGGCCAAGGACGTCGTCAAAGAAGACCGGTATTTCACCACCATGGTAATACCCGATGCCAAATCGAAGAACGCCTCCGCGAAAAATGAGCCATGGGTACTCGCTAGCCAAGTCGAGCAATGCTTCTTCATTATCGACCCGTCAAAGCCTAGCCGTGTTGTCGTGAGGAGGGGCAAGAGGAGCATCATCGGAACGGAAGGAGACGCCAACGAGGAAGACTTGGACAAGAACGGCGATCCGAAGATCGAGGAGGAATTCGGCAAGTACTTCGACAGGCCTACTACTAGCAAAGAAAGAAGGAAGACCTCCCTACATACTAAAGGTTGTCCGTTCACGTGAAAAAATCTCAAGGTGCCCGGCCTAAAGTATTCAACCGCGAAGAAGGGAAAGAAGAGAAGCTAGCTCCGAACCGGCCGCCGGGACGAATAAGACTTTTTGTGTGTATTAATTTGTGTGTATGTGTGAGACAAGCATATATATGTATATCATGAATAAAATAATGGTCTACTAAAAATGTGTGCATATTCTTTTCTTTAACATGTGTGTCAGTTCTTTCTTTAAATATAACTAATTTTTTTTAAAGAATAACAAATGTGTGTATATTCTTTTCTTTAAATATAACCAAAAATATTTTTTTTAAAAGAAAAAAAGTGAGGCAGCCAGGATTCGACCTGGCAGCCCTAAAGTACAAGGTTCAGTACTAATTAACCACTGGGCTATGTTAGTGTAGCTGTCATAGAACAGCAGCAAATTTTTTAAAACTTCAGGCCACCTAATTCTGTGGCGCATGCCTCGGAGATGCGCCACAGAATCACACATTTCTGTGGCGCATGCCGCTCACGATGCGCCACAGAATCATGCATTTCTGTGGCACACCCGGACGGATGCGCCACAGAATTAGGTGACTTAGCCGTTTTCATATTTCTCCTTTCTCCTTCTCTCCACACCTCACACAGGGAAATTAACCGCACGTGCGCTCGATCATCCATCGCCGTCGTCGACCGCCGCCCGCCACAACTCGTCGCCGTCGACCTCGAGCCACCACCGATGACCCCTATCCCCTCGCCCTCTCTCTCCCCGTCGACGAGCACCAGGAGAAGGAGGCCCGCGCCCGTTGCGTCCACGGCCGTCCTCGCGCCCGCGTCCGCTGTCCCCACGCCCGCCGCGTCCACGCCCGACGCCCGCCCCGGACGGCCTCGCAGGTTCCTCCCTCCTCCCTCCTCCTCCCTCCTCTCACCCTGCGCCCTCCTCCCTCCTCCCTCCCTGCCATCTTCCTCCTCCTCCCTCCTCTCCATGGAACATGCACTCTAGGTGCTTGTGGAAATGCCCAAACCGAGACATTTTGAACATGTTAGTGATCCCTGTAAGTTTTAGAATTCAATTTAGTGACAAAAGCTCTCAGTAACAGCAGCCCTCTTGCAAAGACAATTCCTAGAACCTAACTATATTATCAGCGATGATATGAACAAAACTCTAATCTTGGCCTCTTGCTAATGCTACATACCCAGCATATCTGATTTTAGAAGGTAAAACAGAGTACCAATTCATATGACAGAAATGTCTTGAATGGAGATTTCGATAGCATACATCATTTTTATTTAAAACCATCATGCTAATGCAGTGCCACCAAACATTATGATCCCTACTCATGTTGCTCCAAATCATGTGTCTACAGTTCAAAAAAAAACTGTGCCTAAGCAATAACAATAAGGATAACTATGAACTACAATTTGCATATGTTTCAGTGTGAAAAACAACACTTACTATCAATATTTTGCATAATTATCAGGTTTTGCATAATTAATTGCTGGCTGCAATATTAGTTGCTGGCTGCTTAATTAACTCATAGTATGTTACTTGAATGTGTAGCAGGTGTCCTAAGCGCTAGCTGCTGTGTGGTGGTGATCGAGAAGGACCTCGACGGCTTGTTCAGTTTTCAGGTGAGATGGTGGTGGTGGTGGATGTGTGTGATGGTGGTGAATGCATGTGTGATGGTGGTGGTGGATGTGTGTGATGGTGGTGGTGGTATGTGTGGTGGTGGTGAATGCATATGTGTGATGGTGCTGGTGGATGTGGTGTGCTGCATGTGTTGAATGTGTGCCCTAGAGGCCTTTTTTAAATGTTTGCAGGTACCCCGAGAGGCCATTGAGATTGCCGGAACGTCGATTAACTTCCGTTCCGGCAAATTCGGGTACTCCATATGTCCCTTTTTTTAAGCAAAGGTCATGCCGAAATTTTTCGTGAATTTTGGCATGACTTTGCTAAAAAAGGGACATATGGGGTATTGCGACTAATGCATGGGCCGGGGTATCTTAGTACTTAATTAAGTGATTTTTTTTCTTATATTTGTGTTGTACTGACTTTTTGCCTCTTTTTAATTAAGTGCAAACATGTCGGAGTCCGCGGGCCCTTCTACGAACATGAGCATCGAAGAAAGAGCTAGAGACGTCAACAAGTCGTTCTGGGAAGCGTCCCAGGAGTTGGAGGAGGAGGAGGCCGCCGTCGGAGCTGCTAGTGGCGACCATGCCGACGATGAGCAAGACGCCCCGGAGGACGACGACGCCGAAACCACCGATGGAGCTGCTAGTGGCGGCCATGAGGATGACACCACCACCACCGATGGTGGCGACCACACGGATGGTGGTGGCAACCCGACCGCTCCGAAGCAGAAGAAGGAAAGGAAGGATAGGACACCTCAAGTGCTCGCCAACGTCACATACCATTTCATCGAGGTCACGCCAAGTGGCCTACCAGTGGCGCCTGAGGACCTTGCCAAAGGGTACAGGATGCAACTAGGGTGCATCCTCCGGGAAAGCGTGTCCATCAACATGAAGGACATGAGAAGCACAGCCAAGAAGGCTTTGCGCGACGTCCTCCTCCAGAAGCTTCACCAATGGTACACGTTCCCAGAGCCGTTCAACAAAAAGGTGGACAGTTTAGCCATCTCGAAGATGAGCACCGCCTTGAGCAGCTGGAAATTCCAGGTGAAGCGAAAGATTGAGAAGGGTCTCAGCTGGGAGGAGATAAAAGCCAAAGAGCCGATGCTCGACCAAGAAGAGTTCGAGGAATTCAAGTTGTCCTTAAGAACTGAGGAGGCTAAAAAATGGACCAAGTGGGGGAAGGACATGCGGGAGAAAAACATAGGTAACCACCATGTTGGAAGCGGCGGTTACCGAGGAAAAAAGCCCATTTGGGATGAGGAGGATGCCGAGTATGCACGTCTCGGAAAAGAGAACCCGTGGGAAAAAATCACAGATGAGCAGATGAGGTACTTTGTCCGGCCCCGCTACTATCTGGACAAGAACACAGGGGAATTCGTTACTGACGATGTCGCAGTGAAGGATTTTGAGAAGTATCTGGTAAGGAATTTAATTACCGCGGATATCTCAAAGTCCATTGCATTGATCTAGTTAGATAACGAAGCCAAATTTGTCTGCAGGAGGCAGAGTTGAAGGCTGACGCTGAGGCCCGCGGCTCGTCGTCCCAGGGGTCAACGGAGCCGTGGGACACGACTTTCAATAGGGCGACCAACATTTACAAGGGTAGGGACAAGTCGATGCCGCCGACGTCAGCTGGCCATGTGTCCGGCTTTGGTACGAGAATGAAGTTCATCAACTACTACCACTCAGACACCGAGACGAAAAAGGAGAGGAGGAAGCCGAGTAAGGATAAAGCCGAGGTTCTGGAGCTAAGGAAGAAGGTGGAGACACTGGAGAATGAAAAAGTAGACTCCACCACGATTGAACGGTTAGTGGACGAGAAGTTGAACAGTTTCTTACCCCCGGGTTCATGGAGCGGTTAGCTGCTTGGAATGCGGCTGGTCGACAGGGGCCGATATACGTGCCCAGCGTCAGCGGCAGCAACTCCATGATGAACCAAAACGTGTCGCCGGACCTGACGACCCCGCAGCCCAACGCAACGACGCCCCCTACCGCGAAAGATACTGAGCCGCAGCCGGCATCGGCTATGCTTCATAATGCAACCGAGCGGCCGGAGAATGATAGGCCGGCCGCCGACACCGGCACCCTTGTCTCGACAGTTGCCAAGCTCGACGCCATCACCCAGGTAACTAATTAGTTTGTCCGCGGAATCTTCTACAACTATGCCTATGATGACTGCCATCTCATGATGCCCAACATGTTTTGACTCAGGACATGCCTTGCATACTACTGCATAGGTTGGTGCCCGGCGGTGAGTTGAAGGACTGTGCTCAGGGCACTGTCGTACAACCAATGAGCCGCGATATGCACCACAGTAAAATGGACAAGGACGTGATGAGGGTCAGGTTGGTTACGATAGTGCCTGAGTTTCGCGACGTCGAGCCCCCCATTCAACCTTCAGGAGCCGACGAGGATCACATGGTCCTTAAAGATTGCATCAAGTGGCCGATGAAATGGCCGAAGACCCAGATTCGTCTTGGGACTGGTCTTCTAGGGTTAAGGCGCACCACTGGCGCCACCTCGAGGCCCCCGATCGTTCGGCCCTCCTCGAAGCCTGCAGCCATCACCGCCACCCGGAAGGAATCGGCGGTCGTCGCCACAAGCAGCCGCCACCAAAAACTGTTGGGAGCGTCTGTACCGCAACCATCCAAATGCGCTGCCAATGCACCCCAACTTGATGCCAACGACGACGATGGTGATGATGTCGACGTCGAGGGCTTCCTCAACACTGGCGCCAGCGTGGACATGTACATGCCTCCTGTGGATGAAGAACCCTTCCACGCTCAAGGCGATCAACCTGCTCGTCCCACTACATGCACGCAGCGCCTGGACTTCCAGGGTTTATCTCAAGACACGCCTCCGGAGGCCGGCGATCAAGCTCCACGCAAACCGTCTAACGTTTTCAGCCCTGGTACACTACGTAAGACGGTTTTCCCGGAGTACGCACCCCGACCACCCTCACCATCCCCGGAGATGAAGAAGAAGCACAGGAAGAGAAAGAGGGGGCCAGGCGCCTCTGCGAGCCAGCCAGCTCCTAAGACTATCCGGGGTCATGAAGACATGGTATCACCCCGTGCGGATGGCTTGACACGAGTTCATGAAGCTGGTAAAGCGATACTGCCTCCGGAGCTACTCCGCCTCGCACGCTTTGCATGAATCTGTCTTAGTGCTAGAGCGCCTCCTTCTTCAAGCCAAGGAGCCAAATTACCCGGTGTTCACGGTCAGGGTGCCAATGGACTTGGACTTCATCCATGGTGCCCCCGCGAATCAGTTCTTCATAGCATACGAGGATGTCTTCAATCTCTTTCACTCTAGACGGCTGGACTATAACTTGGTCCGCCTATACGCGCTCGATATGGCGATGAAGATCAAGAGAGATAATACCCAGTACGTCGCGGTAGCGGATCCCTACTATATGCTTAACTGCCAGCTGGTGGAAGGATCAGCGACACGGACCAAGGCGACAGAGTACCTCCGAAGGTTCATGCTGACCAACAAGAGGAAGAACAACATTCTTGTGCCTTTCTTTCCCGAGTAAGTACACATCCGCTCGCCGCCGTCGTAACTTATGCTTTCTTGTAGATTTGTTCCATTGCTGATCCTTTCCAACATTCCGTTTCAATTGTGTTGAGCAGGAACAAGTACTGCACACTCGTCGTCCTGAACCCGAGGTGGTCCAGTGCCACTTATCTCGACTCGGGGAGTTTGGAATGAAGAAAGACTACACCAAGCTAAAGGGTGTTCTCGATGAGGCTCTCGAGGGCTACGCCAAAAAGGGAGGCCCCTTCGGAAAGAAGCAAGAAGTTTTCAGCAATGACGACACACACCGGTTCAAGCATGTGACCGAGTTCTGCTACATCAAGCAGAAGTCTGGCAGCGTCAAGGAGACCTTCAACGCCCTCCATCACCTTAAAGGGTTTGTCCGGGATGCTGAGAAAATGAAGTTGCCATCTAGACTCCAAGAATGGACCAAATGTGCGGGGGATATCACCGATGCCGATCTAGACTCCATCGCATCCAGGTGCGGTTATCGCAAATCATCGTCGAAGATGTCAACAATCATCAGGGGTCCTTACACAACATCAGAGGTAGCAATAAGTGCTTATTTATTATAGAGTTGTCCACTTAGATGAATAAATCATACTCTATTTATATTATTAACCAATATATATATATCCCAATCCATCTCCAGGGTTGCCTAAGAGGGAGATCGAAGAAATCCTAGAGGCTCAGCAGGACACCAGGACGTGGACTGATACGTCTCAAATGTATCTATAATTTTTGAGTGATCCATGCTAGTTTTGTGATATTGTCACATGTTTTTACTGTCATTTATATCATTTTTATGCATTTTGTCGGACTAACCTATTGACAAGATGCCCAGTGCTAGTTCCCTGTTTTTGCTATTTTTCTATTTCAGAAAATTTACTTCTGGAAATATTCTCGGAATTGGACGAAAATTTACGGAGATTTTTTATGCGACGGAAGACACCTGTGGACCAAAGTGCAGCCTGGGGGGCCACCCACAGGGCAGGCGCGGCCTGCTGCCGCGGCCCCACCTGGACCCGCCCCTGCTCCTGGGGCGTCCCCTCGGCCCCCTCTTACGCCTATAAAATCCCTTTTAACCCAAGAACGTGAGGGCGGCGATTATTTTCCAGAAACTTGACCCCGACGCGTTGTCACCGAAAACCCTAGTTCGGGGTCCAATATGAAGCTGATCCCGGCACTCTGCCGGAGGGGAGATCGATCCCGGAGGGCTCTTCATCGTCATGCCTTCCTCCAGGATGATTTGTGAGTAGTCTCACCTTGGACTACGGGTCCATGGCAGTAGCTAGTTGGTAGTCTCTCTCTCTTGTGTTTCATGTCATATGATCTTGTGAGCTGCCTAACATGATCAAGATCGATTATTGTAATGCTATGTGATGTGTTTGCTGGGATCTGATTATGAAGTTATGTTCAGATTGTGCATGATTCTTATATGAGTAATTTATGTTCTTGCATGCTCTCCGATGTGCGTAGTTACTTTGTCCAAGTGATTGTGTGTATCTCCAAGAGAGGGTATTTATGCTAGATAGTGGGTTCATGCCCCCTTTTGTTCCTGGGCACGAGTGACAAAAACGTCTAAGGGAGAGGGTGTGCTGTTGCTACTAAGGGTAAAACAGCGGTGTTAATGTCTATTTTGATATTAGTATTGCTTACTTCATGCACTTTACTTAATGCAATTGTCTATTGCTTGCAACTTAATACCGTTGGGTGACAGGCTGGATAGCGATCCCACGGTGGACTTTTTAGACAAAGACGCAGTTGGACTCAACAGTCTTTGTTCCTTGTCGTGATGCCTCCATAAATATTATCATGTCCTTTTTTTCATAGCTAAATTGGGTTTGTGTCATGATCTTGTCAATTGCCTAGCTGTAATTCGTTCACCCATCACATGCATAATTTATTTAGTTGAGAGACTCCACTAGTGAACCCATGGCCCCCGGTCCATCTTTTTACATTGTTTACAACCTCATTTACTTGCTTTTAATCATCATTACTCCTCTGGTCACGTTTCATATTTTATCTATTTCATCATACAATTAACTGCTTTGTTTTCTGCGAGACCGGAAAGATTGACAACCTTTCCGCCGTTGGGGGCAAAGTATTTTGGTTGAGTGTGTGCAGGTCCGCGTCTGTTGAAGGTTAAGCGCCAGAGATCTTCAACATTCACCTCGTTGTTGATTTCAATGTCGTACTGGTTCGATAAACCTCGGTTCGTTAAACGAGGGAAAACTGCTAGTAGCTACAATTCCGCCTTCGCTTGGGGCACCACCCAACTTATCAATATCTACCATCATGGACGACGAAAGAGGGCTACAAACCGTTCTCGGCACCGAGGAATAAGAAGGATCCATGATCTCGTCCTCCCCGCTCTTCCTCACCATCATCGCGGATCCTAGTGTAGGTGGTGTGACCTCTTCATTTGTAATGTGTGAAATGATGAACTTTTGTATCATATGACTTGTTAAAAATTCGGCACTTGTAATTATTGTGTGACACGATGAACTTTTGTATCATACTTGTGTAAAAATTATGTATCTCGGGTTCTAAGTAATGTGATATACCTGTATTTCCTATAATATATACCCTGTATTTCCTGTTTCCTGTAATATACCTATATTTCCTGTAATGTGATATACCTGTATTTCCTGTAATATACTTGTATTTGTACAGCAGGCAGCAGAAAATCGAAAATACATTTAAATTATTCTGTGGCGCATCTTTTTAGTTTTCTGTGGCACATGTAATTCTGTGGCGCATGGAGGACAGATGCGCCACAGAAATATTTCTGTGGCGCACCACTGTTGGTGCGCCATAGAATCTTGGTATTTCTGTGGCGCACCGTGGGGGTGCGCCATAGAAATATATTTTAGTGGCGAGATTTCTGTGGCGGATCCCACCATTTCCTGGATGCGCCACATAATCCCTATTTTGGTGTGCCACTAATGACCTTTTCCCTAGTAGTGGTCTATTCCTTTTCCAGAAATCCGATGCCCAAGGACAATACCTTCAGTTACCATGAAGTGACACTTCTCCCAATTAAGAACTAAGTGTTGGTCTTCACAACGCTGCAAAACTTTGCTAAGGTTGAACAAGCAATTATCGAAGGAAGTACCATACACAGAGAAATCATCCATAAAAACTTCCATTATCTTTTCAATATAATCAGCAAATATAGCATTCATGCATCTTTGAAAAGTAGCAGGAGCATTACACAAACCAAACGGCATTCTCCTATAAGCAAATGTACCATATGGGCAAGTAAAAGTGGTCTTTTCTTGATCATCTTTATGAACAAGAATTTGTGCAAAACCTGAATAACCATCTAAATAGAAAAAGTGAGAGTGTTTAGATAACCTTTCTAGCATTTGATCAATAAATGGCAATGGGTAATGATCTTTACGAGTTGCTTTATTTAACTTCCTGTAATCAACAACAGTACGCTGAGCCACAAGTTCATCCTCATTATTTGGAACGACAGTCATTCAAACCTTTTTAGGAACACAATGAACAGGACTAACCCACTTACTATCAGCTATGGGATAGATGATGCCAGATTCAATAAGTCTTATTACCTCTTTTCTTACCACTTCTTTCATTTTTGGATGGAGACGGCGTTGATACTCAACAACAGGTTTTGCATCCTCTTCCAAATTAATTTTATGCATACATAGAGCTGGGCTTATACCTTTAAGATCATCAAGAGAGTATCCAATGGCTGGTCGGCGAGCTTTAAGCACATCAAGTAGTTTCTCTTCTTCTTTAGCTGAAAGGTTAGCACTAATAATAACAGGATATATGTTCTTTTCATCCAAGTATGCATATTTAAGATTTTTAGGCAAAGGTTTTAATTCAAAACTAGGATCTCCTTTAGGTGGTGGTAGCACTTCTGAATTATTAGGTGGGATATGCAATTGTAATTGTGGTGGTTGCTGTGAAAGTATTTGTTATAAAACATCTTTTCTTCATCATTAAATGGTTCATCTTGATTAAGCATATAACGTTCTACCACGTCTGATGAAGCTACAGCTATATGAGCAAGAGTTTCAATTATATCTCCAGAGATTGGCTCTTTCTTTGAATGTTTATCAGCAAATTTAGAAAAGTTGAATCCAAGTTTTTCTCCTGCACACTTAATAAACACTTTCTCTTTAGGCAAATTAATTTCAGCACCAACAGTGTGTAAGAAAGGTCTACCAAAAATGATAGGACAGAATGAGTCTTGAGGGCAACCAAGCACAATGAAATCAGCAGGATATTTTATTTTGCCAACCAATACTTCAACATCTCTAACAATTCCAAATGGACTAATATAATCTTTATTAGCAAGTTGAATTGTCATACCTGTCTCTTCCATAGTGATAGGATCAATATCAGGTTTGATTTCAAGATAAAGAGAATATGGAATGACACTAATACTTGCTCCAATATCACACAAGCCATGATAACTTGAAGTCCCAATAGAGCATGATATAACAGGCTTACGAACCTTGGCCGAATTGCCTTTAATAACTTTAGTAGCATCTTCACATAAATAGACATCAATAGGATCTTCTTCATTTAGTTGTTTGATAACTAAAATTTGACTATTGACTTCCACCTTTTCATAAGGCTGAGAACATCTTTTGTTACTCTTGTTAGTAACAGCAATAAGTAAATTCTCCTTAACTTGGTTTGGATATGGAGGTGCTTCGACATATTCCTCGATTGTCACAGATGACACCTGTTCTACCTGATTAATAACTTTATGTAGCGCCCCGACCCCAGAACTATACAGTGGAACGTTGTAACCGGTCATGCTACACAATTGAGGGTTACTGGGTTTACCAATCCCAGGCCAATACACTTTGGCAGGTGTGCTCGGAATGGATCATCGGCACACAACACCTCAATCATGCCATAAGCTTAGACATCGCTTCCATGTATAATAAAGAGACCGAGACTTGTGGAACGAACTGGCACATCACAGACTCTACGACACAAAGATATCATAGTTCAACTCATATAATTGAGAAAGATAGCAAATGACACATCAGAGGTCACTGACCCATCATTACAACAGCGGAAGCAAATTATAGTTGTCTAAACAACAAGATCCAAATTATGGCCTAAGAGGCCTCCAGATAAACATCCCGTGCCAGCCTGTTCCATGACGTCCCAAGCTGCCACCTGGGAACCCCAGACTACTCGTCGAAGTCAACGTAGAACCCACCTTCCAGTTCGGTGGAGTCCTCCTCTGAAACAAATAATAATCAACAAAGCAAGGCTGAGTACGACGTACTCGCAAGAATTAGTAGGGCGATATAGGCCCGATGCTGACGGAGGCTTCAAAGCTATATAAGTGGTTGTTTTGCTTAAAGCTGGTTTTGTTTCCTTCCGAAGACTAGGACTCATGGCATCGTCTAATCAGAAGGTTTTAATAAGGGGATAAGAGGGTAACACTTTTCTCTTCGGTTCACGGGGAACCTACTGTATTCAGAAACACTACTTATCTCCACCAAGGCACTCCCTCGAATCACCCTCGAGGAAATGAACCTTTATCACACGTTGATTATGCAACCTCTAGCTGCCATTTGATTAAAGGTTCAGGTTCTCTATGATCTCACCTATCTCACCAAGATTCGTCCATAACCGTGGACACGGCTTTTCGAAAAGATTAAACCCTGCAGGGGTGTACTGTTTTTACCATTGGTACCGTCCGACCCCTTGCCTGTACAATTAGCTCTCTTCCTGGGAAAGCCGGCAGGGCAGGCGCGGTTAAACCTTTACAAAGCATGAGACTATCCAAGGGTCATCGTGACGACAGGACAAGTTCAGCGCCTATTTCAACACCCTGCCCCATCGCCACTCCTATCACCACCATCATCATCATCATCATCATCATCACCGGCCACACACTCGCAAATGGAAAGCGCAAACTAGAGGACCCTTGGATACGCCCGCACTAATTATTCGGTTAGTAAGGAGCCCATACTCCCACCTTTGGAAGCACGCTCGGTTCTTGGATCGGTCGATAAGAACTCACACCTAGGGGCCAGAATGAGACAAAACACCAACGACCTTGTTGGCAACTCATCCCAGCCTTTTATCAAATTAAATATTGACACAAGCATCCACCACTGTCCGAACATTCCATTCACTTCACATTCATGGAAATAATCAACGGACAACTTAAGCATTCGAGTAAGCATGGCTAAGCATATCTAAGCATGACATACAATAGATATGATTTATCTCAGGCCAACACTTCAACCTATGGTTCATAGGTGGGGAAACAGGTAATGGTTCAGGGAACATGCAATGATAGGATATTATATACACTGACCAAAACTTGTCACCAGAATCGAATGCAATAATAGTATGGTGGATAAAATACTTGGGGAATATGAGATATGCCAAGAAGGTTAGGTTAGCTCTTGCCTTGCTGGTAGTACTGGTCGCGCTGGTTGTCAAGGTATTGTGGTGGAACCTCGACTCCAGAATCTACCGAAACACAAACAACACAAGAAGGAAATAAATAACAAGAATACAAGGTGCAATGCACAATCATGATGATATGGTCATATTATGCATTGAAAAGGTATTGGGCATCTCCCACAAGTTAAATGGAACCCCTAAAATAAATATTGCAATTAACGGGTTAAAACTCCATCTTTAACTTAGTGAATTAGGTGAACACCTAAAATGTCCAGTACTGAAATATGAGGTAAATATGCATGAAAATGACATTATTTGATAGATATTAACCCACTGATCGTTTTGGTACCTTGTTTGCATTTTTCCGATTAACGGTGAGGAAATAGTGATTGAAACGGTTAAGCAATTGATATTATTTTAACCAATTCGAAAAAGACATCAAAGTAAAAGTTAGTTGCATGCTGTGATATTAACATAGGTAGATAGCATTTGCTTTGCTGGTCATTTTGGTATATCATTTGCAATTTTTGAAGTATTATTCATCAAGTTATGATATTCCCAATAAATGATTTAAATCTGCCATTTTAGTAAATTTTGGTAAACAGCACTAAATTTAATTCTCCAACTCTCTCAAATGACATGAGGTGATAGCTTATTGTCCACTGATCATTTTGAGCTATTGAACACAATTTTTGGACATATAGAACTATAGTTATGGAATTAACAAATTCAACCATATTTCTGCCATTTTAGTCTTCTGCAATTAAAGGCAAATTATTTTGATCAATTAATTTAACCAAAGGTACCAACAGGTAGACATTTTGTTGCTGAGCATTTTGACATATTATTTGCAATTTTTGGACAAGTGGTTCAAAAGTTATGACAATTCAAAGTTCAACTTAATTTTCTGCCAAATTTACAAATTCCAGGAAATTCGGCCGAAACGTTTTACACCGGGCTGGAGCTAACCACAGAGGCGGACGAGTGGGCCAGCGGCCACGCTGGCAGGCCACGTCGGCCAGCGGCCCACCCGCAGGTTTGACTGGCGCAGGCGGCCAGGACCGGCGCGAGCGCGCGGCGGCCGGCGGCACGGGCGTGGACGCGGACGACGATCCCGTGCGCTCGGGGACTAGCAACCAGGTGCACCCGACGCGCCTAACTACGGCGGACCAAGGGGAGGCGGCGCCGCCGGTTCTAAGTCACCGGAGCGGCCACGACGGCGACGGACGGCGGACGGCCGACGGCGGCTTCGGTCGATCTACTGCCCTAGGGGGAGAGGAGGGAGGCGGAGATGTCCATAAGGACCGTGTGCTCACCCTGAGCTCGCTTGTGTGCTCGTCGGTGAAGAGGGAGGGCTGCAACGGCGGCGATTGAGCTCGGCGGCCGTCGGTCGGAGGCGGAGGAGATGAGATGCACGCGTCGATCCCCGGGTTCCCGAGCTCGATTGAAAGGAGGAGGAGGACGAAGAGGACGAGGCGGTTCTTTTGCCCCAGCCCGATCTGCTCCAGGAGGTCGGCAACGTCGGCGGCGAGCGGAGGCGGCTCGGTCAGTCGGCGGCCATGGCGCAGTCGCGTCTAGGGTTTCTGCAGGTGGGGGAAAAAGGAGGGGAGGAGGAGCACGCGGTCGTGGGGGTCCTCTTTAACCTCCATGGGGGCCAGGGAAGCGAGGGGGAGCGAGGAGGAGGCCACGGCGGCAAGGTGGGCGCGGCCATGGCGCCAGGGTTTCCCCTGTCGCCACAGTGACGATCCTGACAGGGGGGACCCACTGTCAGGGTTTTATTCTTTTCCCTTTTCTTTAATTCCAGCAAGTGCAGGCATTTATTTGAGGCCCTTAATTACTTTTAAAAATTCTGGAAAAATTCACAGAGCCATAATATATTATTCAGAACCTGTGGTAAAATTTGCAGCCCATTTGGAAAATATTTCATGTGGTAACATTTCAATAATTGCTCTCTTGCATTTTAGGCTTTTATTTAAATAATTGAATTTGCAATTGCATTAATATTTGCCACAACCATATTTGTTATTAGTTAGAACTTCCTGGACAAATATGATTAGTTGCTTTGCAATTTGTTCACCACTCACTTCATCACCTTTGGTTTCTAAAGTGTTGCTCCCTTATTATTTCAGGTGAAGCAAATTGAATAAATATGCCATGATGCAAATGAGATGCAAAAAGTGAAAATTTTACTCATATTTTCTGGGTCCAAAAGTGGGGCTGTTACAACTCCCCAGCCCGGCTCCTGCGCCTGGACCGGTGGGTGTGGTGAACAAAGCAATAGGGTTGACAATGGCTCCTCCGCGCAGGCGACTCCTGGCTCTGCGATGCTGGATCGAGGTGAGTTCCTCCTGGCGACTCCGCAGGACCTGGGCTTCAGTCTGGACCCGGGCCCGCTCTTCCGCTAACCTGCGATTTGCCTCGTTGATCTCTGCTAATTGCCTCTCCATCGCAGAACGCGCACTGGCTAACTCGGCCGCCCGCTCAGCTGCATTGCTTGCATTGAGTTCCTTTGTTAACAGAGTTGGATCAAACTGATTGCCGCCGTTTCCAGACATGTAGACTCCGACGACGCGAGCACGAACTGGCGACTCCTCGTAGTCCTCTTCCTCAATTCCATACCCAAGCCGATCCTCAAACAAGGGCAAGATAGACTCTGAATCGGCGTCGTAACCTGGCTCCATACATGGCTCCGCCAGCGACTCCTCTTCATGATTGACAGCAAGATGCTCCTCTGACTCGGCGATGATGCCGAGTTCTGACGTGCCGACCGACTCCTCTCCATCGGACTCGACAACAACTGTTGGCTCTGATACAGATTCCACCGAGTTCGCGCGAAGACCCGACGCGCAAACCATGCCGACGAACACGTTGATTCCTCCAAAGACAAGCTGATAACCCTCGTCGACTTCATGCATATCTGAAGTCCAACCAGAGTCGTCGATTTCTGTTTCTCCATGCTCATCAGTGTAGACTCGCCCGATGGCGAGCTTCTCCATGGCCCGGTGAGCGGCTCCCACGATCTCGACTCCTCGCGTCTCAGGCCCCACGGTGGGCGCCAACTGTCGTGGGGTTGTCACGGCAAGTCCTTCCTCCAAGAAGGTGAGTTCGGGGGCCATCGATGCTTGAAGTACGTAGGAGATATTAATCTCGCTTAGGGACACAGATTTACCCAGGTTCGGCCCCTCTTGGTTAGAGGTAAAGACCTACTTCCTGCTTCTCTTTATTGCTCTGGATCTGATATCGATTACAGGGTTCCGGCTCCTCTCTGGGGATCCGGCGACTTGGTGTTTCTCTCTACTGGAATTGCTTATCGATCTAAGGTCCAGGACCCCGCTTATAAAGGCTGTCGGGTCCCTGGACTTACAGGTTACACCGAGTCACACTAGAACACGGAGTCCTACTCTACATCTTGGTCTTCCAAGTTAAGGCTCCGGGTTGTACTTGGACTCCTTGCTGACGAGTCCTTTCTTCATCATGGGCCTTGGTCGGCTTGTCTCCAGCCCAGCCCATGCGACTTGACATGTGACTCGGCTTTGGCCTTTTTGGTCTTGGCGGGTCTACTTTCCGGGTCCATGGGCCTACCTATAAAGTATCCCCCCATCATTTTGCTTACTTCCTTGCTGCACCTTACTGGACTGCTGTTAGACTGACAATCATTGATTTCCTTTCTGCAGGGGCTGACTCCCCAAAGCTCAAACTGCCCGTTAGCAAGCAATTGCATGAGATGCTTGACCACTGCTGTCGTGGGGTTGTCACGGCAAGTCCTTCCTTTGGAAAGGTGAGTTCTGGGGCCATTGATGCACGAAGTATGTAGGAGAGGTTAATCTCGCCAAGGGACACAGATTTACCCAGGTTCGGCCCCTCTTGATTAGAGGTAAAGACCTACTTCCTGCTTCTCTTTATTGCTCTAGATCTGATATCGATTACAGGGTTCCGGCTCCTTTTTGGGGAGTCAACGACTTGGTGTCTCTCTTCCGGGTTATCGATCTAAGGTCCAGGACCCCCCTTATAAAGGCTGCCGGGTCCCTGGACTTACAGGTTACACCGAGTCATACTAGAACGCGGAGTCCTACTCTACGTCTTGGTCTTCCAAGTTAGGGCTCCGGGTTGTACTTGGACTCCTTGCTGACGAGTCCCTTCTCCATCATGGGCCTTGGTCGGATTGTCTCCAGTCCAGCCCATGTTACTTGATGCTTGACTCGGCTTTGTCCTTCTTGGTCTTGGCGGGTCTACTTTCTGGGTCCATGGGCCTACGTACCTATAAAGTATCCCCCTATCAGTAGCCCCCGAATTTGTCTTGGGCACAGCTTTGCGGCTTCCTCTGACGCCTTGGGTCGACTTCTTGGTTCGACTTCTTCAATCTGAGTCATCAACTCAGAAGCCGCCTGCTGCTAGCTCCAAGATGAATTCATGCGTAAAAACACATCACACATATAAAATGAGTCCATTCTCATCCTTTGTTCAAGCCACCACCCTTGCCTTTGCACTAGCAGGCCGAGTTCGTTATGACTCTTGTGAACAAGGACTAAATAACTTGACTCTCACTGTCACAGGACTCGCCATTCTGAGACAAGCCGGCTCCTTCCACTTCTGTGACTAGTTTTTCTCTATTTCCTGTCTGGCTTTTAGCCGCTGAGTCGTTATTACCGAATCGTTATCCACAGTTTACTGTGGACCGCCACAATAACTTCTCTAGGGTTTTTACCCCTTTATAAATTGCGAAGGGTTAGGTCTCAAAACCTCACTTGCCCCTTCAGCTCAAATCTCCCCTTTCTCTTTGCGCTCACATCTTCCCGCGCTCAACACACACCGCCCGCTCGCCATGGCTCCCAAGCGCGCAAAGGCTGCTCCCAAGGCCAAGGCTCCCTCATCGAGCAGGACAGTAGACATCGCCGCCGCGGCCGCCGCCGCCGCCAAACCTTCATCGAGGCGATCGATTTCCGCGGATTGGGGTGGATCCACGGTTACTTCCGAGCAACTGAAGATGCACCGGTCGACCGGCCTAATTCCGTCCAATGTGAAGGCTCGGGCCCCAGGGGATGAAATAGTGCCCGCTCCCGCGAAGGATGAGGTGGTGATCTTCACCGAGCATCTGTTCCGCGGGTTCACTCCCCCCGGTAATCTTTTCTTCCGCCAACTCCTTGAACTCTATCAGCTACGGATTCACGACTTGGCCCCCAATTCCATCCTCACTTTATCCAATTTCGTCACTTTGTGTGAGGATTACCTCCAAATCAAGCCCGATCTTAACCTCTGGCTCGAACTTTTCTACTGCAACCCTCAGCCCGAAACTTCTGGGGGCCCTCTCCTCCAATGCGGCGCCGTCGCTCTTCAACGGCGCCTCCACTCTGTCTTTCCAAAGCCAGTTTTTCCTAACCGCATCAAAGATTGGCAGAAAACTTTCTTCTACTGCAAGGATACCTCCCCTGCAGGTGAACCCAAACTTCCTCTGTTCTCTGAGGATCGCCTCCGGGCGACTCCTCTTATGAAGGCTAGATGCTCAGAGGCCGCCTGGCCAAGAGTCGAGTCTTTGATCACTCGGATCCGGGCCCTCCTATCCCACAATCTGGAGAACATGGACCTAGTACGCTGCTGGACAACTTGGAGGATCCAGCCCCTGATTCCTAGGACTCGGCTCATTTGCTCATACACTCGATGTGCGGGTGATGACCTCCGGGTGACAGAGCAGCTATCCGATGGTCCTGAGCTCGGTCGGCTCATAAAAAAGCTGACTGGGCAGCCTGTGAAGGACCAGGCACACTTCGGGCTCCAGCCCTTCTGCTCCACCAACCCAGCTCCCGATGTAAGCTTTAAACTTTACCTTATTTCTAACTTGCTCTGGCCTGTATTGCTTACTAACTGTCGGGGGGCAACCCCCGAATAGGGGCAAGGTGCCGATATAAGGGTTGACTCGGAGTTGACCGGATCACAGAAACCGACATACCTGTACCGGCTTACTCGGAGCTGACCGAGTCATGGTTAAACCGACATATGGTTATGTCGGATCACGTAAGTTATATGTCGGATCGTTCTTTGTTCTTCTTGTGTGCAGGGAAGGCGAAACCGAGTTACTGGGGATTCGGCATGCCGGTGCCGAATAAGGAAGCTTACTCGGTTTATGGTCAAGGCGCGGGTCTTGTCCCTACAATCACGGGTCAGGACGCAGAACCACTTGCACGATGGGACGAGGCCACTTGACCAGAGTGACTGACCTCCATGCCGCTGACCGAAGCGGTACCAGGGAGCAGTGTGTTGGAGGAGACAGATGGGACGTGCCACGGCGCGGTGACGGAAGCGGTCAGAGGACCGGGCGTGGCTACAGTCCGAACTACGCCAGCACTGATGTCAGCCCTAACTTGTGCCCTGGGCTTCCCTTTATAAGGAGCACCAGGGGCTCCTCTTACGGGGACGCATGCACGCGTACTTACCTTACGCTCCCGCATTGTCTCATTTCTTTCATAGGCGGTAGAGAGCTAGAGAGCACCGCCGAGACTCGGTTGGAGGCCAAGATCGTGTTGTTCTTCAATCCGGCTCGAGGAGCAAGCTTGTAAGCAGGTTGTAATCCACCTATAAATCAAGTAGACAGGCAGGAGTAGGGGTGTTATCTCCTCACGAGAGCCCCGAACCTGGGTAAAACCGTGTGTGTGTGTGCGAGTTGTGTTCTTCGTGCGCGTGTTCGTGTGCGCAAGCCCTCCCCGGGTGCCTCCAGCGTCCATCGGCCCCACAAATCAAGCCATCTCATGGCATCTGCCGTGACACCACCACGACAGTTGGCGCCCACCGTGGGGCCAGCAGCGGCGCTGGCTGGAGTTTACATCCGGACGGGCTCTATCATCGCGTCGGGTGAGCGTGTGGTCTGTGGCCTTGTCCACAGATTCGGCTCCCTCAACGTCATCACCGACAACGCAGGCTGTTTCGGCAGCAGACCACTGCCCCGGAACGGATGCCTCATCGACTTCGGCGCGCTCACGGTCTACGTCGCCACCGAGGTCCCTTGCAGGTTCCCCGAAAGGGTGCAGCTGGGAGTGGATCCACCCGCAGTCTGCGCAGCTCGCGGCCGGCGTACCGCTCGCCCCGCTAGTTGCGTGGAAGTCATGATGACCGCCCCGGGCGTCGGTGTCGGCAAGGCCATGGCGGGCGAGGCTGACCCCGGCACCAGGTCGGCAAGAACAGGGCGTCCGCCCTTGGAGAAACCGGAGAACCGTGCGGCACAGGCCAGTACATCCAGCGTGCCGGTGACGCCGAGTCCTCTTCAGGACGCGATTCAGAAGCTGGCAACGCCAGTCGCACCGGGTGCAGATGTTGCTCTGACTCAGGCGGAGTTGGAGCAGCAGCGCCAGGAGATACTCCGAGAGGCCCAGGAGGTGGCCCGAGTCAGGCAGGAGTTCGACATATCAATGCGTGAGTATAACTCGGCTCATGGTTTTACTCCGGCAGCAAACCCAGTTAGTCGCATCGACGAGGTGCGTGCCCGAGGTAGAGACCTTAATGCAGAGATAGCTAGAGATGGTAGAGCTAGATCTGCTAGAACTGCTAGTCATGTGTCGGCCGAGAAGCCGAGATACAGCACGCCCGGAAAGAACCTTAGGGCGGCAGAGGCAGCTATAGCCGAGTTGGCCGGCTTTATCCGGTGAAGCTCGCAGTAGGCAGCAGGACCGAGTTAATGAGTTGGTGGCTGTCGCTAACCGACAGAACGAGGCCTATCGCAAGGCTAACCCGGATGCGGGTGGATCTCGGTTCCTTCACTCGGATGGTGGAGCCGGAGGGGTGTCCAAGGGACAAGCCTCTTCGCCGTATGTCGGCAGGAGCAGGGGCCAGAGTGTGAACTCTGGCAAGAACAAGCAGATACAAGCGTACGATCCGGCCTATGCCGGAAAGAAAGTAGCCGAGCAAGGCAATGCCGGTCGGGGAAAGTCAGGACCCGCTCAGGGCAGGCAGGAAGAGAACCAAGTTATCCCGGTGAATCAAGGTCAGCCACCTCGGTATCCGGTACCCATTCCACCTCGTCGTCAAGCGGGTGCCGGATATGTCGAGCCGGCCGCAGACCGATATGATGATGGTTACTCGGCCATGGAGCGGGCCGGGTACACAAGATACCGAGATTTGGCGTCCGAGGGTGCACTCGGCGCAAGGCTGGGAACTCGCCAGTTGCCGGCACACGATGTCCGGAACAAGCTGGACAGAATCTATCTGTCTGAACTGTTGGAGGAGCAAGGCCCACCGGGTCCCGCGTGTTTTGGACCCCGGATCATGAAGCAGGCACCGGTGCCGAATTTCCAGTTACCTCGGGGTGCCAAGACCTATGACGGCAGCACCAAGCCGGAGGATTGGCTGACAGACTATGTCACCGCGGTGCACATTGCCGGCGGAAGTCGCAGATGGGCGGTGCGGTATGTACCGCAAATGCTTGAAGGACCAGCCCGAATCTGGCTGAATAACCTGGAGGAGAACAGTATTGACTGCTGGCTTGACTTCTCCGACGCTTTTGTCAGCAACTTCTCCAGCACTTACAAGAGGCCGAATCGACCTCAGCAGCTGTCCATGTGTCGGCAGCGAGAAGACGAAACAGACCGGGAATATTTAACCCGGTGGAGCACGATCCGGAACTCCTGTGAAGGAGTGATTGAGTCACAAGCCATAGCTGGTTGCACAGTCAAGCCATAGCTTGGTTGCACAGGGATGCCGACATGGCTCCATGCTTTGGCAGAGACTCCAGAGGGAGATGCCGGCCACCTTGGCCGAGACAATGTCAATTGCCGACAGTTACGCGCTCGGTGATCCGACACAGCCCTTACTGGCCCCGGTCGACAGAGACAGATCGGGTCGGCGAGGTGAACGCTCGGATTACCGAGGAAAGAGAAGGGAAGAGAGGCCGGATTACCGATATGGGTCAGACCAGGTTGCTGCCATCGACCAAGATCAGATGGGTGCCGGCAGCAGCCAGAGACAGAAAAATGACGGTCCTATATGGGGCCAGAACTCGGAAGGAAGGAGGCCGTGGGACGGCGAAAAAAGATCGTGGAATGGCGAGAGAAAGCCATGGAACGGCGACAAGAGGCAGTGGGCTAGCCCCAACGGGACGATGCCGAATGATCCCTGCAGCTACCACACCAAGCACCCCAGCAGACCGGCTCAGCACTCGAACCGGAACTGCAGCCGAAACAGGCGCCCGCAGGAGAACACCGGTCCGGCGACTCGGCCCGGACTGCTCACGGGTGTGAACGCTATCCCAGTGAACGCCCAAGCAAGGCCTGAAGATGTCAACCAAGTGACCAACATGGCCAACACCTATAACAACTCCAACTACCCCGGCAGCAACGCTGGTCCGAGTCGGCAAAATCAATACCGAGAGCCTCACCAGAGTTACATGGTCTTTGTGACTGAGCCCAACGACAAGCAGAGTCAGCACAGGCGTGCGATGGAGGTAAACGCCGTTATGCCGGCAGTGCCGAAATTCATGTACTGGTCCGAGGATGAGATCAGCTGGAGCATCAAGGACCATCCACGGGTCATGCCCAACCCAGGAGGTTATGCTCTAGTGTTGGATCCGACATTCGTCGGGCCCAGCATCAATGTCAGGTTTTCCCGGGTCCTCGTTGATAACGGGAGCAGCATCAATATCATGTACCGGGATACCATGGTGAAACTCGGCATAACCGAGAATATGATGCAGCCCAGCCGAACCACCTTTCACGGCATTGTGCCCGGTGTATCACATGCACCCATGGGCACGATTTGGGTTGATGTCGCCTTTGGTGACAAAAGCAACTGCCGGACTGAGAGTCTGTTGTTCGAGGTCGTGGATCTCGAGAGCCCGTATCATGCTTTACTCGGCAGACCGGCACTCGCCAAGTTCATGGCGTCTACTCATGTGGCGTACCTGAAGATGAAGCTTCCGGGTCCAAATGGTGTCATCACCATCTCGGGAGACTACAAGCGTTCCATGGAGTGCGCCTCAGCCGGGTCATCCCTGGCCGAATCACTGGTGATCGCCGCCGAGAAAAGGAGAATCCATGAGGTGGTGGCTTTGGCCCAGGCATCTCAACTCGGTATGCCGAGTGCGACTAACCCGCAGCAAACTGCAACCTTCCAGGCGGCGAAGGAATCAAAGAAGGTCGGCATCGACGAGGCTAACCCGGAACGCTCCGTCATCATCGGTGCCGGGTTGGACAAGAAATAGGAAAGCGAGCTCATCAACTTCCTCCGTGAGAATCGGGATATCTTTGCATGGTCCAGTCAGGACTTGCTGGGTGTTCCGAGGGAGTTGGCTGAGCACTCTCTGCATGTCAGGCCAGATGCTAGGCCTGTGAAGCAACCGACTCGGCGTCTCGCCGAAGAAAGAAGGAAGGCGGTGGGTGACGAGTTAGCCAAGTTACTCGCGTCGAATGCCGTCGTGGAAGTGAAATACCCGGACTGGTTAGCTAACCCGGTCCTGGTGGAGAAAAAGAAGGAAGAACCGGATGCACCTACTGTCTGGCGCATGTGTATCGACTACACCCACCTGAACAAGGCTTGTCCGAAAGATCCGTTCCCGTTGCCTCGGATCGATCAGGTGATCGACTCCACGGCCGGATGTCAACTGTTGTCCTTTGTGGATGCCTACTCTGGTTTTCACCAGATCCCGTTAAACCCGGATGATCAAATAAAAACTGCTTTTATTACCCCGTACGGGGCTTATTGCTATCGTGTCATGTGTTTTGGTTTGAGAAATGCCGGCGCTACGTATCAGCGCTGTATGCAGAAATGTTTGCATGATCAAATAGGAAAAAATGTGCAAGTATATGTCGACGACATAGTCATAAAAACAAAAGAAAAACATACTCTGCTAGATGATCTCAAAGAAACATTCGCAAACCTGCGGAAATTCCGACTAAAACTTAATCCGGATAAGTGTACATTCGGTGTGCCGGCCGGCAAGTTACTCGGTTTCCTCGTGTCGAGCCGAGGTATCGAGGCGAATCCGACTAAGATCCGGGCAATAGAAAATATGAGGCTACCGAGATGCCTCCGAGATGTCCAAAAATTTACGGGTTGCCTGGCCTCCCTGAGTCGGTTTCTAGGTCGGTTGGGAGAAAGGGCTCTGCCTTTGTACCAGCTAATGAAAAAATCAGATAGATTTAGCTGGACCCCGCAAGCGGACTCGGCATTCCATGAGTTGAAAAAGGTGTTGGCTACTGCCCCGATATTGGCTTCGCCATTACCGAGAGAGGCCATGTTGCTTTACATTGCAGCTACTAACCGAGTCGTCAGCGTTGTTGTGGTGGTAGAACGAGAAGAAGGGGGAACCACCGTGCAGAGGCCAGTGTATTACCTGAGCGAGGTACTCTCCACCTCGAAACAAAATTATCCACACTACCAGAAGATGACCTATGGTGTGTACCTGGCGGCCAAGAAACTGAAGCATTACTTCCAGGAGCACCCGATAACCGTGGTGAGTGCAGCTCCTATCTCGGAAATCATCGGCAACCGAGACGCAAGTGGCCGAGTAGCCAAGTGGGCTATCGAGCTGGCGGCATATGCGCCGCAATATGCGAGAAGAGATACCATCAAGTCTCAAGCAGTGGCCGAGTTTCTTGTGGACTGGGCCGAGATGGAATATGAACCATCTCTGCCGGACTCCAACTACTGGAGGATGCACTTTGATGGGTCCAAGGTAAAAGAAGGCCTGGGTGCCGGAGTGGTTCTCACCTCGCCAAAGCGAGACCAGTTGAAATATGTGCTGCAAGTTCATTTCGCGGCATCCAACAATGTAGCCGAGTATGAGGCATTGATCCACGGACTCAAGGTGGCCAAGGAAATCGGGATTCGCCGAATAATCTGTTATGGTGACTCGGATTTGGTGATTCAGCAAACCTCGGGCAACTGGGACGCCCTGGACGCCAACATGGCGGCATACCGGTTCCATGTCCAAAAGATCTCGGGCTTCTTTGATGGATGCGAGTTCAATCACGTCCGGCGGACCGAGAATGAAAGTGCAGACATGCTGTCCAAGATTGGATCATACCGACAGGCCATTCCACCCGGAGTGTCTCTGGAGCATCTTCACAAGCCATCAATTAAGCCTTCACCCGAGTCAGACTCAATATTCATCCCGGGCAATCCAGAGTCCGATGTCGTCCCGATGGACGTTGACGTCGGGGGCAAGCCGCTGAACCCGGGGACTGCTCTGCAGGACCCGGGGACTGCTCCGCAGAACCCGGGGACTTCCACGGATGTCGCGTGTGTTATGTCAGACTCAAGGATAGAGTTGGAAAATTGGAAAGCCGCTTGGCGAAACTCGGGAATCCTTTGGGAGGACTCGGGGACTCGTCAGCCTATGACGGGTGTCGTTATGTCGGTTGAAGCCATGGAGATCGATGAGCCTGAACTCGGAATTCGTCCGGTACCGACATGGGCCCAACCCATCATGACATTTCTGCTAGATGGCACCCTACCGAGTGATGAGATCTCGGCCAGGCAGATACAGAGACGATCCAAGTCTTTCACCATCATCAACCGAGAGTTATACAAAAGAAGCGTGACCACCGTTCTCCAGCGGTGTGTCGAACCAGAAGAAGGAGAAAAGATCCTCCGGGATATCCATCAGGGAGAATGCGGTCATCACGCTTCTTCCCGAGCCATTGTGGCCAAAGCATTCCGATATGGGTTTTACTGGCCGAGTGCTCTGCAGCAGGCAGAGGACATAGTCCGGAAGTGTGAAGGATGTCAGAGATTTGCAAACAAGATTCACATGCCGGCCTCGGCGCTCAAAACTATTCCCATCACTTGGCCATTTGCAGTGTGGTGTTTGGATATGGTGGGACCGTTCAAGCCAGCCCGAGGTAACATGACTCACATCCTGGTGATGGTGGACAAGTTCACCAAGTGGATCGAGGTGAAACCAATAAGAAAGTGTGATGGCCGTACGGCTGTGTCGTTCTTAAAGGATATTATCCTGAGATATGGGCACCCACACAGCATCATCACTGATAACGGCACAAATTTCGCCGAGGGAGACTTTGCTCGGTTTTGCCAAGAAAAGAGAATCCGACTCGACCTGGCGTCGGTCGCCCATCCGCAATCGAATGGGCAAGTGGAAAGATCAAACGCTCTGGTCTTATCCGGTATAAAACCCCGGCTAATCGAGCCACTGTTACGTGCTCCGGGGTGTTGGCTGGATGAAATCCCGGCAGTACTGTGGAGTCTGCGGACTACACCGAATCGCTCGACCGGCTATACGCCATTCTTCCTGGTCTACGGAGCAGAGGCAGTTCTGCCAACCGACATAGAGCACGACTCGCCGAGAGTTGCTTTATATACCGAGTCAGAGGCAAGAGAAGCCCGAGAAAACGATGTCGACTTGCTCGAAGAAGCACGAGAGTTGGCGTTGTCCAAGTCAGCGACATATCAGCAAAATCTCCGACGTTACCACAGTCGGAAGGTGAATCCTCGCAAGTTCCGAGAAGGAGACCTCGTGCTTAGGCTTGTGCAGCGCACGGCCGGGATGCACAAGCTATCACCTCCGTGGGAGGGACCGTTTATCGTGAGCAAAGCTTTGAACAATGATGCCTACTATCTTATAGATGCTCAGAAACAGGTGAAGAACAGGATGGACCGATCCGGAGAGGAGACCAAACGCCCTTGGAATGTAGCCCTTCTCCGCCCCTTCTACTCTTAAGGACCTACTGTATGTATCTCGAAACTAAGAAATGAAATGTCGGCACCCCGAGAAGTGACTCGGGGACTGCCTTGTTGAACAAATCTGTGTTTATCCTTGTATTTTAATTCCTTGTGTCGGATGGCTCTAAAAACCGTATCACCATGTCTGTAAGTATTGTGTGCTGTGTTCTTGTGATCTTGTGACTCGACTGCCTGACACCGAGAAAGGTAGGCAAGAGCAAAGGTTACCAGGCGTAGTACACAAGAAAACTGACTCGGGGACTCGGTCCAGGAGCGATTCGGTTTCCCTTTTTTAGATAATGTGTTCGTGTTGAATGGCTCTAAAAACTGTGTCGCCATGTTGGTGAGTACTGTATGCTGTACCGGTGATCTTGTGACTCGACTGCCTGACACCGAAAAAGGTAGGCAAGAGCAAAGGTTACTCGGTGCAGTAAACAAGAAAACCGACTCGGGGACTCGGTCCAGGAGCGATTCGGTTTCCTTTTAAAAACCTTATGTCGGATGGCCTTGGCTATTTTCCCAAGTTTCTAAGTACTGTATGCTGTACAACGGTCGTTTTGTGACTCGACTGCCTGACACCAAGAATGGTAGGCAAGAGCAGAGATGGCAGAAGTATAGTAAACAAGAAATTGAACTCGGGGACTCGGTTCAGTGTGATCCGGCATACGGCTAAACTTGTTAAAACTTGCAAAGTAAAAAAGGTCAAGTGGCAACCATAAAAAGTGCAAGGTATATAATACATCTGCACCCGGCATTCCGGGGATTTAACGAATTAAGTTTTTTCTTGAAAGTTTAAGCAGCAGCGTCCGAGGCCTTTCGGGCAGAAGGAGAGGCTGGAGTCTCGGCTGCGGTTTCCTCGGCGGTGGACCCGGTAGCAGTGCCGGTGGCTGACTCGGGCGGAGCGTCTGCGGCGATCTCTTCGTCGACGGCCTCGTCTTCGTCTTCTCCTTCGTCCTCTTCAACCGGGATCTCCTCGGATTGGGGAACCCGGTCGCCAGCGACAAAGGAGTGCACCGGGGCGTACTGGATGAGAGCATGGGCAAATTCTTGACGGCGCCGGATGTAATCCGGATCAGTGAGCCACTTTGACCCGTCGCGCAGAGTCTTGAGCTTGTCGAGGTCGAGCCCTTCGTACCAGGACAGCACGTACATCATCGCTTCATCTGCTCCGACTCGGGCGGCGGACGAACGCCAGTCATCAAGCCTTGCCTCGGAGGCCAGCAGGCACGTGGCCAGCTCGTCAACTACCAAAGGGGCTTCACTCCCGGGCCAGAGGACGTTGTATGCTCGGATGGCAGCAGTGAGGAGGTTCATCCCGATTAATCTCATCGGCCCCAAGCGAGCCTTCAGAGCCACCAAGTGGGTATCCATATCCCACTCGGCCGAGATAGGGCCACCTAGGATCTTCTCGAACCGGTGCTCGTTCGCGCTCTTGTCCGCGGCGGCCTTGGTGTGTGGGAAGCGTTCTGAGTAGGGAATGGCTGGCGCCGAAATAAGTTACAGATGAAGAAAGATGAAAGAAAGAATAAAGGCAGAAGGGAAGAGAGCTTACTGTCCATCTCGGAGTTTATCTTGGAGATGTCCACCAGCCACTGTGCGATCTTGGCCTGCAAAGTTTGAAGCTCGCTCTTGGCCGAGGTAGCCTCAGACTTGGATTCGGCAAGCGACTCCTGGAGTTTCCGGGTTTCTTCGACTCGGAGCCGCTTTTCCTCGGCAGCGCTCTTTTCCGACTCGGCAGCTCGACTCCGAGTTAGCTCCAGCTCGGCCTTCAGCCGGGATATCTCCTCCTGATTTTTCTTTAGCTCGGCCTGATGAGCAAGCTCGCGCTCCTTATGTGCGGCTGTGCCGAGGTAGCAAGTGTTAGAATGAGCGGATTGATGCAAGTGCAAATTGAAAGGGCAAGGTGTGGCTTACACTCGGTTTCCGAGATCCGTTTCTCCAAGCCTTCAACCTTGAGCGCCGAGTCAGCTACTTGGTCCAGCTTGGCTCGCAGCAACTTATGTTTATCGGAGAGGCTTTTGTGGGCCAGCAGAAGTTTGCGGTGCACATGGGTGCGCTTGGTCATACAAATCTGAAAAGAAGAGATATTAATATTATTGATAAAGATTCAGCCCGAGTTATCTTTACTCAGCCGAGTTTCAGTCACTCGACCCGAATCTCGGGGACTGGGGATGGATAATATGTAAATTAAAGGAAAATAAACCGAGTTATATTTACTCGGCATAGCTTACCGCGGCTGCTTGGTCGGCTGCGAAAAGGGCAGATTTTACTGCGGCCATCTTTTGGCCAACCAGACTCGGACTCGCCGGATGTTCAGAGAGGATTTGGCTCGCGGGTGGCCTCGAGCTCACTTCGCCCATGTCGGCAGCATTCCACTCCGTGTTGTAGTGCTCGAGGGAACCAAGGCTTTTTCCGCTGTCGGTTCGTACCGGGGCATGCACCCAGTCAGTGGTATGTGTACTGGTTAATAACACTGGGGGTGTCCCGCGGCTCGCTGGCACCACCAGCTGTCGCTCCGGATTAGCCGACACCGTCGTCACCAGTGCCTTTCCGGTTGTTTCCCCAGTTGCAGGAACTGGAGCCTTGGATGTTTGTGGCCGTGGCTGCGGTTGTGCCGGTGCCGGCGTTGGCTTGGTCGTCGGTTGTGTCGGTGGAGGTGTTGGCTTGGCCGTGGATGTCGATGAGGATTTCGACTTAGATGGCGATGGCCGTGGTGGTTGTGTCGGAGCGGGCTGTTGCTGCGGTCGCGGCTGTTGTGGCTGTTGCTGTTGTGGCTGTTGCTGTTGCTGTTGAGGCTGTTGCTGCTGCTGTTGCTGCTGCTGTTGCTGCTGCTGTGCTGCTGCTGTTGCTGTTGCTGTGGCTGTGGCTGTTGCGGTTGTGGCGGTGCTTGCCGCGTCTGACTCGGATGGGCCGAATCTTCTGAAGCCGCAATTTTCTCTGTTTCGGGGGCCGACGTGCTGGCCCCGAGATTCTTGGATAGGTCGGTCGCCACCGACTCGGTGTCTCCGGTCCCGGATCCCGGAACTGTTGGAGGCACTATCGGGCTGGTCCGTGGCGGACTCGGCAGCCTTGTGTCGTCCGGCCGAGGTGGAGTCGGAGTCCTGACAGGATCCGAGTCAGTGGGCTCGGTTGGAATCTCCAGAGGGGCGGAGCTGCAAGGCAAAACAGCAGGGTATATCATCAGAGGGAGAAAAGTGAATACGGCTAAGCATATAAGGTTACATCGGTGAAAGGGGAGTCTTACCCCCTAGTGACTGGGCGCTCGCGGCGCTTCGCCGCAGTCTTTGCCCGCCGCTGCTTCTTCGCGGGAGCGCCGGATGTTCCGGCACCGGCGGTCGCTGCTGCTGGGCGTTTCCGAACCGCGCCCTTGGGTCCCGTGGCGAGGGGCGCCACCTCAAGCACCTGGTCGTCCGCGTCAGCTGGGGGCGAGGGCACCGGGTAAGCAAACGAAACCGGGAGAGGATCTTCTACCTCTAGAATCCGACAGTCGTCATCATCATCATCTGACCAATCTCGGACGCGAGCCTTACCGGTGACAGGAACTGTGCCGACAGGAATTGTGCCGACATCAGGGATCGGCATGTTGTCGTCATTATCCGGGTCCTCCGAGTCAGCTTCGACCCGGTCTGAACCCCATTTGGCAGCAGGATTCGGTCCGTCCTCCCTCTGTTGCCGCGCGAATCTCTGTGCGAGGGAAACAGAGAAAGATTAAGGCCGAGTATAAAAAGTGAACCGACTTAAGAATTTATGTCGGTAGGAAAGTTACGTCGGTGCGAGTCGTTTACCTGGGGCGGAAGGTTGTTCCGGCTGTAAGGTTCTATTCCCCACTCCCACTCCTCCGTCATCCTCGTCCGAGCTATGGCCTTGACCCGCTGCCGGATTTGGGCCTTGGTCAGCTCAACCGTGCTTGTCCGAGTCGGGTCAAGAGGGCCACTCATGTGGCAAATCTTGTGGACTCGGCGCTGAAGAGGTGAGACCCGGCGGCTGATGAATGTCGCCAACAGATCGTCGGCGGTTAACCCTTCTGCTCGGAGCTGGCCCACGACTTCGTGGATCTGGTTGACCTCGGCCTCTTTGTCGGTTGGGTTGTACCCCCAGTTGAGCTGCGCTGTGGGGGGGCCGATGACGAAATCCGGCAAGTTGATCTTGTCGATGTCGGTCGAGTTCTTCACGTAGAAGAAGGAGCGCTGCCATTTCCGGCATGACTCCAGGCCGTTGATCCGGGGGAAGATGGAGCCGCGCCGAGGCGTGACGGTGGCGGCCCCGCACTGGGTCATCATCTTGGGGGCGGCCGGGTCGGCAGGATTCGGAATAACTTGCTTCCGGAATCCGAAGTACTTGGACCATGCGCGGACGCTGGCCTTGAGACCGAGATAACCCTCGGTGAAGGAGGCGAAGGAGGATAAGGTGGTGATGGCGTTGGCCGGTAGGTGGTGAGGCTGGAGACCGAAACTGTCGAGGAAGTTTCGGAAGAACACGCTGGCGGGTAATCCGAATCCCCGCTCGAAGTGCGCGACGAAGACGACTCGTTCGCCCTCCCTGAGACTCGGCGTAGTCTCGGTGCCGGGCATTCGGCACTCGACTCCGGGCGGGATCCGTCGCGTCCGGACCAACCAGTCAATCTCGGCTCGTCCGACATCAGAGCCTTCCCAGGAGGCCCGAGTGGATCCCTCCACGGTGGTTTCCTCGACCGAGTCAATCACCTCGAGGGCGGCGTCGTCCGACATCTTGATGGGAGATTACCGAGATCTGCAAGCAAAGGGTTCACCGGCGGTGAGCGAGATGTGCCATAATGCAAACGGAAAGAAAAGAGGAAAATATGCGAAGAGGCGAACAAGCGCTAGATCCAGAGGAGAAGCAAAGGAGAGGAAAAGAAAGGCTAAGGCGGCTAACCCGCCGGCGGGTTACCGCAACCGCGGCTGTGAGGGCACCGGCGGCGAGCGATGCATCGCCGCGGTGAGGAACAAGGGCAAGAACAAGCCAAGAAACTGGGACGGAGGAGCTCCCGTAGATTCAAAGTGCTAACGCGCAAAGGGAGAAAAAGAGGGGAAGAGGGGAAAGCTTTACCGCGGTGTCGTGAGGTGCGACGGCGGCGCTGTGCGTCGGCGGCTCGTCGGCGTGCGTGAATCCGTGCGGCGGCGGTGGATTCCGGGCTCTGCGTGCACTGGAGAAGGAGGAGAACGAAGAGGCAAGGAAGAAGATGAAGTGAGTATGGAGAAGAGAATCGCATCCTCTCCTTACTATTTATGGGCGGCGGTGGAGATCGTGTGTGCGGGAGTTACTGCGCACGATCTCGTAACGGGCGAGAGGTTACCACCCCACGATCCGTGGCACGATCCCCGCTGCGGCTTAACCGCCGCACGATCGGCCACACGGGAGGCCACAGGAGGCCAACGGTCCGAGGGCGGTACACGCGATCGGGCGAGACCCGAGGAGACGCGCGCACGGTCAAGGATGCACTCGAGTGCTTACGTGGGCACAGTGGCCAAGACAATCGACGGCGCACAGGTGGCGCGCATGCCTGTGGCATGTCCATCCGTGCACGATGATCGAGGCGTTGGGCAGAGACGCTCTGCCACGTAGCAAACCGATGACTCGGAGGAGTTAAGGGGTTTTCCCTGTGAGTCGGAATGATCCGACATAAGGTGATATATCAAGTAGGATTACAAAGTGCTTTCCGACATATGATTTTCGCCGGCATATGTTATATCGGAGATCAGTTAAGGATGCTGGCTTTTCGGGTAAACCTGCCGTGGCCCTTCATCCGAGGCTGCAGGACCGCGCCAGCTTCGGGGACTAATGTCGGGGGGCAACCCCCGAATAGGGGCAAGGTGCCGATATAAGGGTTGACTCGGAGTTGACCGGATCACAGAAACCGACATACCTGTACCGGCTTACTCGGAGCTGACCGAGTCATGGTTAAACCGACATATGGTTATGTCGGATCACGTAAGTTATATGTCGGATCGTTCTTTGTTCTTCTTGTGTGCAGGGAAGGCGAAACCGAGTTACTGGGGATTCGGCATGCCGGTGCCGAATAAGGAAGCTTACTCGGTTTATGGTCAAGGCGCGGGTCTTGTCCCTACAATCACGGGTCAGGACGCAGAACCACTTGCACGATGGGACGAGGCCACTTGACCAGAGTGACTGACCTCCATGCCGCTGACCGAAGCGGTACCAGGGAGCAGTGTGTTGGAGGAGACAGATGGGACGTGCCACGGCGCGGTGACGGAAGCGGTCAGAGGACCGGGCGTGGCTACAGTCCGGACTACGCCAGCACTGATGTCAGCCCTAACTTGTGCCCTGGGCTTCCCTTTATAAGGAGCACCAGGGGCTCCTCTTACGGGGACGCATGCACGCGTACTTACCTTACGCTCCCGCATAGTCTCATTTCTTTCATAGGCGGTAGAGAGCTAGAGAGCACCGCCGAGACTCGGTTGGAGGCCAAGATCGTGTTGTTCTTCAATCCGGCTCGAGGAGCAAGCTTGTAAGCAGGTTGTAATCCACCTATAAATCAAGTAGACAGGCAGGAGTAGGGGTGTTATCTCCTCACGAGAGCCCCGAACCTGGGTAAAACCGTGTGTGTGTGTGCGAGTTGTGTTCTTCGTGCGCGTGTTCGTGTGCGCAAGCCCTCCCCGGGTGCCTCCAGCGTCCATCGGCCCCACAAATCAAGCCATCTCATGGCATCTGCCGTGACACCACCACGACACTAACCCATTTTTCTGACTTTTCTCGCAGTTCACCGACTCCTTCTGGAAGCCGGCCTCTGGAGCTGGCACTGAGAGTAAAACTGAAGCTGAGGCTGAGGCTGAAGCCGAGGTTGAGGAGGAGACTCCTGTCACAGAACCAACTGCTGTGGCAGAAGACACTGATGATAATGACGAGGAGTCCTCCCAGGAGGCTCCCGCTGAAGATGATGTTAATGATGAGGAGTCCTCGCCCGAGGCTCCAACCGAAAATGTTGCTGAAGAGGAGTCCTCTCAAGAGGCTCCCATTGTGGAGGATACTGATGAAGACGAGTCCTCTCCGGAGGCTCCCGTCACTAAACAAACTCGCACCACCTCTGGGACTGCTGCTGCTCAGCCCTCTTCTTCTGAAGAGTCCTCAGCCAAAAGCCACTCTTCTTCCTCCCCAGCTTCCCATAATGGGTCTCGAGAGGCTGTTCCCAAGGTACCACTTTCACGAGTCCTTGGGTCCACTCGCTCACCTGCTAAGCCTGAAGAACATGTGCAGAGTGTTGTTGCTGCTAGGAAGAGAAAGCTGCGTTCTGATGGGCCCGCAGATGCCCCGGATCCGTTGCCAGCTTCTCATCAAAGGAAATCAACCTCCCCTCCGGAGAAGGCCGACTCCTACCACTCTGGCATGTCCATGCCATCTTCAGACTCTCAGGCCTCCTTGGACCTGGAAACCAATGTTGGGTAAGACTCTTCTGTTTACTCTACTTGCATTCAAATAACTTCTGCTTTTTCCCTTTTCACTAGATTTATTGCTGACTTCTATCTTTGTATGTTTCAGGGCTCGGCCTTGTGTCAAGGTAACCAAGCTCCCAGGCATGACTGATGTCACATCTGGCTGCGGACCTGTCCCTCCTTCGGCCTCTCAAACAACAAGCACGAGGACAGGTCCCTCCACTTCTGCATCTGCTGGTGCAACTACAGCTCCCATCATTCCCGAGTCCCCTTCAAGGACTCGTGCGGCGACTCCACAGATCGTCCAGCCCTCTTCTGGGACTGAGACTCCTGACGCTGCGCCTCAAGATCAGCCGGCTCCTTTGAAGGCGACTCCTGCAGCTCCACCAAACATCAAGACCAAGTCATCTACTGACTATAGCCGACTTCGGGTATCTGATAACATGTCCTTCTCTGAAGCCTATGCTGAAGCGGTCGACTTAAACGATCAATCTGCCAGGCTAAAAGATGATGAGCAAGCGGCTCTTAGATCTCTTCACATGATTCACACCATAAGCCTTTTGACCTCTGCCCTTTATGCTTTCTAGCACCCTCCTATTGCAGTAGCCCCCAAGCACCTGTCTGTGGTGACTTGTGACTAAGATAGGTGCTTTTGCTTTGAAATTGAACTCAACTGTTATGTAGGAAAATTTGCACACTGTAGCCCCCCAAGCACCGAGTCCTTAGCTCTACTAGGACTCGGGGCTGCTGATTTGTTATCTGTCGGGTTCTTGAACCAAAAAACTTTTCCACGAGTAGCCCCCAAGCACCGAGTTGTCAGCCTGCGACGACTTGGAGCTAGCAATCCATGTAAATAATCTGGAACTTAGCTTATAGATGAAAAATTTCTATTCTACGAGTAGCCCCCAAGCGCCGAGTCGTTGACTTGTGACGACTTGGAGCTGATGACTTGTTGACTAGGACCCATGCCTGCTGGTTGTAAGAGAAAAAACTGACTCCTGAGTAGCCCCCAAGCGCCAAGTTGTTAACTTGTGACAACTTGGAGCTCATGAGTTCTCTGCTTGACTAGTAAAGCTGACTTGCAAATATTTGACTTGTGGTCGCAGTGCATTATCTCCAAGATGAAGAGAGATATGAAGGAGCTTGAGGACCAGGCAGCTGCTAGCGCCAGTTCTGCTATAGCTGAAAAAGAACGCTCCCTTAAACTTGAGAATGATCTGAAGGTCTTATCTGCTCAACTGGAGCAAGTGAGGAAAGAGTCGGCTGATGCCAAAAGGGTTGCCCAAAAGGCACATAATGACCTGAAGGCTGTCTTTGACACCTGCCGCAAAGGCATTGGGGCCATGTGCCAACATATATTTGGTAAGTTTGTAACTTTTGCTTACTTCCTTGCTGCACCTTACTGGACTGCTGTTAGACTGACAATCATTGATTTCCTTTCTGCAGGGGCTGACTCCCCAAAGCTCAAACTGCCCGTTAGCAAGCAATTGCATGAGATGCTTGATCACTGCCATGGGCTTCAAGAGGGAGCCCGTGCAGTGGTGAAGTACTTGAACCCTAAGGGGAAGTGCCCCAAAGAGCCTGAACGTCTGGTGGACGAGTTGTCTAGGGCACCAGGTTATATGCGGCTGTGGAAGCAATATCTTCTTTGAGGAGAGCATCCATCAGAATCCTTGCTCTAGCCCATAGCTACTACCCCACTGTTTTGGAGCCAGCAATGCTTATTATGGGGAAGCCAGAACAACATGAGTATGGAAAACCCTTCACCCAGGACGACTTCAAGGCTGAGGAGAAGCTGGTGCGGCCATATGCTTGTGAGATTGCCAACAAGATGGACCCTGAGGTATGGGTTCATCACTATGATTTGGAGAACAAAAGAGTTGCTCCAGAGACTCCTGGAATCGTAAACTTTGGCCGCCCCTCACAGGACCCAGCTGGTATCCCTTCCTCTTCTGCTGGGCCGGGTTCTTCGTCGCCGGCGGCTCCTGTTACTGGTGCCGAGCCCTCATTGAAGACTCCTGCTGCGCCCACTCCTTCAAGAGCTATCGCTGGAGACGCCCAGAAACAAGCAGAGTTGGCTAAGCATATGAAGAGTCCCAAGGGCACTGGTTTTCAAATGAAGAGAGTCGCCACAAAGCCTCCTGTGAAGCCGGCTTCCTGCCTCTACTGCTCAAACAAGGGACAAGTCTCCTGCAAAGAAGGACTCCCCAACTCCAGCTGAGAAGTTGGTTCTGCCAATCGGCTTATGATGACTTGCTTGTTATGAGATTTGATATGTACTATCTATGCAAGTCATTCTGTGATTCTTATAACCCGTCTAATTATCCACTGATGAATAAGTAGGCCCTGCATGACTTATCTTACAGTTTGTGCTGACAAGCTCCTAACACCTCACGTCCTTTTGGATTCATAAGAGCCAGAGACGAGTCATGCCTGTAGATTAGTCACATTGTGCGGGATGCATCTAACTTACCAGTGAGGAAATTAGGTAAAGTTCGGCTACTGTGCCGGGTTCATGAGTCTAAGCTTAACTTTTTTCACTGAAAAGCAAGCCCCCAAGAACCTGATGATCAAAGTTAAAGAATAAATCGCACTCACTGGGTGACTCGACTAAAGGACTCATGTTCACAGAAGCCGGCTTTATTTCTTTTGATCATAATAATTTGATTACATCTAGGCATGGCTCACTGGGCTCTTTGCCTTTCAACTCATAAATCTATTACAACTTAAGTATAATAAGGACGTAACTGAGCTATGTTCCACGGCCTCTTTGCCTCTGTGTAAGGATCTAGCGTATGTGCTGTGTCAGCTCCTTTACTTTCACTTGCCGGCTCTCGTACATCCATTAGATAGTACGACCCATTGTGCAAGTTCTTGCTTATGACGAACGGTCCTTCCCATGGTGGAGATAACTTGTGCATCCCTTCCCTGCTCTGGACGAGTCGAAGCACTAAGTCGCCTTCCTGGAAAGTCCGAGTCTTGATTCTGCGTGCGTGATATCGCCGCAAGTCTTGCTGATAAACTGCTGATCTCTCAAGGGCTAACTCCCTTGCTTCCTCAAGTGCGTCGACCGAGTCCTGGCGAGCGAGTTCATTCTCTGTCTCGACGTAATTGGCGACTTGTGGCGAGTCATGCAACAAGTCGCTTGGTAGGACAGCTTTTGCTCCATACAGGTCTCTGCACTGGATACTCCTTTCCTTCCTCTGATCGTTCCAAAACTACTACTGCACTGACCACCCTTTCGTTGGCAGCCACATATAATAGCATGGGCTCCTTATCTGTAGGAGCTGCAAGTACTGGCGCTGATGATAGAGTTTTCTTCAAGTTCTCAAAAGCATCATCGGCTTCTTTATCCCATATGAACTTATCTGACTTCTTCAAGAGTCGATAGAGAGGACCCGCCTTCTCTCCGAGTCTTGAGATGAATCTGCTGAGAGCTGCTACACAACCAGCGAGTTTCTGAATGTCCTTTAGACAAGTCGGCTTCTGCAGATTATGAATAGCCTTGATTTTCTCTGGGTTTGCTTCAATGCCTCTCTCTGAAACAATGAAGCCAAGGAGTTTGCCTACAGGGACTCCAAAAACACACTTGGTTGGGTTGAGTTTCATCTTGTACTTGCACAGGTTACTGAAGGTTTCTGTCAGGTCTGCTATCAGGGAGTCAGCCTTTTGAGACTTGACAACTACATCATCCACATAAGCGTGAATATTTCTTCCAATCTGTTCCTTGAAACAATTCTGGATGCACCTCTGATATGTAGCTCCTGCGTTCTTGAGTCCAAAGGGCATTGTTGTGTAACAAAATGCTCCAAAGGGCGTGATGAAAGACGTTTTCAGCTCATCCTCTATGTTGAGTCTGATCTGGTGGTACCCTGAATAGGCATCCAAAAAACAAAGTAACTCTGATCCTGCTGTGGAGTCAATGATCTGGTCAATACGAGGCAATGCAAACGGGTCCTTAGGGCAATGCTTGTTAAGACCCGTGAAATCGATGCACATCCGCAACTCTCCTGTTTTCTTTGGCACTAACACTGGATTGGCCACCCACTCTGGGTGAAAGACTTCCTTGATGAACTCGGCTGCGAGGAGCCGAGCCACCTCTTCTCCGATGGCTTTCCTCCTGTCATCGTGAAACTTGCGCAGACCTTGCTTGACTGGTCTTGCGTTAGGGTTAACGTGTAAGCTGTGCTCGGCGAGTTCTTTCGGGACTCCTGGCATGTCAGATGGTTTCCATGCGAAGACGTCCCGGTTCTCACGGATGAACTCGACGAGCGCGCTTTCCGATTTATCAGAGAGGTGTGCCCCAATGGTGAACTGCTTGGAAGAATCACCAGGGGTAAAGTCGACTTGCTTTGAATCATGCAATGACTTGAATTTCATCTTCTCCTCTGTGGCCGGCTTCTTAAGGACCGAGTTGTCCTCCGGGTCCATGTTCGCCTTGTATAATTTCAGCTCCTCTTGAGCACAAGCTGTCTCAGCCATAGTTGCATCACCTAGTTCACACTCCAATGCCATCTGTCTGCTGCCATTAACTATAATGACTCCTGCTGGACCTGGCATCTTGAGCTTCAAGTAAACATAGCATGGTCTGGCCATAAACTTAAAGTACGCTGGTCGACCAAAAAGAGCATGGTATGGACTCTTAAGATCCACTACCTCAAAAGGCATAATCTCTGAACGAAAATTCTCCACTGTGCCAAAAGCAACCTCAAGATAAATCTTACCGATTGGCTTGGCTGACTTCCCTGGTACGATTCCATGAAAAACTGTCTCAGTGGGTATTAGCTGCCTATCTTGCAGCTGCATCCTTTTGAATGTGTCATAATATAAGATGTTGATACTACTTCCACCATCCATGAGCACTTTGTTCAACGTGTAGCCCCCAACCTGAGGTGCCACCACCAAGGCCAGCTGCCCTGGATCGTCGACTCTTGGCGGATGATCTGCTTGACTCCGTGTGATGGTTTGCTCTGACCACCTGAGCCACTGTGGAAGGGCCGGCTCCACTGCATTGACAGCTCTAACCTTTAATTTCTTGGCATGCTTGGACGTGCTTGTTGTGAAGACATGATAACTGCCATGACTCGGGTTCTGTGGCCGAGTTGTGACATAATACTGCCCATTGTTATCCTGAAGCTGCTTCGGGTTCTGCTGGAACCCACCCTGTTGGTTACCTCCTCCTTGAGGTTGGTTAGGGTTATTGCCGGCTCCTCCACCGTGGTTGCCGGGTCCTCCATCACCATTGTTTCCTCTATATCCATTGTTGTTGCCTCTATTTCCTGGTCCTGGGAGCCTAGCACGCTGCAAATCCACGCACTGTCCCAAGGTGTGACCACACTTGTCGTTTCTGGCGTGTTTAGGGCATGGACTTGCCAGAACCTCCTCTGTGGTCAGCCTCCGTCCCTGATACCCTTGAGAACTGTTGTCCTTGCGCCTGACTCCAGTGTTTGTGTTAGCCACTAGGTCAGAGTTGTCACCATATGGTCACTTGTTACTTCCCTGATTCTAGTTCTGGTTTTGATTCTGGTTCTGACCATTGCCACCTTGTCCTTTAGATCCTTCCTCCTGATCCTTTGTTTTGTCTGTGGCCGTATGCTTGTTAGCACCTACCATGATCTCGCCAATCGTAAGGGGAACACCTTGATTCAGGCTCTCCTTCATGCGACCCAGCTTCCAGCTCAAGGGATTGTAGCTGCAATTTCTCTCCATTGCCATTAGCACTGAAATTGTTGGGAGTCCTTGCGATGAGTTGATGATCTCCGAGACTCGCCTCATCCAATGCCTTGCAGACTCGCCCTTTCTCTGAACACACCGCTCCAAGTCCTCTATGGTACTAAGCTTTTTGCATTTTCCCTAGAAGTTCTGAATGAAAGCTGACTTCAACTGCTCCCAAGAATTGATTGATCTAGGAGGCAAGTTACGCATCCATACTTTGGCTGCTCCCTCCATCATAAGGTACATGAATTTGGCACACAGATTACCGGTGGCATTGCGGATACTCATCGCCATCTCGTATGTGCCCAACCAAGAGGTCGGGTCCATGTTGGGCTCGTAATTGGGAACTTTGCGCGGCTCCTTGAAGTCGCTGGGGAAGGACTCGGACCTGATGGCATCTGACAGGCACTCTGGTCCTGTTAGTGAAGGAGAGGTACCAGGAAAAGTCACCTCTGTGTGCGCCCGGGTTGGCTGAGGCTGGTTATCTGGACCAGCTAGGGCTCTGTCCCTCTCAGCCTCCCGTGCCCTGGCCGCCTCCCTCTCTCGTCGCTGTCTTGCTTCATCAACCACCAATTGAGCTCGTGAGGTAGTTGGTATGATAACCCTGTTCCTGTCTTGCTCACGGCGCCTTGCGCTTGTAGAGTTGGCCGGGTGAGACTCGTCATGCCGACTCCTCGTGCCAGAGTTGAATGGTGTCGAGTGTAGCCTACTTGCATCTGGAAACGCTGGATAAAGAGCTTGCTGAGTCATTGCTATCTTCAGCATCTCAATAGCACGGCGGGTCTCCTGTCCCGCTGCTCCTTCTGGTATCTCAATGCTCTCCAACCTCATAGTTGCCGCATGAACGTTGTCCATTGGGTTAGAGTAATGCCCTTCTGGCGTACGAAACCTGCCAGGTGGAGGTCCCATACCACCTGCTGATCCTCCTCCGACTCCTCCTTCAGGTGGCGGTCCGTTGGTACCGTTGCCGCCGGGTCCTTCTGGTGGTGGTGGTGGTGTTGCTCCTCCTGCGCCGCCTCCCGCAGCTGATGAACTCCCTAGCCCGGCTCCTGCGCCTGGACCAGTGGGTGTGTTGAACAAAGCAGTAGGATTGACAATGACTCCGCCACGCAGGCGACTCCTCGCCCTGCGATGCTGAATAGAGGTGAGTTCCTCCTGACGACTCCTTACAACTTGGGCCTCAGTCTGGACCCGGGCCCGCTCTTCTGCTAATCTGCGGTTTGCCGCGTTGATTTCTGCTAGTTGCCTCTCCATCGCAGCACGTGCGCTGGCTAACTCGGCCGCCCGTTCTGCTGCATTGCTTGCATTAATTTCCTTTGTTAGTAGACTTGGATCAAACTGATTTCCGCCGTTCCCAGACATGTAGACTCCAACGACGCGGGCGCGTACTGGCGACTCCACGTAATCCTCCTCTTCAATTCCATACCCAAGCCGATCTTCGAACAAGGGCAAGATAGACTCTGAATCGGCGTCGTAATCTGGCTCCATAAGTGGCTCCGCCAGCGACTCCTCTTCATGGTTGACAGCAAGTTGTTTCTTTGGCTCAGCGATGATGCCGACCTCTGATATACCGACCGACTCCTCGCCGTCGGACTCGATAACAGCTGTTGGCTCTGAAACTGATTCCGCCGAGTTAGCGTGAAGACCCGACGCGCAAACCATGCCGACGAACACGTTGATCCCTCCAAAAACAAACTGATAACCCTCGTCGACCTCCTCCATCTCTGGAGTCCAGCCTGAGTCATCGATCTCGGTTTCTCCATGCTCATCAGTGTAGACTCGCCCGATGGCGAGTTTCTCCATGGCCCGGCGAGCGGCTCCCACGATCTCGACTCCACGCATCTCCTGCCCCACGGTGGGCGCCAACTGTCGTGGGGTTGTCACGGCAAGTCCTTCCTTTGGAAAGGTGAGTTCTGGGGCCATTGATGCACGAAGTACGTAGGAGAGGTTAATCTCGCCAAGGGACACAGATTTACCCAGGTTCGGCCCCTCTTGATTAGAGGTAAAGACCTACTTCCTGCTTCTCTTTATTGCTCTAGATCTGATATCGATTACAGGGTTCCGGCCCCTCTCTGGGGAGTCGACGACTTGGTATCTCTCTTAAGGCTTATCGATCTAAGGTCCACGACCCCGCTTATAAAGGTTGTCGGGTCCCTGGACTTACAGGTTACAACGAGTCATACTAGAATGTAGAGTCCTACTCTACGTCTTGGTCTTCCAAGTTAGGGCTCCGGGTTGTACTTGGACTCCTTGCTGACGAGTCCCTTCTCCATCATGGTCCTTGGTCGGCTTGTCTCCAGTCCAGCCCATGTGACTTGATGCTTGACTCGGCTTTGTCCTTCTTGGTCTTGGCGGGTCTACTTTCCGGGTCCATGGGCCTACCTATAAAGTATCCCCCCATCAAGCGCTGAAGTGGGCAGCGCCTCCGAAGTTCTACACACATACGGTGTAGTGACGATCCCCCGGCTCCGGTCCAGCGGCAGCAGCGGAAGATGAAGAGCTTAACCGAAGCACCAAAATAAACGGCGGTGGATTTTAGTGGAGAGACCCCTCTAAAATATGCAGCTCCAATATTCCGGAACCACACGTTAAAGAGAGAAATTGGGATGCCAAAAGGGAGAGGGGTGCCCCTCTATATATAGGTGGAGGGAGGAGGCCACCCTCCTTGGCTAAGCCATGTGGGACTAAACCCCACATGGCTTTGGCCGGCCAAGGGGGTGCGCCGGCCCTAGGTGGGCCCCATGGCCCGGCCGGCCGGCTCCCTCCATGGTGCGACCCCACTTGGGCCTCCCCTTTCGGGTGAGGCCCATTTAGGTGGGCTGCCCATTAAATATTATTTAATTATTAATTACTTTAATTAATATTAAATACATATCATTTAATATCTCTTGCATCGAAACTCCTTTCGTTGCCCTCCGATCTCCATCGGACTCTTCTCCCTTTGTTCCGACACTCCTTCGGAACCTCTGATCTCCATCGGATAAATCTCGGAACGATTCCGGAATTGGTCTCTCTAATTTCTTTGGTGCCAAAGCTATTCCTAAGTGTCATCTACCCGTAAGTGTGCCGCCCCTCGGTTGGGGATCACTCCAGACATGATCGAGACTCCTCTCCGATCAATGACCAACAGCGGGATCTGGAAACCCATGATGGCCCTTGTGCGGCCCACGAAGTTCTTTGTCGCTTGAACCTCATCGTTGTTCACTAATTCCTTTTGTCACACGATATCAAGTTTGTCCGAGATCCCATCTCGTTACTCGACAAACTCATTTACTCGTCTCCATGATATTACATCTCCGTGACCTAGTCACATGCTTGCAAGACTTTGATGTAATATCACCGAGTGGGCCCAGTGATATCTGTCCGTCACGCGGATGGACAAATCCCGATCTTGATGCTTACGCCTCAATGTATTCCTTTAGGAGACCTGATGGACAGCTTTATGATCACCCTGTTACGGTGTGACGGTTGATGCAGTCAAAGCCTCCTTCCAGAACAGTGATTAAATATGATCTCACGGTCTAAGGATTTAGTTACTACTACGTTTCTATTAAGTTATCGCAATGCCGATATTCGTGACAGATCTTATTGCGCTAACTTACTGACGTGGGGTTACCACGCCAAATCCCTCGGATGACATCCTTGGGTTGAGAGAATAGGAGAAGAAGACGGTGGTACTGGTGGATCCGTCGACTGACAAGCGGGATTTACCCAGGTTCAGGCCCCTGAAGGTAAAAGCCCTACATCCTGCTTGTCTGGAATTGATGATGAGCTTTACAGATCGATTACAATGGCGAGATCGTGAGATGCGATCTCGCTAGGATTTCTGGTGGAGAATATGAGCGTACCCTAGGTCGGCGGCCCTCCCAGTCCTTAAATAGTGGGACTGGGTCTCGGGTCCTATACCGACTAGGTTTACATCTGGGCCTGCCGACCTAATATTTCTAAGTCTTTCCTTCGGGGCCTCCTTCCTAGGCCTTATGACCGATGGGCCTTTGTCCTTTTCCGCACCAGGGTATTCCACGGTGGCACACCCGAAAGGTGTAACCACGTCAGTAGCCCCCGAGGACCTAGTAGACTTGGAGAGTCTGGTAGGGGCTCCTCCATATTGTATCGTCCTAGTGCGAGTCGTGCCTGTAGCGATTCATTCGTATCCGTGTTTCAGGACGCTTAGTGGTGGATCTCGCACAATAAGCCTGGTACTCTCAACGGATCGGGACCAGTTAAGTGCTCTTCGGCACAAGCATTATTAGCGTAGATCAAACTCGAGTCCCCAGGCTCGAGCTTGGAGGCTAGTCCCTTCGACTCTAGCCGCTTGGGATCTTACGGAGTCGAATTGGGCCTGAAAGGGTACCCAAACGCGTCCGTCGGGATTTTTCTTCACACCTGCTGGTGCGGCATATCTGTCAAGCTACCACGGCTGCTGCCAGTGGGCCTAGCCCTACACGACGGATCGGTGGGTCTTACCTTTGCACTACGGAGTGCAGCATCCGAGGGTCAGCTGTATTTGATTCATCTCAGGTATTTTGCTCGGGTTAGACCGAAGTCGATAACCTTTCGAGTGTTGCACAGTCATGCTTTCATAGAGTGCGTAGTGGCGCTCCTGAGGGGAGTGTTCCCCAAAATTATGCTGAATTATTTATAACTGGAGATATTCTCAACCCATTTATTTTGCCGTAAACCGAGGGATTTGTTTTGCTCCCGATGGGAGTGAACAGATGCAAATTTGTTCAGTCTGACAGCATATGGGAGTCGATACTTTGTCGAGTAAGACCGTGCCGAAGGCAGTCTGTAACTCCTGCGTCATGAATGACATCATGCGCGTGCGTTGCGCTACCGAGGCGCTCTGCCGTTTGGCCTGCCAGAAGTGACAGTACGAAACGTCACGTCGGTTTGACTGGTGGGCGCGAAAATTTCGCCACGCCATGATGATGGCCTCCTCATTTCTCGTGTGTAGTGGGCGACGCGGCCGGCGACGGTTGCCCTCCGCACGCGCCACGTGTGGGGTTGGATGTGCTCCGTTTTGCTCGATGAATATCGGACGGCACAGATCGCCCAGTCCGATGGATAAATAGGGGCGCCCCGGCGGTGAAAAAGGCACAATCCCCATTCTCACCGCCGAAGTTCTCCTTCTCCCCTTGCGCTCTGCCTCTCTGCGTGTAGCCACCAAAGCGTCCATGTCCACCTCCGGCATGAAGAAAATCTCCGGAAAGAAGAGGTCCACCGGCGCCGCCGCCGCCGGCACCGGCACGGCCGGCGGGCTGAAGAAGATTCACGGCGACTGGCAGAGGTCGTCCGTGAATGAGCGCCAGCTGGATGCGCTGCGCCGCGACGGCCTCCTGCCGCCGTTGGAGAAGATGGCGACGCGGGCGCCCGGCGACGAGGTGGCCCCTCGTCCCCGCGACGGCGAGCGCGTCTGCTTCGTCGATTTCGTGAACAGGGGATTCGCCTTCCCTGTTCACGAATTCGTCCGGGGGCTGATGTACGTGTACGGCGTCCATTTCCACGACTTCACGCCGAACGCCATCCTCCACATCAGATGCTTCATCGTCCTGTGCGAGTGCTTCCTCGGCATTCACCCGCACTGGGGGCTGTGGCAGCGGATCTTCAACGTGAAGCGCAACGCCGGCGCTCGTGGTGTTTACCCTGTCGGGGGTTTCGGCATCCAGTCCCGCGGGGACATCGAGTACTTCGACCTGAAGCAGCTCGAGTCCGCGCAGAACTGGAGGAAAAAGTGGTTCTACGTCACTGACGTCCACCAGCCCGGGCAGAAGTATGGGGTTCCCCCGTTTTGTGCTGGCGTGACCGTGACGAAGAAGAACTCCTGGACGCATCGCCCCAACGCCCGAGAGATCAAGGAGTCCGATCCCCTCATGTCTCGGGTGTCGAAGTATCTGAAGACCGCCGACAAGGAGGTAAGTGGCATTCATCTCATCGCCACTTTCATCAGAAGGCGAGTGCACCTGATTCAAGCTCGAACGCACCCGTTGTTCGAGTTTGCCAGAGCCGCCGACGTGACGCGCACGTCGGCGGAGGAGTTGTCCACAGGCGAGGTCGAGTCTCGCGTTTGCGCACTGACCTTGCTCAAGGTCGGCGAGGCGAACGTCCTTGAATCGCCCGTGGTGCCATTCAGCCCCGAGAACCATGTTCCAGAGGTATGTGCTTTGTTCTTGTGTTTCTTTTCTCTGTTTGCTGTGTTTGCCGTTTTGATTGCTGAGAGCGATTCTTTGTTTTTTTTGCTCGAAGGGCTTCTCGATGTTTGTCAGCCTTCCTCCTCTTCCTGAGGAGAAGGGGACTTCTGCGGCCCCTGACTTGCGGGATGATCCTGATGAGTAGGACATTTCTGTCTGTTCCGCTGCGTCGGTCGAGGATGCAGAGGCTGCGGACAGTGACGAAGTTCCTCTCATCTGCCCCAAGCGTTTCCGCGATGCTGGCTCCAAGGCAGCGGGGAAGTCGAAGCAGGGTCTCGTCACGGAGGGTTCCAGTTCATCGTCGCTTCCTGCTCGTGCCGATGAGGAGGTCCCTCCGGCGCGTGATCCCGTGGAGCCTCCGCCGAAGAAGACTCGTGCTGCTCCGGACTGCTTCGACCCTGCCGCTCTGCTGACAGTCCTTAGCTCATAAGTTTTCAACTGCTGCTTTCCCTTTCTTGTTGGTTAGAGTTTCTATTTGAAATTCTTGGCTTATCGTGTGCTCATCTGCAGGGACTCTTCCTCTGGTGCGACTCTGCCGCCCAATGTGGGCAAACGAACGGACGAGGGCGACAGCGCGGAGGCCCGTCGTGCGGAGACAACGGCTCCTCCACCGCCGTCTGATCCCGACGTCGCGCCGGCCGCAACTGCCTCGACTCCTGGCGACGCCCTTGTCACCATCGCCAGCGCTCCTCCGCTTGCTTCAGCCGAGCATGTAAGTAGTGAATATTTTTGTTTGCATCGGGTGCGCGACAGCGCTCCCGATGGGAGTAGCCCCCGAGTCTATAGTCAACTAGGAATAGTTGGGTATAGACTCTAAACTGATCTTTCTCCTTTGTTTCTTTGCTTTTTGTCTATGATTTATCGGGTGCGCGACAGCGCTCCCAATGGGAGTAGCCCCCGAGTCTGTGGGCGACTGAATTTAGTCGTGTACAGACTCAAGTTCTTCCACTTACTCTTTGTTCTTTGTTTGGTGCAGCCTATGACGCTTGAGCTGTTGGGTATCGGCCGCCGTTTCGCGGCCATGGAGGCGGAGAAAACTCGCCTGGAGCGAGAGTCCGCCGAACTCCGAGGTTTGTCCTTTGTCTTCCGCTGCTTGGGAGTGTTTTTATTGCTATTTTTTAAACGCCTTTTGCCTGCAAAGTTGTTGGCGCAGTCGCGACGCGAGAGGGAGAACGCCTCGCAATAGGCTGCTACCCTCAAGGAGCAGCTGGACACCGCCGCGGTCATGAAGGAGGCGGCCGATGCCCACAAGCAGGCCTTGGTGCAGCGCCTCTGCGCTGTGAGCAAGTCCTTGTTGCTTAAGTGTTAACTCTGCTTTTCTCTGTTCTTTTTGCTTCCTTTGGTTTAACTAAGTTCTTTTCTGCTTTCTTCAGGTAGCCTTGGCACTGTGGCATGTTCCAGCGCCCAGGCTGCCGTCGATGACTTGGACGGCGCAGTTGCTGCTGTAGTGGGTGCTAGCCAACAGGCGGGCGGTCTCCTAGAGAAGGCTACCGGCGCGCTGACGAGCTTGCACGGCAGTCTGTTTCCCAAGGGGCAGCCTCCTGCTTCCCTCGGGGACCTGGCTGAGCTGTTTGGCCCTGACGGCTCCGCCCTCGATGACTTCAGACGTGAGCACACGGTACGTGGCTCGCAGACCACCCTCCTTATGCTGCTGGGGCACGACTTCGAGGGTGACTTCGACAAGGCTATGTCTGGGCTGCCCCACGGACCCTCTGGCAAGCCGGTGGCTCTTGGCAGTTTCGCCGAGCGGTCTCGCGAGTTGGCACAAAAGCTGACTGAAACCTTGGAGAAGCAGGCTGCTAAGCGTGCGGAGAAGGCCAAGAAGTCCGCGAGCTCGTAGTAGCTGCTTGTCTTTGTATTTTTCATCTTTTGTAGTTTGTCCGTGGTGATGTCTGTCGCCCTTTTGTAATGGCTATGCCAGTTGCAAACTTTATATAAGATTTTACATCTGTCTTGATGTCTTTGTGCCTTGCGACTTCTTCCAACCCCCGGGCCTTCTTCAAGAAGGATATCTCATACTTGGCTGCTTGGCTTGCTAGCAGGTAAATCCAACGATTGCCGCTCCGTCTTCTGATGCCGCGCCACATGTCCATGCGGCCGCGACTGCTGGTTGTTCTTCCGGGAACCGTGAGTCCGGGGATTATCGGCTCACGATGCTCCGGGATCATTGCGCTAGGCTTGAGCAAGACCTGCGGGTGGCGCAGGGTGCCTTGGCCGTACTTAAGTCGAAGCAGCCTCGCCCCGCTGAACGGGAAGCTTTCCTTCTTGAGGAGTTGGAAAAGGCCAACAATGACTTACTGTGCAAGTGGCTGCAGGCCCCCGAGTCTTTTGGCGTCTCTCGTTTCCTTAGTTGTTCCATCTTTCCTTTGTGTGTAGGTGTACAACAAGACCCTCGAGCTGAGGCCGGTCGGGTGGATAGTCGGCTTCGCCATGTTGCCGAGGCTGTCGGGCGCGACACCACCTCGTTTTGGTCAGACCCCTCACGGGTCGGGTGCTGGCTGTTCTTCAGGATCGCATAAGCCAGGTGACGTCCTTCGCCGGGGCGTGCCGTTCTGCACTGGCGCTTGTGTACAAGGCGTTGTTCCCTCTGGATCCGCAGCCGCAGGGTCTTGGGGCTCTCATGATGCGATTCCGCAATGGCAAGGCTGCGCAGAGTTTTATCCGGACGCAGCTTGTCAGCGGTGCAACGTACGCCTTAGCTTTTGTTCACCGGCGGCACCCGTATCTCGTCCTGAGGGGGATAGAAGAAGTCCCCGACAGGGAAGACGGGGAGCCTACGCCGATGGAAACTCACTATCGCGCCGTAGAAGATGTAGCCGTCAAGTTGATTAGGAAACTGGAGCGTGACACCGAGATTTACTCGGACTATGTGGCGTCACGGGTTCCAAAGGACGAGCCTGTAGACTGATTTTTTTGTTTGTGCAAGCACATTGTGTATTTGCAGAAAACTTGTATGGTTGCTCTGTAAAGCTTGGAGTTGCTTTGTATATAGAGTTTGTTTTGTTTTGGCCTTTACTTAGCGCCGCCCCCGAGCGTCGGTGTGCTGCTAAGGCATAGAATGATTTGTGCTCGAACGGCGTAGCCCCCGAGTATCGGGTGCTATGTCCGGAGCTGGATATGATGTTTGCCCTTTCAGGAGTTTATTTTGTGCGCCGTGTGTTGGCTCATATGGTAGAGGAACATTGCGCTTTATTGCTGGAGACATGGTCTCTAATGTTTACAGAGGTGGCTGACCAGCCTTTGATAGTTGTGCTACGCATAAAAGCGTCGCAGTTGCGTCGCGTTCCAGGGGTTGCGGATGAGTTCGCCTGTCTTCGGGTCCTTCAAGCGATACGCGCCTCCACCGATGACCTCGGCGATGATAAAGGGTCCCTCCCATGGGGAGGCGAGCTTGTGCACCTTCTTCTGTTTGAGCCTGAGTACCAGGTCTCCTTCGACAAAGGCTCTTGTGCGCAGCCGCTTGCTGTGATAGTTGCGGAGGTTCTGCTGGTAGATAGCCGTTCGGGAGAGTGCGATGTCCCGGGCCTCATCCAGCAAGTCGACGTCATCTTCGAGTGCGGCTTCAGCATCGTCTTCATCGTACGCGACGATGCGAGGTGCATGGAAGCGTATGTCGTGTGGCAGGACTGTTTCTGCTCCGTACACCATGAAGAATGGCGTGTACTGCGTCGATCTGTTGGGCGTGGTGCGCAAGCTCCATAGCACCGATGGTAGCTCCTCTACCCAGGCTCCTGCTGCGCGCCTGAGTGGCACCAGGAGGCGCTTCTTGATGCCGCTGCATACGAGGCCGTTTGCCTTTTCCACCTGCCCGTTAGATTGCGGGTGGGCGACGGAAGCGTAGTTCAGCTTGATGCCCTTCTCCTGGCAGAACTCTTGGAACTACTCGGCTATGAAGTTTGTTCCGTTATCAGTGATGATGCTATGAGGCACCCCAAAGCGAAACATGATGGACTTGATGAAGTTGACAGCTGAGGTAGCTGCGCAGTTGGTAATTGGCACGGCCTCTATCCACTTGGTGAATTTATCGACATCCACAAGTAGATGTGTGTGTCCTCCTCGAGAAGACTTGTGCAGTGGCCCGACCATATCGAGTCCCCACTGGGCGAAAGGCCACGCCAAAGGTATTGTCTTCAGTTCTGACGCCGGTGCATGAGGTCGTGTTGCGAATTTCTGGCAGCCGATACACCGCTTGATGATGTCCTCGGCGTCCTGCAACGCCGTGGGCCAGTAGAATCCAGCACGCAGGGCCTTGGCGACTAAGGCTCTGCTGCTAGCATGATGTCCACACGTGCCAGCATGGATCTCGAGGAGCATGGCCTTGCCGTCCTCTGATGCGATGCACCTCTGGAGGATGCCTGATATGCTGCGCTTGTACAGCTCTCCGCCGATTATTGTGAATGCTTTGGCACGACGAGTGATATGCCGTGCTTCGACTGTGTCCTCTGGAAGCTCCTGCCGGAGCATATATGCCAGGAATGGCTTTGTCCAGATAGGCTCGACGAGGAATACTTCGACTGAAGGTTCTGCTGCTGCAGATGCGTCTTCGCTTGCAGCTTCAGTCCCGGTTGCCGGTGTAGAGGGAGCCGCAGGCTGCGTGACCTTGATAGATCTTTTGTTTATCTTCTCCAGGAAGACTCCGGGGGGCACCTTGAGTTTCAAGGACCCGATGTTGGCGAGGGTGTCTGCCTCCTCATTGCTTGCTCGCCCGACATGGCGGAGCTCGCAGCCGTCGAAGCTCCCCTCCATGATGTTATATAGGTTCCTGTATGCTATCATGTTCTCTGTTGTTGCATCGCACTCCTTCATGGTCTATTGCATGACCAGGTTCGAGTCTCCGTATATCATCAGGCGATCAGCGCCGCACTCCTTAGCCATCTTCATCCCATGGATCAGGGCTTCATATTCTGCTTCGTTGTTGGATGGCTTCTCGAAGTCCATCTACAGCACATAACGAAGCTTGTCGCCTTTGGGTGATATGAGGATAACACCTGCTCCTGCGCCTTCGTTCCTCTTGGACCCATCGAAGTACATGGTCCATGAGCTGGACGTATCGGGTACCGACGGCAACTGCATCTCCATCCACTCCGTAGTGAAGTCGGGGAGGACTTGTGCCTTGATTGTTGTCAGGTGTTTGTATGTTAGGTCTAGAGCCTAATTCGATGCTCCATTTGGCGACTCTACCTGTCGCTTTGGAGTTGTTGAGTATGTCACTTAGTGGAGCCGCGCTCACCATCGTGATGGGGTGCTCTTGGAAGTAGTGTGCCACATTGCGCGAGGTCATGAATACCCCATACGCCAGCTTCTGATAGTGCGGGTATCTCTGCTTCGACTGAGACAACACCTCACTGAGGTAGTATATCGGTCTCTGCACGCCATGAGCTTTTCCTTCTTCAGGCCGCTCAACTACCAGCACCGTATTGACTACACTGTTTGTGGCCACTATATAGAGATACATCGGCTCCTTTTCGTGTGGTGCCACCAGGACTGGTGGCGTTGACAGGGTGCGCTTGAGGTCGACGAAGGCGGCTTGGGCTTCCTCAGTCCACTCGAAGTGGTCCGTCTTCTTCATCAGGTGGTAGAACGGGAGCACCTTCTCTCCAAGCCTGCTGATGAATCGGCTGAGTGCCGCTATCCTTCCAGAGAGCTGCTGCACATCCCTGAGCTTCGACGGTGTCGGCATCTTCAGGAGCGCCTGTATTTTCTCCGGGTTTGCTTCGATGCCTCGCGCAGATACGAGGTAGCCTAGTAGTTGCCCGGCTGGCACACCGAACACGCACTTAGTAGGGTTCAGCTTGATGGTGTATTTCTTCAGTGCGGCGAATGTTTCGCGGAGGTCGTCAAGGAGTGTGTCTTCCTTCTTGGTCTTGATGATGATGTCGTCAACATACACCTGGACACGATCTGCTCCTTGAGGCAGTTCTGCATCATACGCTGGTACGTGGCACCCGCGTTCTTCATCCCGAAGAGCATCATTGTGTAACAGTAAACACCAAAGGGTGTGATGAATGTTGTTTTCTCTTCATCTTCCTTCTTCATCCTGATCTGGTTATAGCCTGAATAGGCATCCAAGAAGCAGAGGCGCGCGCAGCCTGCAGTCGAGTCGACAATTTGGTCGATTCGAGGTAGTGAAAAATGATCTTTTGGACAACACTTGTTTAATGAAGTGAGGTCGACACACATGCGTAGTATGTCTATGTTCTTCTTTGTCACCAGGACTAGGTTGGCGACCCAGTCAGACTTCTTGATCTCCCGGATGAAGTTGGCTGCCAAGAGCCTATCGATTTCTTGCCCGATGGCAAGGCGCTTCGGCTCCGCAAAGTAGCGCATCGTTTGCTTGACGGGCCTGGCAGGATCTGGAGGGCGTGCTCGGCGAATTCCCTGGGTATGCCTGGCATGTCGGCTAGACACCAGGCGAAAATCTCCCAGTTCTCATGTAGGAACTCGACGAGCACGCCTTCCTATGCGGAAGGCAAGCTCGTCGATACGAGGACCATCTTCTTGGGGTCCGTCGGGTGCACCTGATGCTCCCTTGTGTCGTTTGTCGCGTTGAAGGCAGAGCCTGACGCTGATTGTTTGCCCTCGGGAAAGAGGGTGCGGTCGTTGGTGAGTGCCAACTCCTGGAGCTGCTCCTGCGCCCCGAACGACTCAGAGAGCTTGTTGAACTTGCGATCGCACTCGTCGGATCGTTCGAAGTCTCCGTTGACAGTGATTGTCCCGTAAGGTCCCGGCATCTTCAGCTTCAGGTAGGCATAATGCGGCACCGCCATGAACCATGCGAACGCTGGTCGTCCCAGGATGACATGGTACTGCGACTTCCAGTCAACCACCTCAAACTCTATCTTCTTCTTCCGGAAGTTGGCTGGTTCACCAAAGATCACGTCGAGTGAGATCGTTCCCAAGGGATAGACTGGTCTCCCTGGTACTATGCCGTGGAAGGTGTTGACGGAAGGCGCCAGGTTTGTTGTCAGTATGTTCATTCCGCGCAGCGTGTCAGCGAACATGATATTGATTCCGCTGCCACCATCCATGAACACGCGGCTCATAGCGAAGCCTCCTATCTGCGCATCCAAAACAAGGGCTGAGTGGCCCGGCCGCGGGACTTGAGGTGGATGATTGTCCCTGGTGAATGTTATGCTGGCCTGTGACCAGTTGAGGTACTCTGGTACCGCGGGTGGTGATTTGACGGCAAGGTGGACCTGCCTTGTTATGAGCTTTTGGTCCCGATTTGAGGGACGTCCTTTCTGGATCATGAACATGCGACCCACAGGCTTTGAGTAAGCATCCCCATCAGATCTTGGCTCTTCTACCCGTGGCTGGTACTGGACTGCACCCGCCATGTATCCCGAAGGCAATGGTGGAGCGTGCGGCGCTCCCACAGCCAATGCCCCAGGTACTGCATGCGCCTGTTGTTGCTGTTGCAGGAGGAGCTGTGCGTACTGTCCATGGAAGATATGAAACTTCTCATAGTCTTTGAGGAGGTGCTTGGATGTGAGAACACCATTCTCATCTCTGAACATGTGGAACCGGCACGCGTCATGAAGCGTTGGGGGAGGTCGTGGAGCTCGACCACCTCGCGACTCTCGTGGCCGCCATTCGCGCTTGACTTCTTTGTTGCCCTTGTAACCGGTTGTTCGACTGTCGCGCTCATAGCGACTGTCGTCACGGTTTCTTTGCTCGCGGCTTTCAGGAAAACCTGCCGCCACGAGTTCCATGCCCTCCGTGTCCTCGTAGACGCGCGACTTCCTCTTGCGACGGCGGTCGTTATTACGGCGACTCCAAGAACCTTGGTCGCCGTTGTTACCAGGTGTGCCGGCGCGCTCATTGCGTATGGAATCTTCGCCATCCGCCCACTCGTTGGCTATCTACATGAGATGGGCGATGGTCTTGGGCTTCACTCGACCAAACGTCTCCCAGAGCTCGACTCGATAGACTCCAAGAGTGAACGCGTATATGGCGTTGTCTTCCGATATCTTCTCCACCGCGTTGCGGAGGAGACTCCATCACTGGATATACTCGCGCAGCGTCTCATCTTCACGCTGCTTGCAGGCTCGCAGCTCCTCGTATGAGGCAGGTCTCTTGTATGTGCCGATGAAATTGCGGACGAAGTCCTCGCTGAAGTCTTCCTAGCAAGTGTATGCGCCTCTCGGTAGGCTCTTGAGCCAGGCTCGAGCCGATCCGAGAGCATGAGTTGTATGTACTGCATGGCAGTAGACGTCGATCCTCTTTGGCAGGTTACTGCCGTCAGGTAGTCCTCCAACCAGGCAGACGGTTCTTGCAAGCCATCATACTTGGGGGTTTCCGAGGTTAACCTGAATCCTTTCGGCATTCTGGTCTCCCGGATGCGTCGACTGAAGCATAGTGCGCCGCAGGGCTCGAAGTCGTCCTCGGACGGCGAGCTGTCGCTTTCCTCCTCTTGAACTGCTCGCCTGGAGCGGTTCCTGGTGACTTTGTTATGTGTGATGGCATTGAGCGCATCTTTGCCTTCGGTGAGCTGGTAGCGCTCCTCATGCCCGCGATTACCGCGGTTCCGCTTGATCGCGAGTGGTACGATTGCCCACTTCTCGGGTTCTTGTCTCCCGCCGCGGGCTCGGCTGGCGGCGATTAGCCGTATTGTTGCCAGCTGCTGCGGTTGCAGCTGGTTGTGGCTCCTCAGTTGCCAATGTCGTCCCCATTGTACTGAGGAACTTGATTTGTTGGCGATGCAAGGCTGCCCGCGGATCGCTCTCTGGCGGCTGTGTAGCCTGCAGGTACGTGGCCACCGACATTAGGACACCGGAGGCAGTCTTGGGGATGGGGATTCCCTGCTCGTCCACAGACATGAAGGACGCCTCCAGATTATGGGCGACGTTGCTCCGATCTGCCTCTGGTATCCGCAAGAACCGAGGCTGTGGTTGGGGATCACGGGATCGACCTAAGGATTGGACGGACAGACCTGCCCGCCGCGCACTCGATATGCTGGCCTGCCTTCTACGCTCCGCCAACGCTGCCTTCGCGGTTTCCAGTTTGAGATTCTCCTGCTACAGCAGGTACTGATAGCGCGCCAGGTCTTTCGGTGTCGAGCCGACCGCCGGTTGGCCATCTGCTATAGCCTGAATTGCTTTTTCACCCATAGCCTGGCTGATGTGGAGCTGGGTCCGCCCGTTCTGCAGAGTGACGATGTACGGGTAGTTCGGTTGTTCGCTCCTATTAGGGGGAGCGTTTGCCTCGGCCTCCGCATTTGCGGCTGCCATCCTCACGGCGGCGGCGGCGGCGGCTGCGGCTCCTGCCACGGACGTTTCCCTGGGTCCTGTTGCTCCTCCTCCTGCGGGCACCATCATGTATACCTCGATCGGCGAAGGATACGGCGTCTGATCGTCGGAGTCGTCGCTGAAGGCGGACTGGAAGGATGCCGAGGCTCCGCTGATGGAGCACGCAGGGCTTGACGGGGTTGATGAAGTGTATGGCACGACCGGCGCCTCGGTCGTGCGCGTGAAGTCGACGATTGGCGATGTAGATCGCGATGCTGCGGCCAAAGGCGATGCAGGTTCGTCGAGCATTTCCTCCGCGAGATCCGCGCAGGCTTTCGGGTGTGCCACCGATGCAGCCGATGAAGCCGCGACTTCCGCCGATGAAGTCAATGAAGCAGCGGGTGCCTCCGATGCAGAAGAGGGTGCGTCCGTGAGACGGAGCGTGCCCCACTTGTTGACGTAGAAGCGTAGCTCGCCAAAGCTCACCTCCACGCCAGCTTGCAGATCCTCGAAAGCCGGTTGCACGGCCGGCGAGTGCGGATTAAAACCCAGGGAGCCGAAGCAGATCGGCTGTTGCAGAACCGGCGAGTCGCCGATGGTCGCTGATGAAGCCGCCGAATCCGTAGATCCAGCACCAGTCTTTCCCACAGACGGCGCCAATTGACGTGGGGTTACCACGCCAAATCCCTCGGATGACATCCTTGGGTTGAGAGAATAGGAGAAGAAGACGGTGGTACTGGTGGATCCGTCAGCTGACAAGTGGGATTTACCCAGGTTCAAGGCCCCGAAGGTAAAAGCCCTACGTCCTGCTTGTCTGGAATTGATGATGAGCTTTATAGATCGATTACAATGGCGAGATCGTGAGATGCGATCTTGCTAGGGTTTCTGGTGGTGAATATGAGCGTACCCTAGGTCGGCGGCCCTCTCAGTCCTTAAATAGTGGGACTGGGTCTCGGGTCCTATACCGACTAGGTTTACATCTGGGCCTGCCGACCTAATATTTCTATGTCTTTCCTTCGGGGCCTCCTTCCTGGGTCTTGTACCCGATGGGCCTTCGTCTTTTCTACACCAGGGTTTTCCACGGTGGCACACCCGAAAGGTGTAACCACGTCACTTACTTTGGGTGGATGTCCATTATGTCATTCTCCAATGAAACAACACCATTGTCAATTGACACAAATGCCCATGATCAGGAAATCTTGATCATCAGTTGACCAATGGACTAGTCAAGTAGAGTCTACTAGGGACCTGGTTGTTTTACATCACACGTGTATTAACGTTTCCGCTTAATACAGTTATAGCATGACATAAAACTTATTATGAACACTTTAAGATATGATAATAAAAACTCTTTATTAATTGCCTCTAGGGTATCTCCAACACCCATTGCTCGTCCGGACGACGTCTTCACCCAGCGACAACTAGGAGGGGTGGGAGGAGGGAGATGGGCCAGGTGGATTGAAGAGGATGCCGTGGGCCGCGCATGCCCAAGTCTGGGCACCCACACCTTCGACGCTCGCCGTCGGAGGGTGATCGACGACATCACAGCACAACACACCCAAGCGCCGCCGCATATCGACCTCTTAGCGTGGGCTGAAGCCCGCATCGCCACCTCACACTCCCGCAGCACCACCACGCCCAGAAAGGCCCGTGCCGTCCTCAGCCCGCGCCGACCGTCGTCGCCAGAGCAGATCTGGGCGGAGCCACTCCTGTCGCCCGCCACCATGAAGTCATCCCCGTCGCCGAGCTCCAAGCGAGGAGCTCCGCCGCACCACCACGACCCCTGTCGTCGTGGCAACCCGGCCCAGACCGTGCCGGCGCCCCTATGCGAGGAGGCGAGACACCCTACCGCCACCGACACCGGCAGGGTTTTGCTTGGTTGTGTCTTGAGGTGGCGGCGAGGGAGTAGGAGGAAAGGGGAGGGTTGGTATCCGACGGCAGCTAGGGTTCCCTCCCTATCGATCACGGGAGCAACGAGGGAGGGGGACGTTCGGCACTTGTATCTCATCGAAGTAAATTTGCGGGAACGTCCGCCACTTCCATATGATCTAATTTTTTTAGATAAAAGGCAATAATGCCCAGCTTTGAATTAACAAAGCTACAGAGTTTACAACAACGACAATTACAACAGGTGCTGAGGAAATCAGCAAACAAGAGAAAGGAGCAACAAGCAAACTAAAAATAAAAAACAAGACACACCGCTCGGAGTGCTCCAAAAACTCATATGCCGAAACGATCGCTGACAACAGGTGACGCAAGAGCTTGACGACGAAGCCTCTGATCCGCTGAAGAGAATTTGCCCGCATCTAAAACCTGAAGGACTGCCTGTCGTCGCAGCGCCATCCGCCTCCTCATCCGTAGAGGCCCCCTGCCCCCTCACTCGGTTCGAAGAGCGCGGCACCGTCGGAGTTGGAGAAGCTCACCCGAGAGCACAGATGGCAGGCGACAACGGGGCGACCAAGGGAGATCAAAGCCAAAAGCAACTCAATGGAGCTGAGAGCACGACGAGAAGGGTCCTGTCGACGCAGCCACACCAGGTTAACCGGCAAACACTAGGCTCCCAAGACGGCGCCTACAAGAAGGGGATGGCACCGGAACGTCGCCGTCGTCCGGGCCAGCGGTGGGCCATGGATTTTCATCCGGAGCCCGAGGACGGAGTGGCATGGTCCCTCGGCGACGCCCCCAAGGGAGAGAATGGCGCCAGAAAGCGTCACCGCCGCCGGCCCCAAGACGGGCAAGGTTTTCACCTGGAAACCACGGCCACTGTCCAACAAAGTCACACCGGCAACACGAGCAGAGACTGGGACATAAGCGCCACCATGGACAAGAAGAGAGAGCTCGCACGACGGTCAAGGTTTTCACCTGGAAACCACGACCAATGTCCAACAAAGTCATATCGGCAACACGAGTAGAGACTGGGACATAAGCGCCACCATGGACAAGAAGAGAGAGCTCGCACGACCGACCCACGACAAAGCCTCACCGCCCACACGGCCTAGGCACCGTCCAGCACCTAGCGTTGCGGAGCCTGCCACCAAGCCACCACCACGCCCACCGCTCAGGGCCGCCGCCCCGACATCCGAGAAATGCCAACCTCACCCGCCTGCACGAAGCCGGCCACCCCAGCTACCGCGACAGGCAACTCCTCCTAGAGCCCCTGCCCTCCTCAACTGCACGACGACACCGAGAAGACGCAGGGAACACCATGACAGATCTGAGACCACCCAAGGTAAAAGATTGAAACTTCCGCTGCTTGGAGAAGAACCACGGCCCGACACGAAGCCCTCCACGCTCACCGGCCAGCCACCAAATGCTGCCCCCTGCACCCGAGCAGGGACTGCGGCGGGGGAGCTGAGCTCGGTAGATCTGGCCCTCCAGATCCGCCTGGAGCATCCAACGCCACCGCGGGCCGAGCTGTAGAGCGACGACAGGGACGAATCTCACCTCAGCAACCTCGAAGAGCAAGGGGGACCAGCATCGCAGCGCCATGGCTACCGGCAGAACCAGAGGCGGATCCAGGCCCAGGGCAACAGAGGCCATGGCCCTGGGCGTGGCTTTGAAATCCTTTGTATACTGTTTAACACTGTAGCACTGTTTGACACGTTTGGCCCGGGGCGTGACCCAATCCTGCCTCCGCCACTGGGCAGAACTCCGGCCGACGGCTCGCAGGGAGGAGAAACGGGGGAGGGGGACGGAGGAGGAGGTGGCGGGGAAGCCCCGCCGCCGGCGACGACGGAGGGGGGGGGGGGGACGCGCTGGGAGGGGGTTTGGGCGGTGGCGGCGGGGTTGCCTCGTGCGCCGCGAGAGCCACACACGAGACGCTAGGTTCTTCGCTTTGTTTATGTCGACCTATGATCTAAAATTAGATCTATGGACTTTGTCCGGAGAGCATTTAGGATAGACGCGGTGTGCTAGCTACATGACAAATTGACAAGGCCTCTAACGAGATAGACGACACTTAGGAATGTAGCCGTCATCATTGCTAACAAAGTCAGCATAGAGCTTATGCTCGTAGTCTTTCACCACGACCGCCAAACCGTGTGCGAAGGTGTGCTCACTGGTTTCGCCGGAGTTTCCGTACCTGACAGCATGATCTCCGGCTGCGCAGGACCCTAATCTGCTGCATGGAGTATATAATATGCAAACGAGCCAACCTAGGAGAACCTAAACCCACTCTTCCCTGGGTGTATACACAACTTCCTTGTAGTCGTCGACTCGGACCCACGTGCACACTAGTTAGTTATACTACTAGTATTAGGGTTTTTTTTAGATAATAAGTATTAGGAAATTACTAATCAACCTACATTAACGCTAGGTTTCTGGCCGCCCCCGGTATGGCCCAAGAGGTTTCTTATGCTTCGCATATAGCTAGAAAAGGGTCTTGTGACGATCCAGATGAGCTCGTCTAGGAACTTCTCGGCCTGTCGTCCGTGGTATCATCCACAGCTTTCCAAGACACCGAAAGATTCCCGATACTTGTATAGTACTCGCCTCATCGCATCGCATAGCGACGAGTACAATTAGTAGTATCGTATCGCACTTCGCGTCTCGCGAATTTGTTTATTTTGAGCGGGGTCTAGCTAAAATTAGTCAACGAAAGATGTACGGATCGGAGTACCAGAAAAAAAAAAGAGCAAAAGGCAAAATCCCCGTCCACTAGCTCGTCGATCGGAAAATTTGCACCCTATAAATGAAGAAGGCGGGAATTTGGGGGGCACCTCACAAGCTAGACGCCACCGGCTCTCTCGCGTGACTGCGAGCGGAATCCCATTCAAGTAGACCGCCGCCGCGCCGCGCCGCACTGACTAGCTTGCTGCTAGCTTCGCCAGGTAGTTCTGTTGTTTCCGTGATGGGGGCGCGCGCCCTCCTCCTCGTCCTTCCCTGCCTCCTCGGCGCCGGCGTGGCCGTCGTCGGCGCGCAGTCTCCGCCGACACCGCCGCCGGTGCAGCCGCGCGGGCCGTCGCCGATCGGCCTCACCATGGCGACGATCATCGCGGTGGCCATCAGCATCGTCTTCTTCCTACTCTTCTTCTGCACATACATCAACCAGCGCCGCCCCGCCGGCGGCAGTGGCGCGACCCAGGTACACAACGTCGCGGCGGCAGCGGCAGCGGCAGCGGCGGCAGGGCCGTTCAGGAGGGGGAAGCGCGGGCTGGACCCGGCGGTTGTCGACGCGTTCCCGATCGTGTCCTACAGGGAGATCAATGAGCACAGGATCGGGAGAGGCGTGCTGGAGTGCGCCGTGTGCCTGACGGCGTTCGAGGAGGGCGACGACCTCCGCCTGCTGCCCCATTGCTCCCACGCGTTCCACCCGGAGTGCATCGACCCATGGCTCAAGGCGCGGATCACGTGCCCGCTCTGCCGCGCCGACCTCGAGAAGCCGCCGCCTCCGCCGGCAGTGCCCCCGTCGCCGGAGCAGACGGCGCCACAGCGTCAGCCTTCGCCGTCGCCTCCGCACGCCGTGGCGATAGTGATACCGCCGGCGCAGGAAGAGGAGGAGGAGAGCGACGAGGATGCCACGAAGGAGGAGGCGATGGAACTGGAGATGCTGCGCAGCGAGCGGCGGGCGGCGAGGCTGCCGATGTCCAACTCGACGGGGCACTCGCTCTTCGCGGCATCAGCCGCCGCCGCCGAGCGGAGCGACCACGAGAGGTTCACGCTGCGGCTGCCGCAGCACGTGCGGGAGCAGGTGCTCAGGGCGCGCCGCCTGCGCCGCGCCACGAGCCTGATCGACCTCTCCGGCATGAGCCCCGAGGGAGCTCACGCGGAGGACGGCGTGTGGGTGTCGGAGGCAGCTTCGGCAACGCAGGAGGTGGCAGCAGCCACGGCGGACGGCGGTGGCCGGCATTCCTGGCCAGGACGATGTCCTGGGCCCGAGGGGGAGGCGACGGGTCTGTGCGGAAGGGGTGGGACGGGTCGACGAGGAGGGGAAGGGGTAACGCCGAGTCGAACGATAAGGAGGCGGCTTCACCGGCGGCGGCGCGGCCATGATGACGTCCACAGCACCACGGGAACCATGTGACTGTAAAAAATTGCGTGTAATTTGCTTCGTTTTCGTTGAGGATATTTAGCTGTAGCTAGCTAGAACTAGAACATGGCAGGGTGTCATGGTTATGCATGTAAGCTGGAATCCCCAGCAGTTGCTCTTATCGTTGTGAACTCTGAAGTTTTAGTAATATAAAGCTGGCCATGTAGATGCCTTAATTTGGTCTAAAAAAAAGAACTAGAATATCTGCGTGTCCCCTGTCATGCGGCTTGAAGTTTGCTCACTACCTTTGACTTGTTCCTAGTGATTTTTTTGATTCGATCTGCCCACCCGTACATGCCCTTCGTTTTTCTTTTTGGCTTGATTCCCTCCGCATAATATTAAGTCACGACTGCTTTTTTTCTTAAGTCTTTAGTCACTTATTAGAAATGTGCAACCAGAATTCAGAAGAAAGTGCATTTACAAAAAAATGTCATTCGTTCAGTTTAACTTTTCTGCCTCGAAAAGTGCAATTGTATTTTTCTTCAATGACCGGCATAGCTTGGTGGCGGAAGAGGTGGCTCCTTCCCCTCCTCGATCGTCATCATACGGCGACCATCAGGTGCGTTGGACCGGGGTGGTGGAGGTAGCGGCGCTATAGCACGGGCCTCCTCCTGCCGGAGCCTCTGAACGCGTCGTGTCTGGTTGCGGCGCTCGCAACGCGCCACGAACGCCGCGTCAAGATGGCGGTGTCGCTCGTAGTCCTCCGCCGACATCGGAACCGTGGCGGTCAGACATGGAAGATCCGTGTGAGAGGAAGGGGATAGAGGCGTTGGACTGTACGTGTGAGAGACGGGAGGGACGTGGGCAACATTTTAAAGCCGGCCGAAGGAGCGGGGTTGAGAGTGCGCCAACGGCATGCATGACTGTCGAGTGGGTGTAACAGCCTCAACTTGGTATTGAAAAATACGAAGAATTTTTCCACTTTTTGCATTCTTGTTTGCATCATGGCATGCATATTTAAATTGCTACTTCTAACAAACAACCATTGCTAGTAATTAAAATGAGGAAGCCAACTTCCCAAACATCCAAACCAAATACAATTGCTCAACTTGTCAACCAACTCATTCATGGACTTCCAAATTGTTTAGGAAGTTCCAAATTTGCTTTCTATCACCAATTCTCAATTTCCACATAATTGTCAATTAAGAAATGAACATGAGAGTTCAAATTGTCTTAATTCAATTCCTAATTTTGGAACCAAGTTAAGTTCCCCAAAAATTCACACTAAAATCATGGGGAGCTTCAATGTTAGTGTTAGAGCCTCCATGAATATTTTCAGTATTTTTGGAAATGTTTAAGTGCTTCAATTAATTACATTTTGGAAATTGTCAAAAATACTTTTAATTAAAAGCTGTGAACAAATGTTGCCCAAAACATTTTATTTTGTCTCACCAATTTTTGTGGAGCAACTAAAGGTCAATTGGAGCCACATGATTTTTTGTGGATTTTATAAAAATGTTTAGGAGCCATAATAAAATCCCTAAAAATGTCTCTGGACCTTTTTATAATTATTTAAATTTGGACCAGGGTTTTTCGCAAAATTCTCCTTTCCTCTCCAAAGTGGCCGACGGCACTGGCGCCATGCCACCGGCCATGCCGCCGTGCCCCACCCGTGGTCGTCGCCCACTCGTCCCTCGTGGCCAAGAAGCCCACGACGCGGACCCCCACCGTCTCCCACACCCATTCCCCCTATCAGCTCCCTCTCGTCTCGTTTCCTCTCCCCTCTAGAGCTCCTCCGTGTCCGCGGCGTTGGATGAGCTCGCCGCCGTCGTTCCTGAGATCTCCGTTTAGATCGAAGCGGATAGGAATCCTTGCCGCGTCCTCTTCTCCCCACTGGTGCAAGTAATCGAGCCGAGGACGCCGGTATCGACGCCGGCATCCGCGACTCCGGCCGCACCCGGCCGCGCACCGTCGGCCCGATTCCGTCGCCGCCGGCCACCCCCTCACCGCGCTGACCACGTGTACTTGCTCAGGGTGAGCCCCTCCCCCTTTTGGCCCTCTCCCGCGTCCCCTCCTTCCCTCCTCGCCGCCGTTGACCATGCCGGTCGCCGCCGGCTTCACCGCACCGTGCACCGGCCTGGACCCGGCCTGACCGGCCACGGGCCGGACGGCTCGGGCAGGTGCCCGGCCTGAGCGCCCGGCCTGGGCCGGCACTGGGCCGGACCTTTCGGCCACCCGCCCGGCCTTCTGCCCAGCCTGGGCCGGCCAAAGGCCGGCGGCTTCGGGCTGGTGCCCGGCCTGCAGCCCGGCCTGGCCGGCTTGAGGCCGGCCTGCCAGGGAAATCCCTTTCCCTTTTTGAAATTTGAAATAAATTTAAATAATTAATAACAAATTGAATATTGGATCAAATTTGACAAACCAATTTCAAAATGTTCAGAAAAATAAACTCTACAAGATAGAATAATTGTATTTGTCTTTGAATTTATAATCTTGTTGTTTATTTAAGAATTCCTAAAATGGGTTAAATAATACCAAATTAGGAAAATTCATAACTTATTAAATATTAATCCAAAAATTATGAATAAGATATCAATGTGATCAACCCTTGAAATGCAATCAAGCCATGCTAATATCACATCATGATCACAAATATTTATTTGATGTTATTCATAATTTGATTAAAAGAATTAAATTCAATTAATTATTTAATTCGCTATTTATTCTTCGGTACTCAGAAAATTCCAAATAAAGTACCAAAATGATCGGAAGAGCAAAACCTTTTTAATCATGTCATGTTCATGCATATTTGAGCAAATTCTAAATAATGTGACCATTTATGAACAATTGGACATTAAGTTAATATGGGTGTTTTCCAAGTAATTGCACTAATTATTTGGCTCTCCATTTAATTTTGCTATTTAATTTATATAATGATATCCTTGCATGAAATTGACATGTCATCATGTGATTGTGCATTGCACTTGTCCTCGTGTGATTTATTTGTTCTTTGTGTTACTTTTGGGTATCGATAGATTCCGGAGTCGAGGGTTCCCCTATCTACCCCGACAAGCCGTACTACACGCCCCGGCAGCAAGGCAAGAGATAACCTAACCTTCTTGGCATTCTGGCATCCTATTTGTTTTATAAACTTATTTTATCCACCATAATATCGCATGTGGTTCAAATGTCACTCTTGATCAAAATATAGAGTATCCTATGAATGCATGTTTATCCCCTAAACCATCACATGTCTCCCTACCTATGAACCCTAGGTTTGATGTGTTGGCCGGAGATAAGTATTAAGTGTTGTATTTATATGCTTAGCCATGCTTAGTTAAATGATAGTTATGTCCGTTGTTTAATTCCATAATTGTTGATGTTGATGGAATATTTCGGACATGGTGAATATGTGGGGTGCTTAATTAAAATGCTAAAAAGGCTTGGGTGAGTTGCCATCGGGGATGGTGTTTTGCCTCACTCTTGCCCCTAATTGCGAGTTCTTCTCTCTAGAACCAAGGTTTGAGCGTGCTGCCATTGGTGGGTGTATGGTCGCCTTACTAACTGAATAACTTGTGCGGGCGTATCCAAGGGTCCTCTAGTTCGGTTTTCCATTTGCGTGTGAGTGGAAAAGAAGATGTTGATGAGGATTTGTGTTTAGGACGTGGCGATGGGGCAGGGGCTGAAATAGGCTGGGTAAACTTGCCCTGTGGCCACAGATGACTCTTGGATAGTCTCACGCGAGGTAAAGGTTTAACCGCACCCGCTCGCCGGCCTTCCCCGGAAGAGGGCCAATCAGGTGAGCCGGACGGTACCAATGGGTAAATTAGTGCACCCCTGCAGGGTAAATCTTTTCGAAAAGCCGTGTCCACGGTTATGGACGCCTTGGGAACGGATTACGAGATCATAGAGAACCTTAACCTTAATTAATTAATTTGGCAGCTAAAGGTTGCAACTCAACGTGTGTGTAAAAGGTTCATTTCCTCGAGAGTGATTCGAGGGAGTGCCTTTGGTGGAGATGAGAGATGGTTTGGCTACAAGTTGGTTCGACGAGAACCGAAGATGAAATGTGACTCTCTTACCCCTTTATGAGAAATACTCTGAGTAGTCGATGCCATGGGTCATTTCTATCTTTGCTTATAAAAACTAGCTTTACGCAAAACAAGTACATATACAGCTTTAGAGCCTCCGTCGGCATCGGGCCTATATCGCCCTACTAAAATTGCGAGTATGTCGTACTCAGTCTCTCTTTGCTGTCTTTATATTTGTATTTCAGAGGAGGACGACACCGAGCAGCTAGGTGGGTTCTTCGTGGACGTCGACTAGTAGTCCGGGTTCCCAGGTGGTAGCTTGGGACCGTGGAACAAGCTGGCTTGGGTGATGTTTATCTGTAGGCCTCTTAGGCCATAATTTGCATCTTGTTATATTAGACAACGCTACTTCGCTTCCGCTTGATGAATTGTTGGGTCTGTGACCTTTCTGTGTGTAATATTTGTATCTTCTCTTATATGAGTTGCTATAAGCTTTTGTGTCGTAGAGTCTGCAATGTGCCAGTTGTTCCACAAGTCTCGGTCTCTTAGCTATACGTGATAGCGATGTCTGAGCTTATGGCATGATCGAGGTGTTGTGTGCCGATGATCCATTCCGAGCACACCTGCCAATGAGTTTTGGCCTGGGATTCCCAGTAACCTTCGATTGTGTAGCATGACCGGTTGCACAACGCTTCACTGTATAGTTCTAGGGTCGGGGCGCTACAGTGGGCTCTGCGGCGCTGCCACGAGGCGACACTTCACTACACTGTCCACCTTGTAGACCATCACGCCGCTTTGACCAGCCACTAAATCGACGGGCCATCTGCTTCGATGTTGCGCCGTTGAATGGATCGTATGGGCACCTAGAGGGGGGGTGAATAGGTGCTACACCAAATTTTAAATCTTTTTCAATTTTAGGCTTTAGCAAAACGGTAAATTATCTAGACATGCATCTACGATGAATTTACCTATATGACAAGATGGCAATTACGATTAAACAAGTAGCACAACGTAAGAACAAGATAGATGGAAAGAGGTAACCGAAGGGAAGCACGCGGAGACAAGGATGTATTCCCGAGTTCCTCCTTGTTAAGGGAGTACGTCTTGTTGGAGGGGTGTGAGCTCGCCACAAAGGCCTACTCAACGCCACAAAGGCCTCACCCTATTCTCCGATGAACTTTGCCACAAAGGCTTGGTTCACCTTCCACTATTCGGAGTCCTTCAAGGCGGAATCCAGAGCCCTTACACGGTTCTTGGGGCACACACCCACAACTGAATTGGGGGCTCCCAAATCAACAACACTGTCACAAATACAACAACAAATGAGCACAAGAATCTAGGGTAACACAAAGCTAACCCTAGAAACAAGAATCCTCGAGTGAACGAGGGGGAAATGAAGAATGGCTTGGTGAAGATGTAGATCTGGGTCTTCTCCTTCAATCCTCCGAAGATCAACGCGTTTGGACGGAGGAGTTGGGAGATCTTGTGATTTTGAGCTCTCAAATATTAGGGTTCATAAATGCTGGACGAGCTGACTGGTCTAAGGTAGGTGGAGGGGTATTTATACCCCTCAGCGAATTATAGCCGTTGGGGGTCACTTAAGCCGGAGACTCCGGCCTGAGTGGGCTGGAGACTCCGGTGTAGGACGGAGACTCCGGTCTCCTTCCGGGGTTCCTCCGGACTGGCACCAGAGGCTCCCCACACCTTGCACGCTTGACAGAAGGGCCGGAGACTCCGATCAGGGGAGCGGAGACTCCGGAGCTGGCCGGATACTCCGCACCCGGGCGGAGACATGTCGAGGACGCTGTGCAGGCCGGAGACTCCGGCCAACAGGGGCCGGAAACTCCGCCTCCCGGAGACTCCGGGCTCCTTCCGGTGGAACTCTGGAGGGGTGTCCAGTACCGCACCACACTTTGGCCAGAGGGCAGGAAAAACCAAGGGGCCGGAGACTCCGGCCTGGAAGGCCGGAAACTCCGGCCAGGAAATTCCTGCAGCAAGGAAACTTGGCCCTTTTCTTCACTTTTTGGTGAATGATGCTAGGGGTAGAAATATGTCAAACAACCTGCAACACTTAGCATCATGTAAGATAATCATTAGTGTTGTTAACTAACACACAAAACTCATAGGGGTTAGGAAATGTTCTTTCAATCTCCCCCTTTTTGGTGTTAGATGACAACACTAGGATTTGCAAAGTAAAAGGATCAAAATCATGTGACAAAAAAAACATCTCCCCCTAAATGTGTGCATATAGACAAGTTACATAAGTGAGAGAGAACCCACATATAGGGGAGGATTCCACAAGTAAAAAGGCATGATATAAAGGGGTTGATGATAGTGTTAACAACCATACCTTGTGAGTGAGAATAAAGGATAATTCCAATGCATATTTTACCTCACAAATAATTCAACCATAGATAAAACCGATATCATGTCTCCTCAACGACCACAAGATCCACATCTCACACATAGAAGAAGCAAATCGAATAGAGTTCAACACAAAGTTTAACACACGAAATAAAAGGAACACAAGCTCTTAACACACGAAATAAAAGGAACACTTAACACATGAAATAAAAGGAACACAAGCTCTTAAGGAATGATAAAAGAAAATGCTTGTGCCCCAACCCATGCAAATCCCACGGATAGCCTACTAGAACCATTTCTCCCCCTTTGGCATCGAGACACCAAAAAGGAAGAAAGGCGATGCTAACGGTCCCCAAAGAGATCACTCGGAGTCCTCGTCGGTGGCGTCATCATCATCATCCTCATCATATTGCAAGCCACTAGCATCTTCATCTTCTTCAATCTCCCTTTGAAGCATTGGAGCCTTTCCGGTGTTGCGTGAGGAAGAAGGCATATTGGAGGACACGTCCTCAAAATCAAAATCTGACCAAGGGAATTGCTTTGCGTGCCAAGCATCATAGGGAACTGCCGGCTCACTACCGGAGGATTCATCTTCTTCGGCGAGCTCTTCTTGCGTTGCTTTGCCAATGCGAGGAGAATGAGGAGGTGGAGGAGTCTTGTCCCTCTTTTTCTCCAACTCCTTGAACAACTTATTTTGATTGGAGATGATCAACTTCCTCTCCTTATAACCTTCGTAATTTTCCCGGTGGAGGCACACATTCATGCGGATCACCATCTTTTCAAACCAACTAAGCTTCTTTATCTTCCTTTGCACATCATCTTTGCCCTTGCTAACCCATGAGGGAGGGTCGGCATTCTTACTCCTCCTACGGACGGGTGCCACATCTTCTTCCTCCTCTTCTTCACTTGATGCAAACGGAACACAAGAGGGACCACTTGAAGAAGAAGGCTTGTCATGCTTGAGGATTTGAAGGGCGCCCGCCTTGTGAACGGTGAAAAGCTCGTGGTTCAGTTGCGGCACATGATCAAGGATGAGCATCATCACATAAGGTCCATAGATAGGATTTTTCATCTCATGCACCGCCCAATGCAACTCACATTTTATGAAGTCCATCACATCAATCTCAAACCCTTGACAATTAACTCCGGCTTGAAGCACCGCATGGGAGTGAATAAGGAGGTTGACAAGCCCTCCACGAATTGCATCCACATTTCCGGCTTGGGGTGCAATGTTGCACCTAAACATGCGAAGGAGGATATTGAAAGTTGGAAGAAGATCCTTGTTGGAGCCAACAGCGGACTTGTTGAGATAAAGCGGTGTCATCTTGTTTTTGTCATAATGAAATCCTTCCGTATGCATGATTCTTCCTTGGGAGGCTTCACCCTTGCGGAACACATAGCCAAGCAATTCACCGAACCGAGTAATAGAGGACTCACACTTCATCGGCCCGGTCATCCAAGTCAACTTGACATCTACATCTTCTCCAAACTGAACGGTAGCAAAGAATTGGTGCACCAAAGTGATGTCATAGTTTTGTTGGAGCGACATGAGGTGCTCCAACCCAAGTTTGCGAACAATCCACACGGCCTCTTGGAAATATTGTTTAGTGCTAAGGGCGGAAAGATTAAGCACCTTTTGCACACAAACCTTGTTAGGACCCGAGAGCTTGGCATACACTTCATTCATCACAATCTCTTGTTCCTTTCTCCAAAAGTGAGGGTTGTTGGAGTTTTGTGGCATATCAAAGAAAGGCTGACACCTCATAGCTCGGAACTCCGATTTGCTTAACCCACTAATGGTGGTCAAATTGTCAAACTTTGCTTTCTTGGCCCTCTCTTGAGCAAGGAACTCTTCTTCAGCTCTCCTCTGCGCAGCCTCTCTAGCAGCAGCACCCCTGTCACGCTGAACCAAGCGGCCATCCTCGGTCCGATCCAAATAAGCACGATTTCCCCTCTTTTCTTTTCTAGCCACCTTATTGGGGTTGTGAGTGACTTTCTTGAGACGATGCGAGGAGCCTGTGAGTAAACAGATAGGAGGTAGCAGGGGGATAAGCATACATGTCCAAGGAAACAAAAGATGCATCAATTGGAGAATCAAAAGCACACAAACTTGATCTACACCGAAGATTCCGGCCACACCGGAGTCTCCGGCCTGGGACAGGCCGGAGTCTCCGGCCCTGGGGATGAGAATCTAGGGTTAGGTCAAAATTCGATGCTAAAGATGCTAGAATTGATACATTGAGATGAAAACAAGCCAGCAAGAGATACTACACCATAGGGAGCAACACTACATACTCTATCCAAGATCTAGGAAGAAACCTAGAGAGGGAGAGGGGGAGGTACCGCTGCTCGACATGGTGAAGGTCACCAATGGTGGGGAGGAGGTTCCCCAACTGTCGGGGGAAAGCCCCCGAGTGGGGTCAATATGGTGAAATAAGCAAGGACTCGGAGTTGACCGAGTCAAGGTAAACCGACATACCATACCAGTTCACCCGGGGTCAACCGGGTAAGGGCCTACCGACATAGCCCTATGTCGGATCATGTATACTATATGTCGGAATCTCCTTTGTTGTTCTTAGGTGCAGGAGGGGAGAAACCGAGTTAGAGAATGTCTGGTATGCCTATGCCGGACCGGGAAGAATGAAGCTCTATCTCGGCGTTGGTCGTGGCGTATGTCTTGTCCCTACAATCACGGGGCAGGGGGCCTGCCACTGGCAGGACAGGACGTGCTGCCAACTCCTTGACTCGGTGGTAGCATGGGCAGTCAGTCCTCCATGCTGCTGACCGAGGCAGTACGGTGGAGCAGTGCACAGGAGTTGGTGGATTAGACATGCCACGCAGGGGTGACGGAAGTAGTCAAAGACCCCGACGTGGCCACAGTGTTGCTTACGCCAGCGCAAACGTCAGCCCTAACTCTGTGCACTGGGTTTCCCTATATAAGGAGCACCATGGGCTCCTCTTACGGGGAGGCCTCATTAGATCGTTGAGACTTTGCCTCGCAAGGGAGCACGCTAGGCCAGAGAGACACATAGCCGTGCCGAGACTCGGTAGACAGCCCCGAGACTCGGTAGAGAGCTCTAAAGCTCGTAGTTCATCATATACAGCTCAAGGAGCAGCTTGTAACTCGGTTGTAATCCACATATATAGATCAGACAGGCAGGAGTAGGGGTGTTATCTCCTCACGAGAGCCCCGAACCTGGGTAAAACCGTGTGTGTGTGTGTGTGTGTGTGTGTGTGTTCGTGTGTGTACGTCTTCACGTGCAAGCCCTCCCCGGTACCCTCCAGCGTCCAATCGGCCCCACCTTAAGCCTATATGGCATCTGTCCGTGCACCACCACGACAGTTGGCGCCCACCGTAAACCA